>CM054181.1:77147258-77524758 GCA_028829895.1 Sinotaia quadrata | reverse complement strand
TCGAGCGGTACATTCGTAATTAATGTTTATTTATGTTTCTCATTTGTAATGACAATGAGAATGGTAGCAGTCCGCCTTTTGATTGTCAGAAATTACAATGATATTGGTGACAGTCATTTGTTGATTATCAGAAATTCAATGACATGGGTAGCAGTCGCCAGTTGATTGCCAAAACTTGCAATGACATTGCTGGCAGTTATCTTTTGATTGTACGATTTTAAAATTACATTTGTGGCAGTCATATTTTGATTGTCAGAAATTAAAATGTCATGGGTAGCAGTCGTCTGTTGTTTGTCAGAAATTGGTGACAATCATCGTTTGATTGCCAGAAATCACATTGATATTGGTGGCAGTCATCGTTTGATTGTCAAATATTACAATGTTTATTGTGACAGTCGGAGTCTGTTGATTGCCAGAAATTACAATGACATTGGTGGCTGTCATTTTTGAATGTTAGAAATTACAATGACATTGGTGGCTGTCATTTTTGATTGTTAGAAATTACAATGACATTGGTGGCTGTCATTTTTGATTGTTAGATATTACAATGACATTGGTGGCTGTCATTTTTGATTGTTAGAAATTACAATGACATTGGTGGCTGTCATTTTTGATTGTTAGAAATTACAATGACATTGGTGACAGTCATCTTTTGATTGTTAGAAATTACAATGACATGGGTGGAAGTCATCTTTTCATTATCGGTATGTTATAACAAAAGGAGCAGAAGGTTTGTCCTTGACAAGTGATGAAGAGGGCAGAGTAGTTGGCTTGGACATTATGTCAGTTTCTGAGATTACCTCAGACATGTCATTTGGAAATGTATATTATAAGCAACTCTTTAGGAAGACGTCACGACATTGTTGAAATGTCTTTGGTAAGCAACATACTGGACAGATGTGTCATTGCTGAAAAGCATTTGGTAAGCTCGTTTGTTAGTTTTGAGAGAGAGAGAGAGAGAGAGAGAGAAAGTTACTCACGGGTAACTGTAAGACAAGTGCAGTAGTGAATGTCGTACAACTGTGAAGCATTTGTTAAACCACTGATACACCCCTTCTGGGAGTTTTGTAGTTAAACCATATTTTCACAGTCTGGGTTCTTCATTCCAGATATTCTTTTCCTTCTGTGAGCAGGCAGTGTTTCTGTTCCTACAATATTTGCGGATATATTTTACGGAACAACCTCGTGTTAACGATAAAACAAGAAAAGAGAGGCTGTCGGGTGTGTGGATGGATGGGGAGTGTGAGTAAGTGACTTGGAGGGGGGGGGAGTGAATACTCTGGATGAAGTAAGGAAGACGGGAAGGGTAGGGATGTATCCAGGCTGATAAATCACAGTTATCAATGACAATTTAGACTTTCAAGACTAAACAATGCTGGGGAATATTTTATTCTTTAACTTTTGTGTTAAAGATTACCCATGATTTGTGACAAGGACAGAATGTGCTCAGTAATAGGTGGTGCGGCGCGTGAAATGGAAAATAGACGAAAAACAGAGCTATGTGGGAGAGTTAAAAATAGAACGAGATTACTGAGCTAACGAATAATCCGTGTTCATAAGCGTGGTTGTGTGCATGTATACACGTCTATGAACATATGCACATATTGTTTCACAAAGATGTATTAACATTAAACCTGAGTAGTTTATTTGACTTTGTTCACTATCCACTTTCCATTTTCTTTACAGGCTGGCAGATAGGCACTTTTTTCTATAAGAGAGAAACTTCATTTTCGTTCTGAGAGAGGCAGACAGAATGGAAGAGAGAGAGAGAGAGAAAGAGAGAGAGAAAGAGAGAGAGAGAGTGTGTGTGGTGTGTGTGCGTGCGTGTGTGTGTGTGTGTGTGTGTGTGTGAAATGAGAGAGAAAACAAGCACGATATACTAAGAAATAACATGGTGGTCAAGGGATGTATATTTCCTATGCAATTTTACCCCAGTGGACACCCTGAGTTTTAACTGTCACGGGATCTGCTTTATCTTCCTACGCAATGGACTAATCAATAACCAGATACATTTTTCACTCTACATAGGATCAAACCTTGGACTTAACAATTCCCAGAGATTAGTGATGTACCTATGTGCTTCTATATATACCACCCATCCTTCTCTCCCTCTCTATTCCCCCCCTCCCTTCTTCCTCCTATACTATACGTGAAACATTAAGAAGAAAAATCTCTTTAACTTATCAGATTGTATTTACTGTGAGCTTTCTTAATTCTACATTTTCCAGAACACGGCTCTTGGTGTCTCAATAATTTTCTTAATTCTACATTTTCCAGAACATGGCTCTTGGTGTCTCAATAATTTTCTTAATTCTACATTTTCCAGAACATGGCTCTTGGTGTCTCAATAATTTTCTTAATTTTTCATTTTCCAAAACATGGCTCTTGGTGTCTCAATAATTTTCTTAATCCTACACTACTACTAAAACATAACTGACACAACTTCCGTAAAACAACTGACAACACTACTTCCATAAAATAACTGACAACACAACTTCCATAAAATAACTGACAACACAACTTCCACGAAATAACTAACAACACAACTTCATTAAAATAACTTATTCCAACATTTAAAAAAGCAGTAAAGACAAAGTGCCAGAATGCAGCAACAAATCTTCTAGTGAAGTAAAGAATTTCAAAAACGGGTTTCGACTTCAAAGGACACGAGAAATATTTTGCGACATTTCGTAATCCATTTTACATCAGTTCTTCTGACATCATAGAAGACTTAGAGATGGAAATTATCGACCTGCAATGTGACGCTACTTTGAAAGAAAACTTCTCCAGTATTGATGTGAAAGCATTCTATATGTATGTAGGATGAAATTACCCGAAAGGTGAAATCTCTTTTCTGCCAGAGTTATAATTTCTTGGCACAAGATACACCTTGTGAGCAAATATTTTCTGTCACGAACGCGAACAAATCAAAGCTGCGTTTACAAGTTACAGATGCACACCTGAATGAAATTGTCAATGTCATTTCACCAATGTCACGTTTTCCAGATTTCTCAAGGTCATTTCAGCACTGTCACGTCTTCCAGTCTTTACAAGGTAATTTCAACACTGTCACATTTTCCAGACTTGTCAAGGTAATTTCACCACTGTCACGACTTCCAGGCTTCTCCATGTAATTTCACAACTATCCCGTCTTCCATACTCCTCAAGCTAATTTCACTACTGTCACGTCTTCCATGCTTCTCAAGTTAATTTCACCACTGTCATGACTTCTAGACTTCTCAAGGTAATTTCACCACTGTCACGTCCTCCAGGCTTATCAAGGTAATTTCAGAAATGTCGCGACTTCCAGACTTCTCAATTTAGTTTCAGCACTATCACGTCATCCAGACTTGTCAAGGTAATTTCAGTACTGCTACCTCTTCCAGACTTGTCAAGGTAATTTCAGTACTGCTACGTCTTCCAGACTTGTCAAGGTAATTTCAGTACTGCTACCTCTTCCAGACTTGTCAAGGTAATTTCAGTACTGCTACCTCTTCCAGACTTGTCAAGGTAATTTCAGTACTTCTACGTCTTACACACTTCCCCACAGTGGTCCAAACAAATACATCAAACATCAAGATGCAAGTAATCACAGCATTCAGTTAGTGCCGTTATTTTATTTATTAGCGTCTCTAGCGATCAGTTCATTTATTGTGTCTCCATAGTGATCAGTTTATTTATAAGCGGCTCTGTAGCTTTTACTTTGTGCCGTTCGTCGCAATGCACTCTGGGGTGACCTTGTAATAATGAAGTGTCGGTGCAGAGTATAGACCACTGTTATATGCCTGTACGCCGCTGTCAATTCGACTCACGCTCACCACTCAGTACCGAGAAATAGATTTTATAAAATAGATTTACAAATAGATTTATAGATGGAAGACGTAATAATTAGACTGTCGCTAACATTTATGATTACAAGCTAAAGAAGTTACTTGCACTAACAGATACACGAGACTAACAATTGACAAATACTTAATAAAAAGAGAAGTTCAACAATATTTAAAAAGAATAAACAAATGCATTATGTCCTATTTTCGTATCATTTGCACTTTAAACTGAACAGTTTTTTTCAAGTTCAGTTAATTCAAATGTTGCACTGGAGTCACTGTCCATAGCAAACTTAGCTTCAGTCTTTGTTCTGCAGCTGGCATCTCTCACAGGATACGTCACAGTGGTAGGCACTACTCTAACAAGTTACGTCACTCTGGTAGGCACTCAATAGGAACGTCATGACTATTATCAAAGTAGGCACCCAAAACCCACTTAAAGGATTTAAGAAGAATGACAGAAACCGAAACCCTGAAATCTACATAATTGCAGAATCTAATTATACTGCAAATTACTACGTTAACTTTTTTTTTTAAATGCTTAATTTGGCTTAAGACGCTGCAACAAATAAAAGTTAGACATGAATATAAAATAGCATCGTATTCCTATGAAACCCTGAACATTCACACAGTACACTGATGCCGTTAACTTTTCCAGTCAAAGGGTCTTCTTTGTTACAACTTATTATATTACAGTCTGTACTCACACAATGACTCATTATATCACAGTCTGTACTCACACAATGAATCATTATATTACAGTCTGTACTCACACAATGAATCATTATTTTACAGTCTGTACAAACACAATGAATCATTATTTTACAGTCTGTACTCGCACAATGACTCATTCGCAAAGAGTAAAGAATAGAATACCCACCCTGGTTTTATTAGACTTCAAACCATACTCATCTCTACCTAGACTCTCGTTTTTACTCAATCAAATTTAAGAATCAACCCAGAGCTAATTAATATTTATGACTTTCTCACATCTTCCACACCTACACCACACCTAATATCACGTATCCATAAAACAAGATCACATTAAAAAAAAATCAAGTGGTTAGACAATAGAATTCTCTACAGCATGTGACTGGTTACGTTCTCGTAAATTTTAACTATTGGATAATAAAAATTACTCATCCAGTTGGAATTGGTTTGCATTGAATCAGCAATTTCTAGCATATTCTCAACTCAAGTATTTACTCCAACTCTTGACATTTACAAAAATTATCATCATAAGTAGTGCCCAAGGTCGGGTCACTTCGACAATTTAACAATTTGTTTAACAATTAAGTCTAGAAATATGGATAGGCAAATTCACTTCGCCATATAATGTGGGCATCGTGCAATGTGTGCATCATATCAATGTGTGTCGGGTCAAGGCGTGTGTCGTGTCAATATGTGCGTTGTATCAATGTGTACCTTGTTCGCTTAAAATAGTGCACGTCACAGGAAAGAGCAACAATTCATTTTCGCTTTAAATAGTGCATGTCACAGGAAAGAGCAACAATTCATGTTCGCTTTAAATAAGCTATGCCTGCTTAACGGGAAATCGTTAGCAAGTCTATTTTAAATATGTTTGGTTTTAATGTATTCCGTATGACAGCTATCAGAATTGTTTCCACTGGCAGTCTACTGGAATTCTATAAACCAACTCATTGTTTTTTAGATGACGTGCATGTTATTTGACATCGAGATGATATATCAACATGCGTTTCCCACGTTTCATTAAATATTTCTATAGACCTTTTTAAAAAAAATACAAAAGTGACGTCACGTCTACCTTTCATGAATTCAAACTAGAAGTTAATGTTTTATTTAGGGTGTGACAGCCTTTATAATAAACATCTTCCATGTAAAAGTTGAGTTTGTTGGTATTATTTCTGCAGTTATAAATATTTAAATCTGAAATGTGCGAATTGACATTGTATTATGGAAGACGTTAATGCTTTCATGAAAATGGTCCTAGCACAGAACGCAACTTCACTTATCATTGGGTGACCTTGCAAATCATCAAAGAAAAATAAATATAGATCCATCAATACGTGCTATGTGAATATTCGATCAATTCTAACATCCGTCATCGATAATTAACGACGCTGGAACTTTCCCGTCAGGGGTATTTCCGGTCCAGCACAATGCATTCCCTGTAAAAGCCTACCACTGCCTAGCTACAGCAAACCCTCGTAGATGGATGGGCTATTTATCGTACATGGCAGTTACAGCTGACGCAAATTGCACTAAGCATTACGTAATTCGATTTCAACTTCTGGCTACGATGCATAATCGAAACTGTGTTCTAGATAATAGGGGCGAATGTGCATAAGACTTGCAGTTCTGGCACTTGGTTTAGCTGAGTTCCGGTGCCACGTTAGGAGCATTACGGTAAACGTTGTTTCATTTGGATACCCCTCTCCTCCACCCTTACTCAATCGTCTTTCAGTCTATTGACCAGTATGACAGTGGGTGTGCCTATGTCTGTGAATGTGTGTATCTGTGTGTGACTGTGTATATGTGTCTCTGTGTCTTGTGTGCATGTGTGTGGTTGTGTGTGCGTGTGTTTGTGTGTGTGTGTGGTTTTGTGATTGAGAAAAAATGGAAGAAACAAATCTCTTATCGGGATGGGTGAGGAAGCTGTAATTGAAATGAAGATTATACGCAATAAAACATTCTTGCTTTGCCAACCTCATTTGGGGTATTAAGTGGTTCTGAATAATTGTGTGTAAAGGAAAAGCTTATACGTAATTTTAAACAAGCAGTTTAAAAACATGCAGTGTACGTTTTAGTCTTGTAATTTGAGAGAGAGCAGTGACTTGTTCTCGACCAGATGCAGAACATCTTGGCCTTGAACTTGAGAAAACAGTGATTTGTTCTCGACCAGATGCAGAACATCTCCTCTTGGCCTTGAACTTGAGAAAACAGTGATTTGTTCTCGACCAGATGCAGAACATTTTGGCCTTGAACTTGAGAAAACAGTGATTTGTTCTCGATCGGAAGCAGAACTTCTCTTCTTTGCCTTGAACTTCAAAGGGCAGTAATTTGTTTTCGACCAATTGAAGAATTTCTCTTCTTGACTTTGAACGTGACAGAGCTGTGATTTGTTCTTGACCGGGTGCAGTACTTTATTGTACTGAGCAGTTTATGTACACGATCTTCCCAGCACGTGACTGTCTGCATGATAAAGTGAAGTGAGAATAGTGCGCTCGTCTGAATATAAATCTATAAATAAATAAATTATTATTATAAATTATAGTGTGACAGAGTAAATACGCCTATCCTAATTTCTAGACTTAATTGTTATATACATTGTTAAACTGTCGAAGAGACTCGACTTCGAGTGCTCCATTTGATGGTATTTTTGAAAGTGTCAGAGTTGGAGTAAACACTTGAGTTGAGAATATGCTGCTAGAGGAAGCAAGGGAAGTAAGAAATGTATATTTTACACTTCAAACAAATTTAGTTTTATCTCGTGATTTTACCACTTTCGGGGAAATATTAAATATCAACAATATTTTGTGAAGTTCGAAATTGACAGAATGACCTAATTGATGACTCTTAATGAACTAACTTGACAGAATGACCTAATTGATGACTCTTAATGAACTAACTTGACAGAATGACCTAATTGATGACTCTTAATGAACTAACTCGGTTCAGACTTGGCTAGTCGAGCGCGATTCGAAAACATGGTGTCTAAAAAGCGTCCAAGCAGGTCTACCCCACATTGTGCCAATGTAACAGGGATTAATATCAGTGACTATCCATAGCATTATCAATTTTCACTAATACATATAACCCGAATGCTTTACAACTATGAACATAGGAAGTAAAGTTAGTAAGGTTTTTCTTTCAATTTTCGAAGATAATGCTCCGTGATATTCTTTCATAAATACAATGTTATTAGTTCAAGTACATTCACTTGCGCGCGTACACACGCACACACACATATGTATCTAAGGTTTTCGTAAAGTGCACGAGCAGCAGGGAGAAGAATAATGAATCAAGAAAATGTTTTAAATTATAGAATACGATTTACTATGATATCTGGAACTATAATAGATATAATCTTCAATAAATGCCAAAGTTATCCGGCACAACACCAGCCTGCCACAAACAGAGAAACACAAGCACGCGCGCAAAATCCTAAATAAACACAAATACACACAACTATTTTCCTTTCACTTCACAGTAGTAAAAGCGCCATATTTGCAATGGGTGTATGAACCACTCACCTGTTGACACAAAGTACGATAACTCTAAGTATGCAGAAATTAGGTCGAAAGAATAATGTATGCGGAAATACTTCACAACAAATCCGGAAGTTAGCTTTGGACTACAGGAAAGAAAAGTGAACTCTTGTTCAGCTTCACTTTCTATAGAAAACATAGCTTTCGTGCGTAAATTTCAGGGAGCAAAAGCAAAAGTGTACATTGGCACTTGACGCGTGCAGCATGGTGACCAGCTGAGAATAATGGCACGCACTAAAAGGCCAGTCTACAAATCTGCGTTTATTGCTAAAATGTTTAAGTATAAAGTTAAGCGTTTTGACATCTCAAGAACTCAAGATTCAACGTTGAGCTACGTCACTTAGCAATTTGCACAACATATGAGGAAACTAATTCCTGATTGTTGTCATTCATAGCACTACATACGAAGTAACTAATTCCTGATTGTTGTCACTCATAGCACTACATATAAGGTAACTAATTCTGATTGTTGTCACTTAAGCTCTACATGCATTTAAGCTTTCATGTAATGAATAGTATTCTGGATTATGCTTTTTAATGGGAATAATTTACTTCTAATATTATGTTAATATTTCTGCTTTCAAATTTCAGCAACTGGACAGGTTTGTAATTGTAATAAATTAATGTATTCCTATACATTGTTCGACTAGTCACTAGTGTGAACGTAATCTTTCAAGGGGGATAAATAAATATCACTAGTGTGAACGTAATCTTTCAAGGGGGATAAATAAATATCGGCAATTTCTGTTATTCTGACAAACTGAAATGACCACCGCTTGTTCTATTTCAGTTTGCAAGTGTACAAACCAGTACACGCGAGACAAGCAAATGTATAAACCAGTACACGCGAGACAAGTACGTGTACAAACCAGCAAACGCGAGGAAAGTAAGTGTACAAACCAGTACACGCGAGACAAGCAAATGTATAAACCAGTACACGCGAGACAAGCAAATGTATAAACCAGTACACGTGAGACAAGTACGTGTACAAACCAGCAAACGTGAGACAAGCAAGTGTACAAACCAGTATACGTGAGACAAGTACGTGTACAAACCAGCAAACGCGAGGAAAGCAAGTGTACAAACCAGCAATCGCGAGAGACGTAAACGCACAAACAATCATGACATACAATCAAGTAAATGCATATACAAACCGACGTACACAATGCAGGTACACAAATAAATAAACACTAATACATAGCCAAGTACTCAAACAAACAAATAAACTATAGTACACTGCCAAATGCTCAAATAAACAAATGAATAAATAATGAACCGCGAAAACAAATCAAACACACACACACACACACGCACGCACGCACGCACACACACACACACACACACACACAAATGTACAACCAACCAAACGCTCAGTCAACACACAAATTATTAACTCGCACAAATGTCTATGTTTACAAGCAAGCAAATGCACAAATAAACAAAAGCATAAATAATCAAAAACACGTAATTGTTGAAACAAATAACGGATAAATAATGCAACTCAAATAAAATGCACAAAGCAATTAGCACACAAATGCTAACCGCACAAACCACCAAACACAAATATTCAACCTAAAGGATACAAACCACCAAGCGTACAAACAACCAAGCGTACAAACCACCAATCACAAGCAACAAATTGATATGCTCGCTCTTTCAGTTTGGACCCTGCTGCTTCTGGCAAAGTAACAACCTCGATCCTGTTGGCGATAATCTTGTAACATCCATTGACCATAATTAAACGACTGCACAGCAGTAGGTTGACCTTTTAGCCAGACATCGATTCGATTGATCTTTCCATTCTCGTAACGTGTCCTTAGCAGTATTTAGATATTAAGGAGGGATATATCCCAAGAGCGTTTTCGGTCTTACTGCCTGAAACGGCGCCGGATAATCGGGCAGTGAGAAGGTATTCTGATCTATCTCATGAGATTTCTCTTTTTCCTATTTTTTTGTTTGGGTGGGGTCTTTCATTGGTATGTTTTATTATCACAATGTATCATCATAGTGCAATTAATTTGATATTTTATATTGATTTCATGCGATGTTGGTGGGTTATTATTATTATTTTTATTACTGTAGTGGAAGTCATTTAATTTGATTTGACTTCATGTACTGTTAGCAGGTACACACATACATACATGCACACACACACAAACACACACGCACACACACACACTCACACACACTCACACACACACACACACACACACACACACACATGTAGTGCAATTCATTTGACAGAGTGACTTCATATACTGCTGGTAGGTTATCATATATATTACAGTAGGGAAATTCATTTGACTGTTCTGACTTCATTTACTGTTGGAGGTTATTATCATATATATATATATATATATATATATATATATATATATATATATATATATATATATATATATATATATTAGTAGTGCAATAAATTTGACAGTGTGTTTTGATTTCATGCGTTGGTAGGTTGTACTATCACCGTATACCACTATAGAGAATTAATTTGGTTTGGTTTGATTCTGTGACAGAGTAAATTAGTCTATCCCTATTTCTACACTTGATTGTTATAGACATTGTTAAATGTCAAAGTAACCCGACCTTAGCACCGCTTGTGCTGATATTTTTATTTGTCAAAACTGGAAGTAAACAATTCAGCTAATGAATGTGCATGACTTGTTGATGTAATCTAAACCGGTTTTAGGTGGATGAGTAGTTTTTATTATCCAATGGTTAAGATTTACTTGAGCAAGATCAGCAAATGGGCTGAGATCAAAAGTTTACCTGCTGTAAAGAATTCTATTGTTTAATCACTTTCAGTAGCAAGAAGTTCGGTCATGAAAGGCGGCAATTAGCTTGCCTTAATGTGAGTTAACTGATTGAGAGAGAATGGACTTGGAAATATTTCGTGCATTTTGCTATTGATATGTTACACTTGTGTTTTACGTAGAGATGTATTATATATATTTATATATTAGTTTCCTGTAACTGTAACGGTAACTCTTATTATCATAATCCTACCTAATATGGGTCTTTTCCTTTCATGTTCGTAATCTGGGACTTGTAAAGCTATGGCATTACTTGATTGACGAATGTAAACAAAGCCTTCAGCTAAATAAAATTATATTCGATTGAAGTGCGAGTGTTCAGCCGAAAATTATAAGCCATGGGAGGTCTTGTTTCAATTCTCTATAATACGTTTGCCATTGTGTGATCTTAAAAATCACTTAAACGGAAATCCATATCAAATATTTATAAAATGCATATATTTAAGAAAGTTTATCCTGGCAAAGTCTAAGTAGATAACGTTTGCAAATGTGGACGAATTAGTGTGAAAAATTAAAGGTGAAATCGAAGTTGTCCTTGATGCGCGAGGTTGCCTATAGCGACACAGTGGCTAAATGCCCCGAGTCAAACTCCCATTAAGATTTGTTTGTTTCGCACGCACGGGACACGCAACAGCATTAGGCATCAACGCACTAAACGCTCTAATCAGGAGCCCGATCTTTTAATATAATCTATTCAATAGTTTATAATATAAAAGAGTGGCTGTGTAGTTTCGTAATTTGGTAGCATCATCAATTCTGCAGAAGCGCCCTCTCGAAATTGCTGCTATTATGACTTTGATCTTTTCTGTGTATAACCAGAGCTCTAATGAACTAAATGTTTCGCATGGCTGACCTAAATTCTTTATATTTGGTCTCTTACACAGGAAATACATATTAAAATATATCTTTATTTAAAATGTTATATACACTAAACCTGATTATTCTCTCTGTATTAGATTTGAAATATCTTTGAAGATGTTTTATTAATTTCGTCTCCAAAATAGATAAGCGTAGTCATTTTATCACATCGATTTAAATATTAGGTTTGGCACAGTAATTCTCAAGTTTCAAATGATTACTATATTTATTTTTGTATCTATTGGGTATTACATTTACAATTGTGTATTCCTTCAATGCAGCGTGTGAAATATTTTAACAAGCACAAAATGCGGCGTTTCTAGTGTATAAACAAATTGATACGAACACAAATAATGTGATATTTATTATTTCCTCTGGGGTGGACCATGGTGTTTCCCGAGCCTCCATGCTGTATTCAAGCTTCCTCCCAGTGGTCGTAAATCAAACGCATGCGGGCAAACACATTTCTCTTTTATTTATTACTATTAAATAGATATATTTCTTATATTTGACTGACATAATTGTTGAATATGTATTGTGACAGAGTTCAGCACGCGAAGAGAATGAAAGTTTTAGATATATCCTTACGAGACAGACAGACAGACAGATAGGTAGATAGATAGATAGATAGATAGATAGATAGATAGATAGATAGATAGATAGATAGGTTGGATGGGTGGGTGGATGGATGGACGGATAGATAGATAGATAGATAGATATAGATGGATAGATAGATATGTAGATAGATAGATAGATGGAAATGTAGATAGATAGATAGGTAGGTAGGTAGGTAGGTTTTGGGTGGATAGATGGATGGATGGATGGATGGATGGATGGATGGATAGATAGATAGATAGGTTGGATGGGTGGGTGGATGAATGGACGGATAGATAGATAGATATAGATGGATAGATAGATATGTAGATAGATAGATAGATAGATAGATAGATAGATAGATAGATAGATAGATAGATAGATAGGTAGGTAGGTAGGTTTTGGGTGGATAGATGGATGGATGGATGGATAGATAGGTACATAGATAGATAGATAGATAGATAGATAGATAGATAGATAGATAGATAGATAGATAGATAGATAGATAGATAGATAGATAGATAGATAGATAGATAGATAGATAGATAGATAGATAGATAGATAGATAGACACACTTCCTGGTTTCCTTTTTGTCAATAACACTTCATTCCTCCTCCCGTCTTCATACTTTGTATCACTCGCAGAGTCAAACGACTGATCCACAAAGAGTTATGAATCATGCTTTCTATGCACTTACCCAGACCACCCTCCATCCTGCCACCCTGTAATCAGTTCGGGTGGACCCTTATGCGCAAGATCGATTCTGGAAGTTCATTAGTTCAGTATTAAGAAGTCTATAACTAAATAACATGAAATCTCTCTCCTAAGGCAGAGGGCCCTTCTAGACCCCATTGCCTACAGTGGACAAACGCAATTATCAGCAAAGAGCTCAACAAACCCTTCACAATCTCAGGTCATGCACAAAAACCGTTCAAAGACAGTAATGGGCCCAGAGTAACGCTTGTTGAATCGTCCTAAATGAATCAGTTGTGCTGACTACATGTTGTCCGAGTGTACGTGTGTATGGGGGGAGGGGAGGGGAGTACCTAAGCAAGTAGAGTAGAGCGTTCTTCCGGGTTTGAACTCACAGAACAGTGGTTCAAACCTTATTTAATAAAAGTTGCTCATGCCAGCACTCGGAAAATTCTTTGCATGAAGTAATTTAGAGTTTTTGACATAGGCAACCTTTTCTCTTTTCTAAGCGTATAGCAATATCCACCTCATAGTTCAAGTATTCCATGTTAGATTTATTTTTACTATGTAGTTATCTTTCTTACATTTCCTGGACTTTCTTGATAGATATCGATCGTTAAGGAGTTCACTCCCAGGAACCACGCAGCAGAACAACAAACAAAACGCCTCCTTTCAAGTTCAGAACAATGCCGTGACAAAGAGACATTTTAATATTAGAAATAAAAATATTTCAATAGGATTTCTTCATTTGTTCAAATTGATTTGCTTGATTTGTTCGTTAGTTTGGTTGGTTGGTTCGATGCTTGGGAATTTCTCTGGAATTCAATTATAATGCCGAACCAGTTAATTCAGAGGGGACATCATGATTTGAAAATATTAACGTGTAACTGATTGGCCAAAATGTAAAAATGTAGCTGATTAGACAATACGCAAACATGTAGCTGATTGGACAATACATATAAATGTGTAGCTGATTGGACAATACATATAAATATGTAGCTGATTGGACAATACATATAAATATGTAGCTGATTGGACAATACATATAAATGTGTAGCTGATTGGACAATACATATAAATGTGTAGCTGATTGGACAATACATATAAATGTGTAGCTGATTGGACAATACATATAAATATGTGGCTGACTGAATAATAACTAAACACTTTGCTAATTAGACAATACGCATACATGTGTAGCTGATCGGACAAAACGTATAAATGTGTAGCTGATCGGACAAAACGTATAAATGTGTAGCTGATCGGACAAAACGTATAAATGTGTAGTTGATTGGACAAAACGTATAAATGTGTAGTTGATTGGACAAAACGTATAAATGTGTAGTTGATTGGACAAAACGTATAAATGTGTAGCTGATCGGACAAAACGTATAAATGTGTAGTTGATTGGACAAAACGTATAAATGTTTAGCTGTATGGACAATAAGTAACCACGAAGCTGATTGTGCATAAATATGTAGCTGATTGGACAACACGTAAAATTGTACAGCTAGTTTGGACAATAAGTAAACACTTATCTGATTGGACAATACGTATACATGTGTAGCTAATTGGGCAATACATATAAATGTGTAGCTGATTGGACAATACATATAAATGTGTAGCTGATTGGACAATACATATAAATGTGTAGCTGATTGGACAATAAGTATATAGGTGTAGGTGGTTGGATAATAAGTAAACACGCAGTTGATTGGACAATATGTAAACACGTAGCTGATTGGACAACACATATAAATGTGTAGTGGTTGGACAATTCGTAAACACGTAGCTGATTGGACAACACGTGTAAATGTGTAGTGTTGGACAATACGTAAACACGTAGCTGATTGGACAACACATATAAATGTGTAGTGGTTGGAAAATTCGTAAACACGTAGCTGATTGGACAACACGTGTAAATGTGTAGTGTTGGACAATACGTAAACACGTAGCTGATTGGACAATACATATAACTGTGTAGCTAATTGGATAATACGTAAAATCAACTAACCAACTGTTGCATGTAGCTGATAATCGGTGATCTGGTTCCAGTCTTTGAGAACATTCGTGACATTTTGAAAAGGATTGAGATGTCAAATGTCAGATAGCAAATCTGCTGTAAACTCTGGGGACGTTGTAGTGATCTGAGACTGGAATCGTTCTCAAAGCAGAAACCTAATCTGAATCCACCGTAGGCAAATTTTCACACAGTTGAATGTATGATTCTTTTCATTTTTTAATTGCTGTCCAATCAGTCTGTCAGTCATTAAGACGACTGGTATTTATCATTAAAATGAAATGTTATGAACTTATTACTGAGTTATCGTCTTATGTCGTGAGAAGAAAACGCGAATATATATTTTCTTTGTGATTTTGAACTATTTTTGAAGCATGGGAGAGAATTAATTTATCTTTAAACCTTTAATATGTGAAAGTGATAATTATTTAAAGCAAACTTGGATTGAAAAAGTGTTAAAATACTTAGAGACTTCGACTAATTGTCTTAGTTATTTATTTGATGAAATGGACAGTCTAGGGGCGTCAGCGGACTGTGCACGGTGTGAAACGAAGAAGTTAATATGGTTTCATCTTCTACATCCATTACTAGAATGCAATCTAAGCTTGTTTAAATAAACGGTTAGTGTATGTTCTCTTGCACATCAATCTGTTTTGTTTTTAAATAATATGTTTGAGCTATAGTTATTTAGGGAGTGGGGAGTTAAGCCACAGTTAATTAAGTTAGATCATGTGACGCCAACGTCACCTAGTTAATGGTTATGAAATTTTTAATTAATTAATCATCCATAATTAATGACAAGTGATGAGAATCTTAATTTATATTATTAATAATTCTCCAGAAGACACCACTTGTCTCTCTTACTTGGCAGATATGCGTGTGCTGTAATGTTTTCTCTCTTCCACAACATTGAAGACAAACATTTACCATCACACAATATTTTATAGGTAGAAAACTTGTTACTAAAAGAGAAGACAAATCTGTCTTTTAATCTAGCCCTACCCACCCTTGTTCCATGTGTTTCCCTCATCATGTTCTAAAACACTGATTCACTGCTTAATCTCTAGGGCTAACCTGGGCACTCATTAGCTGCAACAGCCCCCCCTCAAGCAAAACAACAATTGTTGCAATTTCCAATAACTTGCTTGTACCAGAAATTGCTTGATGTAGTCAGCATACCTTGCCACTATACATCAATGGAGTGTAGTGTGTTTCTTACATTTACACACTTCTACAACTCCTACAATGAGCCTACAACTACGTGTACAACTCCTACAGTGAACCTACAACTACTTGTATAACTCCTACAGCCAAATAGTTCCAGATCACTCCATTACCAAAGGCGTATTACTCTCAAAGCTACACAATTCAAATATGTCCCATTAACAGACAAATCCTATAAAATGAAATACCTCAAAGTTGTCCCCTTTAACAGTCAAATCCTATAAAGTGAAATACAACAAATTTGTCCCATTAACAGACAAATCTTATAAAATAAACTACAACAAATTTATCCCTTTAACAGACACATCGTATAAAGTATACTACTACAAATTTATCCCCTTGACAGAAACATCGTATAACGTAAAATGACACAAAGTTATCCTATTCAGAAGTGTATGATTCATAAAGTACACTAGGAACAAATAACCTATTAATCAGTCTACATCTCGTAAAGTAACAATAGTACAAATTAATCCATTTGCAGGCATTCATAAACTCACAGAGTACATCGTTAGCCTTTAAAAATAAGACAGCTGGTGAAACAGAATCTAAACTGGTAACATCTCTACAAATCACATCGGATCAAATTTAACCCACTAGCACGCTGACTGTTAGAAAGCTACAGAATAAATAAATACACACGAAAATCCTCTGACATTTTAAAATGCTAAATTATTCAAGTTCCCTTTCTGTTATAGTAATATCGACTAAATTAGGCATTATTGTGTTGTAGGGAATGACAACGGTTCGCGTCTGTCAAAGGAGAGCGCGTAATGCCTTTCCTTAATAAATCAAAATTTTAACTCTCCGTTTCTTAAAGTGGACTCAAGGCTGTTATCCACTTCTGCTACACCGAGTCGATGAGAGATCTGTCTCAGCAGAAGGAATAGTTCAATTATACTCACCTCTAATAATAACTACGAGAAAGCAATCAATCAATAGCAAAGCAACCTACTCATTGTCTCATGTGTTCGTTGTGAAACGTTTTCGAGTCTTGTAGCATCGTCACTTTCTCCCATATTTATTCTGCCTGGGTGAATTTCCTTCAGATGTGGCCTTGTCTTGTGTCAGAGGCATGTATCCCATAATTCTTTGTTTGCTGACGTCTTGAGTCTTACAGGATACCCTCTTGCTGTCGAACAGAGTCCTCCATCACCGATAGCTGCAGCACTCGACAGATGAGACGGTTCCACGAGTTTTGGTTTAATGCTTCTTGCGTGTAATCTAGCAGTTGATTATTATCATCCTAAAGTTGTCTACCATCTTGCATGTAATCTGGCAGATGACACTACTATCTTGCAGTGGACTACCATCTATGTGTGTAATGTTGTAGTAGACTACCTTCTGTGTGTGTAATATTGTAGTGGACTACCATCTGTGGGTATAATATTGTAGTGGACTACCATCTGTGTGTATAATATTGTAGTGGACTACCATCTGTCTTTGTAATCTTACAGCTGACTAACATGCTTCTGTGTAATCTTACAGATGAGTGTTATTTTGCCTGTCATATCGCAGTTGATTACTATTTTCATATTCGAGCGATGATATCAACTCTAGCGGTGACTGTTTCCATTTGACTGCATTCACGTGACTGTGTTTCTTTATGATTATTATTATCATTTGGACAATGACTACTGTGACAATACGTGACTACCTGTCTTAATTATCGTTGTTATCATTGCCTTTTTAAACGTATTGCTAATCATTTTGTCTATTCAACAATCGAGTGACCGCTCGATGAGTAATGCTACTTTATTGTCTGCACTAACAATCACTGACTGATCTCTTAGTGACTGGTGCTACTTTATTGTCTGCACTAACAATCACTGACTGATCTCTTAGTGACTGGTGCTACTTTATTGTCTGCACTAACAATCACTGACTGATCTCTTAGTGACTGGTGCTACTTTATTGTCTGCACTAACAATCACTGACTGATCTCTTAGTGACTGGTGCTACTTTATTGTCTGCACTAACAATCACTGACTGATCTCTTAGTGACTGGTGCTACTTTATTGTCTGCACTAACAATCACTGACTGATCTCTTAGTGACTGGTGCTACTTTATTGTCTGCACTAACAATCACTGACTGATCCCTTAGTGACTGGTGCTACTTTATTGTCTGCACTAACAATCACTGACTGATCTCTTAGTGACTGGTGCTACTATTTTGTCTGCACTAACAATCACTGACTGATCTCTTAGTGACTGGTGCTACTATTTTGTCTATACTAACAATCACTGACTGATCTCTTAGTGACTGGTGCTACTTTATTATCTGCACTAACAATCACTGACTGATCTCTTAGTGACTGGTGCTACTATTGTGTCTGCACTAACAATCACTGACTGATCTCTTAGTGACTGGTGCTACTTTATTGTCTGCACTAACAATCACTGACTGATCTCTTAGTGACTGGTGCTACTTTATTGTCTGCACTAACAATCACTGACTGATCTCTTAGTGACTGGTGCTACTTTATTGTCTGCACTAACAATCACTGACTGATCTCTTAGTGACTGGTGCTACTTTATTGTCTGCACTAACAATCACTGACTGATCTCTTAGTGACTGGTGCTACTTTATTGCCTGCACTAACAATCACTGACTGATCTCTTAGTGACTGGTGCTACTTTATTATCTGCACTAACAATCACTGACTGATCTCTTAGTGACTGGTGCTACTTTATTGCCTGCACTAACAATCACTGACTGATCTCTTAGTGACTGCTTTCTCTATTTCTGTTTGCCAATCTGTGACTATTTTGTTCAAATGAACGTGTCTCTAATCACCTTTATGTGACTTCTCTTATAAATGATTGTTGTGCTATTTTGTTTATATTTATCAAACCTGCCGACAGCCTCTTTTAGTGATTGCTGATAACTTTTGCCATGTATTTACCCATCTATAATTGCTTCTCTTAATGTTTGTATCTACCAACTTGTCAATGTTCACTATTCTGTGACTAATTTTTCAATGATGATTATGCTGATATTATTATTGTTGTTATGTTATTATCTTTATTGTTCTTATTATTATGGTTGCAATTTTTGTTGCTGCAGCTCTTGTTGTTACTACTGCTACTACTACTGCTTCTGCTGCTGCAGCGTCTACTACTACTACTTTTAACACTTCTAAATATTTCTGCTATCTGTCGATTGTGAAATTTGGTTTTCAAATTCTAACAGAATTCTGAGAGATCCAAACTTTTACAGAGGATAGGAGAACTTTATCGCTGTTATAGCAGTGGGGCAAATCTGTGATTTCCTTGCAGTTTATTTAGACAACTTGCAAGCTCAGCTGAAATGTTATGCTTCTATTGCTCTTGTATTATGTCTGCTCTTATTTCATACAATCGCTGGGTGTCTGCTCTTATTTCATACAATCGCTGGGTGTCTGCTCTAAGATCCTGGTATTTTCAATCTTTTCAAGTATTGTGTTCATGTTTCTGTCATTTGTTTTAGTAACATTGATGATTGTTGCCATCTCGTTGGTCTCTATTCACAAGATACAAAATCTGATCTTATTTCGAAGTTCCACTAGTTCTAGTTCTGTTTCAACGACTACTTTTGTTTCCATGACTACTTATGGCCTTTCTGGTGGTTTGATTCCGTTGTTTGTTCACGGAATTTTGAGCAGGATCTTGGCCACTTCCGTGTGTCTTCTGATGTATTGTATTTCAGCTACAGACGAACATTCAAACAAAATACTTTCTGTTGTTTCATCCGTGCTCTTGCATAGCCAGTGTTTGGAAATTGTTTGATCTCTTGGTGATTTTTTTCTTGAGATATTTTGTATTTAGTGCTTGATCTTGCAAAACTATAATGATTGCTTCTGTTGACGCCTGAATACCTATCTCTTGCAGCCATCTGTATGAGTTTATTGATATTTCATCTGCTCGTTCTGATTGTCCGTGGACGAACTACTGATTCCAGTTGTCTGTTAATGCATGTTTGTCTTCCCACGTATCGTTATCTCTGTGTGGTAGCTGATATAATCCACTGATTGGTTTATAAGAAACATATTTTCTGTCAGTCCATTTGTATTCAGCAAGGCCTGTGGTGTCATCATTAGCAAGGTCATTGTCCTGAGTCTTCTATTAACCATTGTGTGAGAAACGTGGAGAGTGTATATATACCTTTGGGCGTATAGCAATACGCATGGTGAACGGTTTTCTAGATTTCATGTCTATTTCAGTGATCATGCTGTCCCATCTATAAAGCTTCCTATGTAGCTGATTACATGTATGAAATGTGGATAACATGCGTGTGTGCTGGCATCATTTAGTTTAGAAATGAGGGCTTTGACTCGATTTTCAGTTTCTCTTTTAATTTTTTTTACGTCAAGTCTGCTTGTCTTCTTAATGCTAAAGAATCCCTTAACACTCGTATTCTGTCTCCAGTGCTACTCGTTCAGTTTTCTGATGTTGAAGATTCCCTAAGATACCTGTATTCTGTCTCCAGTGCTACTCGTTCAGTTTTCTGATGTTGAAGATTCCCTAAGATACCTGTATTCTGTCTCCAGTGCTACTCGTTCAGTTTTCTGATGTTGAAGATTCCCTAGATACATGTATTCTGTCTCCAGTGCTACTCGTTCAGTTTTCTGATGTTGAAGATTCCCTAGATACATGTATTCTGTCTCCAGTGCTACTCGTTCAGTTTTCTGATGCTAAATTGTATGTCCCATATGGATTTGATCTTTCCATTTTTGGATTAACTCTTCCATATTTTTCAAGTCTGAATTTTAGTACTGAACATTTCACAGTATTGATCAGGCATTTGATTTGTTTTCGTTTGTTATTGTGTACATTAAGTGACTAATTAACTGTCCCTATTTCAATTGGTTCTCTTCCTGTTTCTTGCTGACAATTGGAATGTTTAAGGGATTTAGAGATCAGATCTGGTGGTATGACTTCTCCTTGAAAGGCTCCTCATTGTTAACTCTGCAGTTTCCTTTCTTTTGATGGATAGTTTTCCACTTTGTCACTGACACTTGAATCAAAACTTCTTACTAAAGGGGAAGACAAATATGTCTTTAATCTATATTTAACAAGTCCCATCTACCCACTTTCTTCTCCATCATAAATCAACAATCAAATTTACATATAACAAATACAATGAAAAAGATTACTTGACATTAATATTTCCATGAAACCACATTCGAATAATTTTTATATTACACAGTCTTCATTCATAAAATACAGTTCAACAATAGTGTCAATACAAATCACAGGACAGTTCTTATCAGAGAACAAAAATGGAGTTATTAGAGATAAGGAATAATAGTTCTGATGTAACCTGATTTAACTGCTGTCTCAATAGTCTTTCACATGCTTTTGCAATAAAGACAAGTTATTGTCCACATCAACTCTACCTTCCTCTCTCCTCATTGAGAAAAAATGATACTCTTCTATTCTCTCTAAGCTAACCTGGTTGCTTTCTTTGCCCTGTCAGCTCCTTCAATTATAGCAATTTCTAGTAACTTCCCTGTTCCAGAAATTACTTGATGTAGTCAGCATACCATGCTACCATACATCAATGGAGTGCAGTATATTCTTACACTTACACACTGCAGTAGAGGCTCCCTGCAACTACCAAGATCGTTGCGGTTTATAATCAGTAAACCAGGAGATTCAAATAATACAGGAAAAGGCTGGGAACAGTTAAATGTCATTTACTCGCATAGAAGTGCGTCAAGTCCTTTGTTCAGGAGTTTATTTGATCCAATGGATAATATTTCCGACCTACTGCCTAGCAACGGACCACTGCATATCTGTCACAGTCCATTCCTTGGACGGGAAAAGGTGTTGTATTTTTTTTGTTGAAAAAAAGTCTATTACAGAGGCTGCCAGTTATCTCCCGTGTAAACAACCTCCTCGATCATTTGTCTCGAGGGCTCGAGTGGCGGGCAAAGGGTTAACGTTGTCAAGTAGCCGATCTTTAGCCATGATAAATGGAAAGTTTGATCCGTGGAACGGTACATCTATATTTAGAATTTTTCTGTACTTGTGAGAAACAGGCGGTGACGCAGAAAGTTGGTCAGTAGTTTCTCGCTTAACTAATCGAGGTTCGATTTCAGTTTGGGGTGCAAAAGCTACGCGCCAACCGCTCTGTAAGTCAAAGTGGTAGGCTTAGTCCTCGAGTCTATCATGAACACGACAAATCGGGTCCTGCATGCTACAGGCCGCATGTGTTATGGATTTCTTGGCAGCTAAAACTTGAAAAGCCATTGAATGAGCCAAAAGACGCACCTGTCACTCTCTGCACACGGAGAATGGTGAATGGTGGTGGCGAATTTTATATTTGCCTATCTAAACTACAAATCAGCAAAAGTTGGATGTGGATGTAAAATCCAAATTAAAAGTGCAAACTATTTTGCTATTTTTTTCCCTTTCGTTTTATTATTCTTGTAAAATATTTACAACGATTGGTAAATTGCGCAGTGAACTTCTTTTTATCATCATCTATGCTGCTTGAGGATATTTTTTCATTTCCTGTCAAATCATCGGATATCTTCAGATGTCATCGCATATAAGCTTAAGCAAATCCACTGGAAAATTTCACAACAGAAGACAGGAGGGAACTTTGACCACAAGGAAAATGTAACTCGCAGGAATACAGGCCAACACGTGTCAAATAGAACATATTCTTTGCGTGATATTCTCCTCACTATACCGGGTATCTGACACAGACTTACTTAAGTCGCCAATGAAAGAGTTAATGTCCATTTAGAAGGAAATATGTACGGAGGGCAAGCTAATTTTAAGATTTTGGAAAGCGTAAGATAAATAAAACCAAACGCCAAGTGGGAAGTAATTATCGTATACACATGCTCCTTTCCCGATCATCTGTTAGTCAACACGCTCGTTATGGGGCGATAGAGGCTTTAATGAGTTTAAGCCAATTGCTCTTTATGGGGCGATAGAGGCTTTAAGCCAATTGTTCTTTATGGGGCGATAGAGGCTTTAAGCCAATTGTTTGTTTGTTTAGGGGTGATAGAGACTTTAAGCCAATTGCTCTTTATGGGGTGATAGAGACTTTATGCCAAATTGCTCTTTTAGTTAAAGCAAAGCTGGTGTTGATATCGATAGCACGTAGCTAAATATGTATTATACGCTCCTCTCTAGACTACTTTCCTTTAGTTTATAGTAATATAAAACATCCAAAGCTGCTTCCCATTAGTTAATAGAGTAATATCAAACATCTAAAGTTGATTACCACTAATTTATAGTAATGTCAAACATCTAAAGTTGATTACCACTAATTTATAGTAATGTCAAACATCTAAAGTTGATTACCACTAATTTATAGTAATGTCAAACATCTAAAGTTGATTACCACTAATTTATAGTAATGTCAAATATCTAAAGTTGATTACCACTAATTTATAGTAATGTCAAACATCTAAAGTTGATTACCACTAATTTATAGTAATGTCAAATATCTAAAGTTGCTTCCCGTTAGTTTATAGTAATATCAAGCATTCAGAGTTGCTTCCCGTTTGTTTATAGTAATATCAAACATATAGAGTTGCTTTCATTGGTTTATTTTACTGTCAAATATCTAAAGTTGCTTCTCATTGGTTTATTGTAATGTCAAGCATCTAGAGTTGCTGTCCATTGGCTTATTTAATAAAAGAAATCTAGAGCTGCTTTCCACTGATTTTCTGTACTATCAGACGTTTCCATTTCTTTTTTAACATCAGATATCAATTGTTGCTTCCCACTTTTTTAAATATCAGACACCTAGAGTTGCTTCCCACTTGTTTGTTGAAATATAAGATATCATGACCCATTACATTATTTAATATCGGACATCTAGAATTGTTTCTTATTTGTTTATTTAATAGAAGACGATATTAGCCTGGCAAACAAGAACCATTCATCGGTGAAATAATGTAAGTTTTAGAATAATTAATGTAACGCCTAAATTGGATCTTGTAGAAAACCGGTTTACAGTAATCACACAACCATCAATAAATTTGACAAGCATGTTATAAGTCACTCACCCAATTATCAATACATTTGTACAAGCACGTTATAAGTCACTCACCCAATTATCAATACATTTGTACAAGCGCAAAATACGTCACTTACACAGTCATCAAGAGATTTGCAAACGTACTTTATACGTCACTAACACAGTATGTTGCCCAGGCTTGCTTTTAGAACACATAAAGACGAGAAAATAATCACTTACAAGTTATTCTCTAGCCACTTCATGATTTTCGATAACAATTTACAGAAGACAACCGCAATTAATGCAAGGTAAGCTCATAAATTAACGTCAAGGTCGAATTTAAAGGCAGGATCCTAGTAAAATAAAATCGGCCATTCTCCCTAAGGACAGAAAAGACAGTATTAAAGCAGCTTAATCTTTACAGCATTCGATCTCTCGTCGCGAGAGAGAAATAAAGTCCTAATGGGTTATATTAGGCAGTTATATTTTCTTTCCCTCCCCCGTACTTTAATTCCGCTTAGCTTATGCTGCGAGCTAATATGTTACTGTGTGACGTCATGAAAGGAAAGCCAGAATCAAAAGATCATAGTAAATCAGGCTGGTGGGCTTTTCTTTCCTTCCCTTGGCTTCAGACTCGACACATTCAAATGGAGATCGTGATTTTTAAAAATAAATAAATGGAAAATCTTATTCACTTGCAAATGAAATCGTTCTCGGCGAGAGCATTTACAATGCCAGAAATGCAGCAATCGTACACCGGTCACGTGCTCTCGAGCGGCAAATGGCCGTCTTCCTGGACATAGTTAAAAGCGCCGTAGTCTTTGAGGCGGGGTAGGGGGACAGAGAATTGTCTTACCCTTGATGAACCTTGTTTTCGGATATAACTCAGTCCAAGCCACCCTATTTAGAAGAAGAATTAAAAGTAAATAATTGGTTAATTTACACTTTGCTTTGCTGCACGTGCTGTACGTGTGCGTGTTTGTATGTGCTGAGTAAACAGCACAATATTTGTGCACGTGTGCTTTTCTTTATGTGTTGAGTAGTCAGTGTATTTGTGAGCTTATTGTTGAGTGTGCGAGCGTGCTTGCGTGTGCATATATGTGTGTGAATGTGCATATTTTTTGTGTTGAGGGGCTTGAGTGAATTAATTTTGTGTGTGGATATTGGTGTTTGTGTGTGTGTGTGCATATCCATTTGTGCATGTTTTAGTGTTTGTGTATGTTTATGTTCATCATTGTGCTTGTTTGTTTCTTTGTTTGCTTGTGTATGGATATTTGTGTATGTTTAATTCTCTGCGATATTGGTTAAATAAAGTTATGAACATGTATGTTCAATGTCTTTGTTTGTTTGCGCGTCTCTACGGATCGCGATAGATGAGTTAAGAGATGTGCATATATTATTTGAGAAAAAATCTAAGTATAGAAATTAACTTTCTGACTGACTACGCATGCGCAGTAATTTTATATCCAAGTTTTGACTGATCGCTTAGTTCAGTATGCTGCAACGTCATCAGTACTATGAAATACAAAAGACCAAATACCACTTAAAGAGTTGTGACCATATGTAACCCTAATTAAAAACTTAACTTTCTTCTTAACACTAACATTCTGTAAATTTATATACTGCATCATTTCTATGTGTGTCTTTGAAATTCATCATTACTTTTTGCGTTTGTGAACTTCATCATTTCCTTTTAATTCAGTGAACTTTGACATTATCTTTTGATTTTGTGTACTTCATCATTATCATTTGTAACTGTGAACTTCATCATTATCTTTTAATTCTGTGAACTTCATTACTATGTTTTGTATCTGTGAACTTCATCATTACCTTTTTGTCTGAGGAATTCATCATTATCTTTTGCCTGTGAACTTCATCATTACCTTTGTGTCTGTGAACTTCATCATTACCTTTGTGTCTGTGAACTTTATCATTACCTTTGTGTCTGTGAACTTCATCATTACCTTTGTGTCTGTGAACTTCATCATTACCTTTGTGTCTGTGAACTTCATCATTACCTTTGTGTCTGTGAACTTCATCATTACCTTTGTGTCTGTAAACTTCATCATTACCTTTGTGTCTGTGAACTTCATCATTACCTTTGTGTCTGTGAACTTCATCATTACCTTTGTGTCTGTGAACTTCATCATTACCTTTGTGTCTGTGAACTTCATCATTACCTTTGTGTCTGTGAACTTCATCATTACCTTTGTGTCTGTGAACTTCATACTCTTATATACTGGAGGCAAACCACATTACCTCAAGCAAGTGCACGTGCATGCTTGCATCATTCCGACTTTCAAGTCCTTTTACAAATCCAGTCCGAGTGTCTGTATGGAAAGTAACTTTGCAGACCGAAAGGATGCACTGGACATGCTACATCAGTTGTCTCTACATTTAAATTAGACAACTTCAAATTAATTCAAATATTGATGCTTCTCCATCATAACGCTAAAAGGGTTAATATCTTCTCCATCATAATGCTAAAAGGGTTAATATCTTCTCTTCACAAATATTGAAAGTGTTAATATTTTATCATCACACAACCAAGCAGCCGCCATGGTTCTATTCTGCAATTTCCAAACCAAATTCTTCATGCACCTGTTTGTTAAAGGTATGGCCGAAACAATTTGTTTCTAACTTTCGTCATGAATATTTAAAACAATAAATAAAAATTCAAAGTATTTAAAGTTATACAAGACAAAAATAAAAGAGTAATCGTTCCTACTACATAACCCTCGTCATGGAAATACAATTATCAATATCACTCTCTAGCGAACAATGAAACAAGAAATACAATTATCAATAACAATCCTTAGTGAACAATGAAATAAGAAAGAAAGTCTATGGAATGATGTCTAAAAATGAATATACACATTTTTAAATCGCTTTTAGTAGAAAGCGTCGTGTATTCAGATAAATATTTTAATATAGCAATATGTTCACTCATTTCAATGTTCATGAGTCGTTGTTATGGACAACTTTATTACAATGATGGAGACTACAGACAACGTTATTGCCCTGATGAAGGCTATTGACAACTTTATTGTCCTGATGAAGGCTATTGACAACTTTATTGTCCTGATGAAGACTACCTACAATTTTATTGCCCTTATGAAGGCTACTAACAAGCTTATTGCCCTGAATAAGGTTACTGACCACTTTATTGCCCTAATGAAGACCATTGACAACTTTCTTGCACTGATAAAGATTATTCAGCCGAAACGTTCTCTCTAGTACCTGTTTAGTTAATTAAACCTATAAAGCGTTTTAAATGTTTGCACTCGTAAATTATCCAATGGATTTTTAATTTCTACTTCTACAGAAAAATAGAAGACATCAACTTTATTGATTCTGATCATAGTTTTTCTTGAGTGCAAATGTAATTGTTTAATGTGCAACAGTCTAGGTACAATTTCGCGAAATCATGACGTCTGGAAGCGAAAGTTACCCCCACACACACACCAAACCCCGAACAAAAAATTAATTTTACAAATTTCTCAAAAGCACATACGCTATTGTAATTATATTTTTTTCATTTTTAAAAAAAAAGAAATTAGTGCATAGTAATATCAAACTTTTAAAAAAATTGTTTTTCTGTGAAATTCGAATAACAGTATTCAACGAGCTTTTATAAACTTCCCTCACGAAGTCCAAACCAAGCAGCCAGTTTTTATATACTCTACATAACAACATTAAAATTTCAAGCAATGATCTTAATAAACTCTTTTTAACGACAAGTCAGGCAGCGCCTTTTAGAAAATCTTGCACGACATACAAAAATTAGACGGTGACCTACCTAACTCCCTAACGCATCAAAGCACACGCAATGTACCTTTACATTCTCTCCATCACGTCATCCACAAGCAAGTAGTGACCTTTATTAATTCCCCTTAATGACGTTCAAATACAGCCACTGGCTTGTGTAAATTCTGCATAACGACTTCAATATCTGACAGAGAGCATGGCTTAGAGAGCTAAAACCACACCAAAATTATCGAGAGAGCAGTTGCATTTTTTGTTTTAAAGTTGAACTTAAAATAAAAATGTTAAAAACACATTTAAAAAGCTTAAGCTGTTTGCATAACAGATTTGTCTTTAATGGAAAAATATCCGAATCAGAAACGGCAACATGATCGCGAGGAAGTTCCTAGGAATTAAGAAATCGATCGCAAAATCTTGAAGGAAGATTGTTTTCAACTTATTGTTTCTTCTTAAAATAAAGTAATTTTGATTCACTATCTTATGTAGAGTTAATTTATTCATTGAGATTTTATGTGTGACACCTGAAGTGTAGAGTCACTTTATTAATTGAGATTTAGGTGTGACACTGAAGTGTAGAGTCACTTTATTAATTGAGATTTAGGTGTGACACTGAAGTGTAGAGTCACTTTATTCATTGAGATTTAGGTGTGACACTGAAGTGTAGAGTCACTTTATTCATTGAGATTTAGGTGTGACACTGAAGTGTAGAGTCACTTTATTCATTGAGATTTAGGTGGGACACCTGAAGTGTAGAGTCACTTTATTCATTGAGATTTAGGTGTGACACCTGTAGTAGAGAGTTGAGTTCGTGTTTCACACACTTCACTGTTTCTAACTCAGTCGTATCAGCAGCAGAGCTAGTAGTAGTTGTTGTAGAAGCATTATCGTCATCACCATCGTTATTGGTATTTCTTTTATTATTGCTGCCGATACTGCTATTATTATTAATATTGTAAAAAGTAATAGTTATATTGATATTGATATTATTATTAATATTGGTAAAAATAATAGTTATATTGATATTAATATTGTTGTTGAATTATTTTGTAAATAGTAAATGATGACTGACATTCATTTCATCGTCATTGTTGGTGAAGTTCATTTTTTCAAAACCTGCTTACAGAATCAATATTTGTACCACTGTTGCTGATGCTATGACTTGTGACTTACAGAATCAATATTTGTACCACTGTTGCTGATGCTATGACTTGTGACTTACAGAATCAATATTTGTACCACTGTTGCTGATGCTATGACTTATTATTTTATTCACATATATTGTTATATGTAAGATAATGTTGAGCTAATTTATCTTGTATTATTTGGAGTATCTCCGTACTTGAGTCCCCACGAGTTACCTCGAAACGAGACAAGCCATACGGGCCATCTGGCCAGCGGAATGGCTTTATTAACGAAGTATGTAAATGGAGTAAAGAGGTTTAAAAATTAAGTGTCTAGCTGGAATAAAGAGGCTCTATTAACGAAGTATGTAAATGGAGTAAAGAAGTCAAAAGCAGAATGAGCAAAACTGGATATATTTTGACCTTGAGTGTGTACGAGAATAAATGTATCGATATTACTGTGCGATATATTAAATTACAAACTGTTAATTATCTGACCTTGAATGTATACGAGAATATCTATATCGATAGTATTGTGTGAAATAGTAAATCACTAACTATCACTTATCTGGCTGTCAACAGTTTGTATCAATGAAGCGAGAGTCATTGCGGTTCCGATGGGGACAAGAAAAAAGCAGATTGTAAACCTTAATAGTAAGCAATTAAGTGGTTGTACCACAAATTAAGGGGTTGTAGCACAAATTAAGGGGTTGTACCACAAATTAAGGTGTTGTATCACAAATTAAGGGGTTGTAACACAAACTAAGGGGTTGTAGCACATATTAAGTGGTTGTACTACAAATTAAGGGGTTGAAATTAAATTAGAGTTGTAGATATCCCCAAAACGGGGTCTAGCTAACTATAACCTCTGGATATAGAGATAATAAAAAGATAGCCATTTTAATGTATACCCTATACACTAAAGGGTATGCATGGGTTAGGTACCCGATATTTTACTCCTGTGCTAGAACCGGGAAAGGGTAAATATGGTGACACATAATGATTTTTTTAAATTTACGATTTAATTAAATTTTATTTATTTTATATCTTTTCCTCTCTCCCTCACCTTTTGCCTGTTGATGATTCCGGTAAAACAATGATTCCTTATCATCGTTTATTCTCTCATTCTGTCATCTTGCAAATGGGGATATATATCACTGTGAATTGAATCCAAATTGTGTCGTCTTGAAATGGGGATATCTATCTATGTGAATTAAATTCTAATTTTGTTATCTTGAAATGGGGATATCTATCACTGTGAATTAAATTTTAATTTTGTTATCTTGAAATGGGGATATCTATCACTGTGAATTAAATTCTAATTTTGTTATCTTGAAATGGGGATATCTATCACTGTGAATTAAATTCTAATTTTGTTATCTTGAAATGGGGATATCTATCACTGTGAATTAAATTCTAATTTTGTTATCTTGAAGTGGGGACATCTATCACTGTGAATTAAATTCTAATTTTGTTATCTTGAAATGGGGATATCTGTCTCTGTTAATTAAATTCTAATGATTATGAATAAATTGAGTTTATGACAGCAAGTGTCTCGATTCTAGTCGTTAGAGCGCCAGTAAACTTACATCCATTCCAGAAGTATTCTCTCCCAACAACGCATTAAAACGTCAGGATGCTTACATTCTTGCTCGAGGTACACACTCACACAGACATAGAGCAGGAAAACAGAGCCAGTACACACTCACACAGACCTAGAGCAGGAAAACAGAGCCAGTACACACTCACACAGACCTAGAGCAGGAAAACAGAGCCAGTACACACTCACACAGACCTAGAGCAGGAAAACAGAGCCAGTACACTTACACAGACCTAGAGCAGGAAAACAGAGCCAGTACACACTCACACAGACCTAGAGCAGGAAAACAGAGCCAGTACACACTCACACAGACCTAGAGCAGGAAAACAGAGCCAGTACACACTCACACAGACCTAGAGCAGGAAAACAAAGCCAGTAACCACTCACACAGACCTAGAGCAGGAAAACAGAGCCAGTACACACTCACACAGACCTAGAGCAAGAAAACATTAGAGTACCAATACACTCTCAGAAAGAGCCTGAAAAGAAAAACATTAGAGTACCAGCAAACACTCACACAGATCCAGAACAAGAAAACATTAGAGTACCAGTTTAGTTAACATCCTTTCCCAGAGCACCCATGCATCCCCCCTACCCCCCGCAGAACAATAAAGCATATCGGCGCCAGAGAAACGCTTGTACTTTGAGAAAAGCAATTACAAATGAAATTTAAATCAAACTGCTTAACAGTAGAAATCCGAAAGACGTTGCCTGGCTAGTAATTGTTGTCTGAGAGACCAGGTGCAGCTGTAAAACGTCAAACTGTACGCCGAACCAGTTTCAAGAAGGTAAGTATGGTACAGACGTTTGTCTGAATAAACCAGAAGGTAATTGGGGGAAAAGGAATAATCAATATGCGAAAATTGAAAGGAGAAAATTGAAAGGAGATTTACAAAAATGTAGAGATTTAGGAACAGACAGAGACATCACGTTTAAATTCTTTCTCTGGGAACAGACGGATGACCCAAAGACAATTAATATTCCGTGACCGTCTGAGGTTTTGCCGGAAGTCAAAAATATTATTTGAAGAGGAAATGTTATGAGAAAAGAACAGTCATTGAATACATTATTTTAATATAGGCTAAATTAAGTGTGTATAAAACTTACCAAGGAAGACAGTGTAATATATACTACAATTTATTTTTGTGTATTATTAAAATGTATTTTGATATGTCTATGCGTGAGAAAGAAAGCTGAACTAAAATCATAACTGTTAACCATGAAATTTCTCTAGCGACGATGGAAATGTAAAATGTATTTTTAGAAAATAGAATACTATAGTACTTAGTGTCTACGCGAGGACAATATTTCCTGCAAATAACATCATCTAGACTGGAGGCCTATTGTAGGTGCAAATAGCATCATTTAGACTGGGGGCCTATTGTAGGTGCAAATAACATCATCTAGACTGGGGCCTATTGTAGGTGCAAAATCCAAACTTCAGGTTGGGAACGAGGTGTTAGTCTAAAATTTGAAAGGTGTGAGCCATCTTTCAGGTTCAAATCCAGGCTTCAACGTTGTGAGTGAGATGCACTGTAAGTTTCTGGAAGTGATGAGACATCTGTGTGAAGAAGAATCTTTCTGGCGACAAAAATCTTTTAGATAACACGTAATGAGCGACACTTACTCATGAATCGTGACCGACACAAAACAAATGATTTTCAAACACCATCCAAAAAGAACTGTTCAAACTTGATGTGTGAATCCATTCTATCTAAAGATGCAAAGATACGATAACTCAAAGTGAAGGCACGCATTCTATTTTTAGTAAATTGTGCATCTCTAGTGCTATATTACAATTCCTTTATTGCTTTCATAGTAAACTGGTTTGTAGTCTATTACGCAATGTTATCAATATTTATGAAACTGCAAGTGAGGTAAGAAAAATATTTAAACCTACTGCTAGCAGCAAGAGTTAATTAAATTATAATTCTTAACCTATCGATTACTTTATGCTAATTTTAACTCTAACGTACAAGATTTGTTAACCTTTCGATTATTTTATGTTACTTGTAACTCTAATGTACTAGATTTGTTAACCTTTCGATTATTTTATGTTACTTGTAACTCTAATGTACTAGATTTGTTAACCTTTCGATTACTTTATGTTACTTGTAACTCTAATGTACTAGATTTGTTAACCTTTCGATTATTTTATTGTAATTCTATTGTAGTGTATTTCTTAACCTTTCGATTACTTTGTGTTACTTGTAATTCTCTTATTACGTCATATCTACAGTCTTCTAGAGAAACTGTACCCATTTTGTGCATTGTGTAGTGTACTATTGTTGTCATCTTTTATTTATTTGTTTGTACAGAATTTTCTTAATATATGCCCACACACATTTTTCACATCTTAATGACGTTTATTCTGTTTGCTAAGCACGTGTGTCTTTTGATTCAGTTTTTCCTTCCATTCATTACCCGTTACATTCTTCCTCTTCAATCATTTCTGTTACAATTTGTCTTCTTGGGTTAAAAAAAAATTATATAAATGTACCGCTTTTATTTTATTTCTTTCCTTTCTTGATTTCTCTGTTTTCTTTCATTCTTTATGCGTATTACTCACTCTTCTTTCCTTTTTCCCCCCTGATTTCTCGAAAAGCTATTAGACCTCATATTCTCAAGGTCAACCTCAGCAATCGTTTAAGGTGCTCCTATGACAACGCGAGTCGAAACAGAACAGGAACCCCAGTTGCCTTGTGGGATATTACCATGTTCGCTTTCTTTTTTTTTTTTTTTATCATCCTCGTTTTCTTTCCCTTTCTTTTCCCATGCAAATCTTTCCTACCCACTTTTCATTAAAGTACCGTTCACACATTCATTCTTTTCTAACCCACTTAAAGTACTGTTCACATATTCATTGTCCTCTAACCCACTTTTCATTAAAGTACCGTTTACACATTTTATCTTTTCTATCCACTCTTCATAAAAGTACTGTTTACACTTTCAATTTAAGTCGTGCGCTTTATCCAAAAGCAATTGTATTTTAAGAAAGGATTTTAATCAAATGTTTATACCGAAAATATTTTAATAATTTATTCTTATTATCAACAGAGTATGGCAAAAATAAATATTTTTTTTTTGTTTAAAAAGACTAAAAATATACAGAGGACAAAATAAGTAAAGTAATATTAATGCTCAACATACGGGTGTACGGATGCCATGAAACAAAAAACATTACAAGAGAAATAAGAAAATTAGAACATGACTACAAATTATTCCGAGATTACAAACACAACAGCAACTATACTACAACTACTACTAATAATAATAATATCAGCTACCTAGAAATTACTATCAGGAATTATATTTGATAAAATCATGTCTCACCTTGAAACAACCAACCTTCTAATCAATGGACGAAAGCGTGCTAGACCAGGCAGATGAGGAACAAAGGACTAATTGGCAATTGATAAACAATAGTTAATGATAGCAAGAAACGAAGAACAAATCTTCCAATGGCATGGATTGACTATCAAAATGCCTATGACTCAGTTCCACATTCATGGATACTTGAAACAATAGAATTGTACAAAATAGCGCCATCAGTACAGAATCTAATTCAAGAATCAATGAAAAACTGAAAAACCATCTTCACATGCAACAACTTAGAAGCTGCAGACATACCAGTAAACTGTGGAATCTTCCAAGGTGATTCCCTATCACCACTGCTGTTCTTCGTTGCCCTAAATCCTCTCAGTCAAGTGATCCAGGAAACAGGATGAGGATACAAAATGAAAGTTGGACAGATTATCAGCCATCTACACTTATACAGAACAAATGAATGTGACTTCATCTCTCTGATCAATACTGTCACAATCTGCAGTTAGGCTATTATCATGCACTTTGACCTTGAGAAATGTGGAATAGTATCGTCCAGAAAGACAGGATCAAACCAACGGAAGGCGTACAATTCGACATCGGAAAAGCGATATAAATACCTGGGGATACTACAATATCGAGACATTATGTAGAGTCCAAAGATAAGGAAAAGAGAATGAAAAACGGGTTTAGACAAACCCTGAAGCCCAAACTAAATGGGGCTAACAAAATACAAGCCTTTAATGCATACGCAGTACCCGTAATCAGCAACACTGGAGGTATCAAGGATTGGACAACAAATGAAATAAATGAACTAGACAGAAGAACAAAAAACTACCCACAATACTTGAAGCCTTACACCCAAAAGCAGACGTAGACAGGCTCTATGTATCTCAGAAAATGGGAGGGAGAGGTCTCAAAAAAATCAAAGATGTCATTGAAGGAGAGGTTATAGGCCTGTTGGACTACAACTGGAATAACAGCAAAAATGAGCCGCTGATAGATGGTGGATTATGCCAACCTCCACAAATTGAGAAACATAGAAGAAATCAACGAAACATGCATTAGCAAATACCTGGAGCCATATACCTCTCCATGGCCAGTATGTGCGACAAGGTTATGAAACATCAACAAAACAATCAACATACAGATGGTTGAAAGAGGCAGTTTTGAAAGCTGAAACAGAACCAGTCACAACAGCTGTACAAGATCAAGCGCTAAACACGAAATCACAGAAAACAAAATTCATGAAAGTCTCAAATGTTTCCAAATGCAAACTCTGCACATCAATGGATGAAACAAGAGAACACGTACTATCTGGATGTCAGGTTCTGGCTGGAACAGGAATCACCAAAAAGACATAACGAAGAAGCAAAACTCTATAGAAATCTATGGGAGAACGTTGTTCCTCTGTTGCCTGGTCTAGCACCCTTTTGTTCATTGGTTAGAAGTTTGTTTGTTTCAAGGTGAGTCATGAATTTGTCAGCTATAATTCCTGATAGTAATTTCCAGGTGGTTGATAGTTGGATGATAGTTGTTTGGCGTTGTGCCTTTCTGTGGATCTTTCATAATCAGTCTTGTTTTTCCCTTTACCATCCATGCTGGTAGAGTTTCTGGTTTGTTTAATGTGTCTTGCCGTTGTTCAGCAAGTCTAACTTGTAAGGAGGTAAGATGTTTCAACCAGAATATTTGTACTTGATCTAGGCCTGGGGCTTTCCAGTTTGCCATCTTTCGTACCTTCTTCTTGATGTCTTTCTCACTGATTGTGACGTCGCATTGTTCAGGTGTCTCTTTATGATCATCTTTCAGTTCCTAAATCCATCTGGCGGAGGTGTTATGCGTATTTGGATTGCTCCAAATGTTTTCCCATAAGGTCTTGGTATCATGAACGTTTGGTATTTGTTGTTCTGTTCTGGAATTTCCTTTAAATTCTTGGTATAGTCTTCCATGGTCAGTTGCAGTGTATCTCTTCAGACGGTGACAGAGTCCTTGAAGTCTTTGCTTTGCATCTTCTATTGCGGTCTTAATGCTTCTGCAGTTGTGATGGTATTTGGTGACCAATCTTGCCTTCAGTTTTCCCTTATTTTGTGCTGCTGCTGTCATTTGGCTTATTTCTCTTCTAGTATACTCTATTTTCTTTTCTATTCTTTTCTTCCATGGTGGTACTGATGGTTTCTGTGTTTGTACTGTGTCTGGCCGTATATATCTTTCAATTACCTTTGCAGTGGTGTATATTAGACTGTTGGTTTCTGTGATATTTTCTATGGGGATACGTTTTAGTACTTCATTTGCATTCTCAATTGCTGTCCTTAGAGTTTTGTTGTTTTGCAGCCTTCTTGTTGGGGTTCTGCCTACATGTGACTTATTTTGTGTCCATGAAGCATTTTATGTCTTCAAACAAGCGTTGTTGTTCTTCAGTGAAGTCGCATGGAATTTCCCCAGCAGGGTTGTCAACTGGAATTGACAGTTGTGAGGCTGTGGAATTTTCATTGTCTTCAATTTCAGTGTATCGGGTTGTGGTATTTGTTTGTTGCTGTTCTATCTCCTGTATTTCTAGGGCTGTAAGAAGCTTATTTTGTAGTATCACTCTCTTCTGGTCCAGGAGCCGCTGTTCACTGATTACATCATCTGGATGGTGTTTGAGCCTGAGTTCATACATTCTTTTTCTATATCCTCTTGTTGTTGGTTGGCTTTGATAGTAAGAGACCATGATTTGTATGTTTTCCTCTCTGGTCCATCTCCTCCGAGTTTTCGCTTGCGTTTCAGTAGCCCATTTTTCACTAGAACACCCCGAAACATCAGTGCCTAGCGCAGACCTTATTAACCCGGGCGAAGTCTGATCCGGTATGGAATCAAATTTTGTTTCCTCCATCATGAATGGGATGGGCGAGCGTGTAGTTTGGAGGGAGAGCTTTTCCGTCCCTCGATAGTCCAGAGATGGGATTTGAAGCTGTCACCCATCCATATTTGTTGACACAGTTCAGGTTGTTTAACTTTCTGGGTGAGGTTTTTCTCCTCTGACCACTGGACTATTATTGTTATTATTATTTATTTGTTATATAAAACATTAGTATAATTATTATTGTTGTTGTTTGTGCCAATTCTCTAAGCATTTAGACTAGAGTCATGACCACTAAATTCATATTTACGATGAATGGGGAAGATGATCAATGGCCAAGGTTGGAATCGAACCCCAGATGTGCTGCATTCAAGGCTATCTCCTTTACATCACTGTCATCAACCTAACACAAGTTGGGAAGCCAAAAAATATAATACCAAGGAGACAAGAGAAGACAAGGAAAAACTACTAAGAGAAGAAAAGCAAAGACTACTAAGAGAAGACAAGAAAACACTACTAAGAGAAGACAAGCAAAGACTACTAAGAGAAGACAAGAAAACACTACTAAGAGAAGACAAGCAAAGACTACTAAGAGAAGACAAGAAAAGACTACTAAGAGAAGACAAAAAAAGACTACTAAGAGAAGACAAGAAAAGACTACTAAGATAAGACAAGCCCATGAGAAATCAAGGAAGAAAAACAAGGCACAAGAATATTTAAAGGAAACTTAAAACAAAAAGAGATGGAAAGACAAAACAAAAAGACAAGTTAAAAATTAAAAATTAAAAAATAATATCCCCCAAAATGCAAACCGTCTTTCATTTAATCGATGACAAATTAAGACAGGGAAATACGAGTTGGGAGACAGAAGAAAGTAAACAAGACAATACAAGAAGATAAAAAGAAAAAAGTACAAGAGAGATGTAAAGAAAACCAAGACAAAGAGGGATGTAAAGATACGAGGGATAATAAAAACGTTTTCTTGTTATCTCTGAATTTTATTATAACAAGAAAACGTGACAAAATAGAGAGATGACAAGAAAACGTGACAAAATAGAGAGATGACAAGAAAACGTGACAAAATAGAGAGATAACAAGAAAACATGACAAGAAAACAAAACACAGAGGACACAAAAATAAAAGAAAGGAGAGAACAAAACAAAAATAAAAGAGAATGACAACAATAGACAAGACAACAAAAAGATAAAAATAATAGAGAAGACAAGATAACTACAGATAATAAATAAGACAAGAACAGGTAAGAGATTATCAAAGAATAGATGAAATAGGACAAGATAAGACAGAATGGAGAAAACATGAAAAATACAAGATAAAACAAAGGTAAAACAGACAAAAAAAAGCAAAAGAAGAATAGAGAATAAAATATTGATTAAACAAACAAAGCTGAAAAGAAAAAACAAGACCAACACCACGAGGAAAAGTAAAGGACAAGAAAGGACAAGACAAAAAGAAACAAGACAAAGAATAGGACACAAAAGACAAAACAAATTAAGACAAAGAATAGAAAAGAAAAGAACAGACAAGACAAGAATAGAAAAACAACAAAGAACAAAACAAAAAATGTGAAGACAAATCAAGAAATGACAAGAACCAACAAGACAAACAAACAAAAAACAAAAGACAAGACAAGCAAAGAATCGAAAAAAAAGAACCGACAAGACAAGAACAGAAAAACAAAGAACAAAACAAAAAATATAAGAAAAATTAAGAAATGACAAGACCAACAAGACAAACAAACAAAAGAAAAGAAAGCAACAAGACAAGCAAAGAATCGAACAGAAAAGTCAGGATAAGAAAAGACAAGACAAGAATCGACAAGAGGAGAATCAACAAGACAAAGAATAGAAACACTGGACAAAACAAGCAAATAAAAGAAAGGAAAAGAAAGGACACGGTCAGAAACGACAAAATAAGAACAAAGTATAGAACAGGAAAGGAAAGACATGAACAGGAGAGTAAAAACAAACAAATCATTGAGAAGACAAAGCAAAAAAATATACAGTAATAGAGATCAAACAAGAATGGAGAAGACAAGACAAAAAGCGGCACAAACCAGGTGAATAAAACTGGATAAACAAGAAAAGACACAGAATGACTAGAACTATTCTAAAACAGAATGACTAGGACTATTGTAGAACAAAATGAATGAAACCAATTTAGAAAAGAATGAATAGAACACCCCGAAATCAGAGCAAGCAAGTGAAGAGAAAGAACGATATAAGATGAAAGATGCCTAAGAAAAGAGAAGTTAAAAGCCAAACTGAGAGTCGTTGAAAGACATCATCAACAGACAAGACCACCAGATGAGACATCACAAAATGGACAAGATATAACTATGTGGACAAGACATCGCCGTCTGGAAAAGACATCACCTTGTGGACCGGACATCACCATGTGAAAAAGACATCACTATCTGGACCAAGACACCACCATCTAGACAAGACATCACCATGTGGAAAAGACATCACTATCTGGACAAGACACCACCATCTAGACAAGACATCACCATGTGGAAAAGACATTACCATGCGGTCTATCACCTTCTGGACAAGACATCACCGTGTGAACAAGTCATAATAAACGGGACAAGACATCACGAACAGGACATTACAGACTGGACAAGATATCACCAATAGGACAAGTCGTTATAAGCGGGGCAAGACATCACGAACAGGACATTACAGACTGGACAAGATATCACTAATAGGACAAGTCGTTATAAACGAGACAAGACATCAAGAACAAGACATTACAGACTGGACAAGACATCGTGAACAGGACAATATATTACGGATGGGACAAGAAAGGGTAAGTTAAGCTAAATTCACAAGTTTACCAAAGTCAGACAAAGACAAAGACAGAGACAAAAACAAAAACAAAGAGAGAAAAAGGAGAGAAGTGGAAACTATGGGGATAAGAACGAAATACAAGAAAAGTTTTTAAAAAAACAACAACATTTGTAATCAAATGGAAATGATTGTGTAGTTTATGTGTGGTTTTCCTGAAATTGTAATTATTTTATTGCATGGAATAAAAATACTTTCTTATCACGCTAATGAATGATAGCACACATCCTTAAAACAGAAGAAGAAGAATCACACTGAATCTATTTGAAATACTTATTTCGCGAAAGTGTGAAGGAACCCTTTAAGTTTGAAGAGATAATATTCAATTCTTTTTTCGTATTTTTTAAACGATTGAATTCAGTTCTAAACCAGTCTATAGTTTGTCTCCGTTGCATGCGACTTTGGCGGTTGAGCCATCTCGGCGCTGCCAAATCGGATTGCGTGCTTATCAAATTTGTCGATCACTTGTCATAGAGCCTTGCCAGCCATCACGCAAGTGTTATTAACCCAGGGGCCTCGGAGGTAGGAGGGGAGGGTATTAAAGGTGACACACTGGGATGAGATTTTTATTTTTGATTGCCAGTTCAGTGGATGGTGGTACCTGCAAAGCCCAACAGATTTTAACAAGGAAGAGACATTTCACAGAAAAGTGTGTATAGTGTGTTTACAGTGTGTATTTACAGTGTGTATACAGTGTGTATTTACAGTGTGTATACAGTGTGTATTTACAGTGTGTATTTACTTGTCTGAGTGAGTGTGCATGCTAGCTCACGCTATGATCTGATAATAAAATTATTGGGAAAATGTTTAAGAGCACAACTGAATTGTTACGTTCACTAGGAAATGTTTTTGCGAAGGAAGGAAAGAAGATGAGACAAAATAAGACAAATGAAAATGAACATTATAAATTTCAAAGATTTTTTTTTTTTAAAGCAAAGAAATGAAACACGAAAAAGTCCGCAAGTGTAGACATTTAAAAAAATAACATTAATAATATACAAATCACCTAAACGTTAACACTCAAAAATAATTCCGCCTTCTGAAATGTTCTCTTGCATTTCCATGACCTCACTTGACTGTTGCCTTACAGATCTGAACTCGACCCTTTCAATGTCGATTGCAGATTGCCATATTGTCTCGGTGTGCAAGGAGTGTGCGCGCGCGCGAGTTGTTGTAGGGGAGGGAACGCCTGCAGCAATCTTAGCTCTTTCCAAGTATTATTACTCGATTCTCTCGGAACACAACACGGAATAATAACCCTAGAGCTAATATTAGTTTTGCTTTGTCCACAGAAATTCTATTATTCATTTGACTGTCGCATCACATAACTCTCTTTTAAGAGTGCCGCCTGCTGTCTCTCTTCTTTACAACGCGTCCCCCCACCCCCTTTTGAGTGAGTCTGAACATGTGACGCTTATTTTCAGACATTGAAGTACGAACAAGTGCGTTGCGAATTTAAAACTTAATTCGTCAAAACATTAAAAACACTAATAACAACGGGCGAAATGTCCTGAGAACGTTCATAGATGGTGGTGGTTATGGCGTTCTGTAAGATGTCACAACGTAGATTCCATTTAACTGGACAGTTATGATAATTATAGTGTGTGTGTGTGTGTGTGTGTGTGTGTGTGTGTGTGTGTGTGTGTGTGTGTGCGCGCGTGTGCGTGCGTGTGTGTGCGTGTGTGTGTATGTGTATGTGTGTGTGCGTGTGTGTTTATGTGTGTTTGTGTGCGTGTTTATGTGTGTTTGTGTGCGTGCGTGTGTGTGTGTGTGCGTGTGTGTATGTGTATGTGTGTGTGCGTGTGTGTTTATGTGTGTTTGTGTGCGTGTGTGTGTATAAGACACGGAAAAGTTAACAGGAAGTTAGTTTTGTTTCTTCACTTTCCATTTTTTTTCTTTCTTGTTTGTTTTTTTTTTTTGTTTTTTTTTGTTATTCCATTTTTTTTCAATAGGCCATGATTTATAGATAGCGTTGGTCTGTATTTTAATGGCTACGTGTATATGAGTTCGTCACTGATAGGTCAGTTTTCTAACGAGCTCGATAGGTCATAAGTATCGCCGTGTTGTTGCTGCTGATGGTGAGCTTATCGGCTGCAGTCAAGTTCCCTGTCGACATCAACCAGATTTAGCGGCAGGAAGTACCACCGTTTCTGCAAATGATGTATGCGACGCTACATGAAAAGGGAGGGTGTTATTGCTAGCTGAATCAGGTGAAAACTACCTACTAGTATTTGTACTGGAAGATGTTTCATTGGTGTCACTGTTAATATTAAATTTGTTGTAGTAGTGATTATACTTATGGTTAGTCACTGTTAATATTAAATTTGTTGTAGTAGTGATTATACTTATGGTTAGTCACTGTTAATATTAAATGTGTTGTAGTAGTGATTATACTTATGGTTAGTCACTGTTAATATTAAATTTGTTGTAGTAGTGATTATACTTATGGTTAGTCACTGTTAATATTAAATTTGTTGTAGTAGTTGCAGCAGTTACTGTAACATAAGCAGTAGGAATTGTAGTAGTAGGCGTTTTGCAATGGTTGTCATTAAGCAGTAATTGTTGTACAGTAGCAACAATAGTCGAAATTGATGCCGCAGTAGTACAGTAGTGGTCGTTGTAGTAGTAATTGCAGTAATGGTTGTTATAGTAGTAGTTGTAAATACTTGTTGCACAAACGTGTTTCTGTAGTACTTTTACATGTAACAACATAAATGAGTTGTATAGTAGCAGTTGTCCTAATACTTGCTTTATAATAGAGAAGCCGAAGTAATAGTAGCAGTTGTCCTAATACTTGTTTTACAATAGAGAAGCCGAAGTAACAGTATATCTAAGAAGACACGAGCACTAGCAATAAAGAATTGTTAAGTTTGAACTATAAATACATCCCATATAAAGACATCTGGTTGATGTAGTACCACATACTATACACAGTCAACAAGAGATAGCTGACGAAGGCTGTCCAGTAAATGGAAGCTAAGTTGTAATATCTTAAAGAAAACCAACATCACCACCATCTCAAAGTTCTCAGGAAATTTCGCCCATTGGCACTATTAAGCTCGTGGATTCCGACATAAACCGGCGTCGGATGACAGTCGTAACTAAGTAACTTGGCCGTTGCTTAGCACAGGGAAGCGCGCAAGGACACACAATGGACAAAGACGCAGACGATTATTTCAACGGGAGAGTATTCTCAAACTAAGTGGTCATTTTCTTCAGAAACGTGATCTGCGCGGAACAACAAACATTAATCTGGGGTAGGCATGGCGCAGATCTGTGTCAGACAGTTGCCATTGCTGTTGTCGCTGGCACTGAAAATAGCGGAGATGGGTGGTGGACGTTATGATTTATTAAACAAATATGGCCAGAGTTTTACCGCATGATACTGTTCCGCTGCTGGCTCCATTCCCTATGCAAGACATGTTACTAAAAAAAAAAAAAAAATAGCAAAGCACTGTGAAGTTGTTAGTTATGAGGTCGACAAGTGATAGCGAAGGTATGAATGGCTTCTTGTTCAAAGCGATCGGTGTTCGATCCTAGCTCGATGTAAGAATTTAGTTTGATTCCTTATTTGCTCTCTGTCTGAAAAAACTAAGTGACTAATCCGTTGGATGAGAATAAATTAGATCTCGTGCGCTACAAGCCACGCGCGCCAAAGATATCCTTGGCAGTTAGTTTACAAATGGAGCAAAGAAAGCCGCTGTTTGACCTCTCTCCGGACAAACAATGCTCCTATAAACTAGGACACGTCCCCTTTTGATGATGCGTGTTATGTGGGAGTATGTGTGCATGCGTGTGTGTGTGTGTGATAAATCGATTAGAATTAGTGTTAGCATGCAAAATCAGTATCGACCGGTTTTTCCATGTCCGGACATACGTGAAGTCCTGGGGCATAAAAGATATCTCATTGAGGGAGACAACTCCAAGAACTTTCCTTGTGCGATACTCTTCGGTTTTATAGATAAATATTCTGTTTGTCATTGAAGTACGCGGAGAAAAGGGAATTGTTGAGTGGCATAAGGGAGACAACCCATGTTCTTTTACGCTGCAAAAGTGAGTTCCAGTGCTGAACTAATTTCCTATTTTGCCCGATTTTCGACTGCCAGCTAGTGTACAGATGGGATGCAACTCTTTGTCCTAAAACGACGGACTAAAAAACTGCCGCCACCACTACCACTACCATCTACGAAGGATCATACTGCATTTCGTCCATTCAGCAATCGGTTACTTCAATGAGAGACAAGTGACCTAACTTGTGCGTTACTGCTTATGTTTTGTTGCGTATGTGTACGTGATGTGCATGCATTAGTATATAGGTGAATGTGTGTTTGTATGTGTGTATTTGTATATGTATATATAAATGTGTGTTGTTGTTGCAGTGGTGGTGATGGTATAAGCTTAGAGTGAGCAGATATTTGAACGATTACCTCTCGAACTTAGGTAAAAGTCCCCCCCTCCCTCCTTCAGATTCTGGATGATGGGTCATCCTGAGTAGACAACCAATAGACGAGAAAACAGTAGAGTCAGGGCCATCTTAACAGCATTTTAGGCTCTCGGGAAAAGCAGTGCACTGGGTCCCCTACCTACACAACCACTCACAAGAATAAAAATTTACATCAAGTCAGAACATACCTAGATTAGCATGCCTCCCCCCCCCCCCCCAAGCAACTGCCGAGCGTGTCCATGCGTTAAGACGGCACTGCTCAGAGTCCTCTTTCTATCCTTCGGACGAATTTTACAGTCAAGATTGTGTAATGAAGCAGACACACTGAGCACGTACAACTGGTATAAGAATATTGCATCAACCTGAGAGTGTGATTAACAGTCAAAAATATATTTAGGAATAGAAACAGAATGACCGTTAAAATGTCTGTCAAAAATACTCCAGGCTTTAGATATTTACAATTATAATTTTTTCTTTAAAAATATGGTTGGAAATAAAGTGTTGGTTTGAGTGACTGAAGGATGAGTTTAGAGCTGATGGCTTGACACTTGATTTTGTTGAGAACCGGAAATCCCAGCCACTGCCTACCTCCTGGCGGCAGTATGGCACCAAAGAGTCCGCAGCTGCGCGCTCTGTTAATATGACATCGATTTGTCGGGAAGAGTTAAGGGTGATGAGTGTCAAGTTATCTACCCTATCAGCTAATGTTTTTATCACTGTCCATCATAGTTTGAGCAGTATTCTATTAATGATATCATGCATAGCAAAATAGCTATCAACTTCGACAGCGAATGTGTGTGTGTGTGTGTGTGTGTGTGTGTGTGTGTGTGTGTGTGTGTGTGTGTTTTGTGTGTGTGTTGTGTGTGTGTGTGTGGATGAGGAACTGCTTCCTTCTAGGAAGAGAGTGATGTCTTTGCATTGTTCCTAGTTCACATGAGTATCGTCTGGCCGTGCTTCCTGCCAACATACTAAAATGCATAAGTATAGCTCACACACAGAAATAGCATTTTCCGTTACCAAAATTCAAACTTTTGCTTATTTCTATTTAATTTGTATGTACTTTATTTGATGGGGGCGGGGGACGGGGGTGGGGCAGGACATAGGGAAGGTCATTTCTCCTGCTCAGCACCATTGAACGAGGTCATTATATTGTCATTGTATTAAAGACCTAGATTTTTTATATTTTTATTTTTATTTTATTTTATTTATTTATTTATTTTTTTGGGGGGAGGGCATGTAACAAGTCTTTTTTGTCAAATCAAAAACTTAATAAGTTCAAACCCCTGTTTTTAACAAAGCACCCATCAAAATATACATTGAAATAAAAAATTATTTTACATTAGTGTAAAATCGAAACCAGTAAATTACTATTGTTATTATTATGCCATTTGTTGAAATGAATGATTTTTTTTTTTAATCAATATATTCTCACAAGAACTGGAGCTGTAGTAATTGAGGGAATATATGGACAGATAGATATGGAATGTAAAGACAAATAGATAGGGACTGTAAAGACAGATAGAAAGGGAATATAAAGACAGATATAGAGGGAATGTAAGGACCGAGAGATAAGGAATGTAAAGATAGATAGATAGATAGATAGATAGATAGATAGATAGATAGATAGATAGATAGATAGATAGATGGATGGATGGATGGATGGATGGATAGATAGATAGATAGATAGATAGATAGATAGATAGATAGATAGATAGATAGATAGATAGATAGATAGATAGATAGATAGATAGATAGATAGATAGATAGATAGATAGATAGATAGATAGATAGATAGATAGATATGGAATGTTGAGAGAAATAGAGTGGGATTGTAAAGACAGACAGAGAGGGAATGTAATGACAGATAGATAGGAAATGTATGGACAGAGAGACAGGGAATGTATGGACAGAGAGACAGGGAATGTAAAGACAGTTAGATAGGGAATGTATGGACAAAGAGACAGGGAATAGATAGATAGATAGATAGATAGATAGATAGATAGATAGATAGATAGATAGATAGATAGATAGATAGATAGATAGATAGATAGATAGATAGATAGATAATGAATGTTTAAACAAATATAGTGGAAATGTAAAGACATAGATAGGGAATGTAAAGACAGATAGATAGGGAATGTAAGGACAGACAGATAGGGAATGTTAAGACAAATAGAGAGAGAATGTGAAGACATACAGAGGAAATGTGCGAGGGGTGAAGGTCATGATGGATAAACGCGGTCACGAGTGGAGTGAACTAATTGGGTGAAGGTGAATGGTTACATTTATAAGACAACGTAAACTTGGCTGTCAAATCTTTAACTGAATGTAGGCTAAGCAAAGCTTAACCTCTAGGTTACTACCCATATTGATTTTATAAAATCTTCTCTCTACATAAACTGCAAGACGAGATTGCATGACATAGTAAGAATATATATATACTGAAAGAAGCCGACAAAATTTAGTAGTACTTGGCAGAATTCTTGTGAGAACTTACTGTCCCCATGTAACTTCTGCTACGCGTGTTTTTGGTCGTTCTTGCGTGAATGACACTTTTACTTTTAAAAGATGTAAAGCTCACGATTTACAGCTAAATTAAATAACAATGCTATTGTCACAGGAAATGAGGGACAGAAATTATATTTTATTTCATTTTAAAAAACCGCTAACAAAACTAGTTGAAGTAACCCGAGTTTTGTTATTTTTCGTATGTAGCATGTAACTTCCAGTAACGGTCACCTAAGATCTCCTTAGTAGACAGACGTACGTGACACAGTGTGTGTTATTATATCATATTGAATATATGTATTAGTTTATGAAGAATATGTATATTAAATAAATTGGGACAACTGCGCACTACGGTCACATGTTGTTGACGAGAGAAATGGCCAGTGCGCATTAGAATTGACCACAGAAAAGCGTGCATCACGATTACCACTATATATCCAAGGCAAAAATCATGTCACAGGACATAGCTTCTGGAAGTTTTGGGAACATTCAGTGAAACTATATAAGAGGCAACATGAAGACTTTATTCTCAATGTTGAAAACGTCGATTCGTCTGAAGCCAGTCTAACTTCACGTATGAATTATCTCATGTACAGAGATTTCATAAAGGAAAGCTGCAATAATCTCTTTCCATCCGTTTTCCATCCGTCTGATGCCATATATCGAGTAACGAGGCAAAATTACTCAGTATAATTGTTGGCAAAGTGGAAAGTTCGCTGTCAAGAAAAACCCGATGCATGTGACGCTGGTTGTATGCAGTTAACGACACGAGGGACCAACTTGTTCTTCCCCCTGTCTGAGTTCGTTTTGGCAGTCTATCCCGCAAATTGAGAGGCTAGCGCCGGAGATACATACCCGGATTTCTACACTCAATGTAATGCGACGACACATCCCACTGGACGACTCCACCCGATAATGCTAAACGTCGTTGGGGTGTCCGTTTCCACGACAACCGATACAACGATAATTATCGAGGCTGACAGCAGTCAGCTAAATTTCAGATTTCTCCCCAGTGATAATCTGAAAGTGGTGCCTAGATTCTGCAGAATCTTCACCTGTAATGCGACGCCTCAATTGCGTCCCGTCTTCACTTTGAAGTGCCGCTTATAAGTGACGTGTGAGATTACGTCATCTCCTTGGAACTCTGACATTAATAGTGAGTAATAATTAGCACGGCTAACGCGCACATACTTAACCCTAGGACTCTAAGAAAATGAACACTATTATATCGTTTGCAAAATAAGAACTTTAATGTTAAAAGTAATGCTTATTTTACATGTCAACTATTGTTAAAGCGGCCCCATTTGCCGCATAAGAATTGTGTAATTAACCTTTATTTTATATTTTGAATTTCATCATTTTCATCTCCCCTTATTTCCCACAGAGTGTATGACATTGGAAAGTTGAATGAATGATTAATCACTGTGCGAAAGAGTAGTGCCCCTTTTAAATCGGGAAATAAATAACCTGATTTAAACATCTTTCAACTCTCTTGTTATTCATAGTTTTTGAGAGGGACGAAAGAATTTGTACCATTGTTTTGCACCGTTCGTCTGTTCGTCCATTTATTCACATTTATGATACACACTCACAACACACACCGCCAATAAAACGTTCCTTGGCATGACACTAATAAAGTGGGCCCCACCCAAACATCAATGGAGTATGTCATGTGTGTCTATGTAACAACCTGACACGACGTAGTACTGGCATACGTCACATGAGCTTTTCTTGGAGGTGCACCGGAGCAGGCCAAAAATAGACTTCATCCCTTGCATCTCTAACTTCAGCTCGGGGTCGGCTTGTAACAAGCCTCCCGTTTTGTGACATCTGGTGACCACTGACCGTGATCTGACAAGGTAAATTGTGTTGTTGTAAGAAAGTATCATCTCTTTCCTGCTTTTCTATCTCATCACCATTATGCATTGTTTATTGCATGTTAGGGCTTGCTATTGAGACTTAGGTGAACTGGATTTTGATAAGACTTATTATTATTGTGTTGAAATAAGTTTTATAATCTTTACGCTATTATCGTTAACGCGTACCGACTCGTGTTTAGACGTACATAGATCGATATTTTGTACGCTACATTAGCAACTGTTGTTTTGCTAATTTTGCTAACTTTGCAAATTTGCGATTGGGATTCCTTTTATTCGTGATTGTCATAATCCTAATCACGTGGTGGCTGGTGTTCATACGCACACCATTGCACCACTTGTGACCGACAGAGGTCAAAATCCCGCGAATATTCTAAGTCACTTTATCCAACTCGTGATAACTAGCAATTTTAAAAATGGCCGAGCTAGTAAACATAAAGAAAGAACTCATGGCTATGGGCAGAGAATTCGGGTATGAGAAAGCCGAGTTAAAGAAATACGTGGATGAGGAGATAGCTAAATGGTATGTTGCGAAAGAAAATGAGGCGAAAGAGGCGAGAGAGTTAGAGGATAAGAAAAATGAGCTAGAAGAAAAGAGACAGGTAGCTAAGGATTTAGAGATGCAAACTTTGAGAGAGTTAGAGGAAAAAAGATCGAAAGAGGCGAGAGAGCTAGAGGAAAAAAGATCGAAAGAGGCGAGAGAGCTAGAGGAAAAAAGATCGAAAGAGGCTATAGAGCTAGAAGATAAGAGAGAGTTAGCTAAACAGCTAGAGATGCAAAACCTGAGAGAGCTAGAGGAAAAAAGAGCGAAAGAGGCTAGAGAACTAGAGGATAGAAAAAATGAGCTAGAGGAAAAAAGAGCGAAAGAGGCGAGAGATTTTAAAGAGAAAGAAATCCAAGATATGAGAGAAATAGAGTTATTAAAGATTCAGTCAGCTAGGGATTTAGAAGATAAAAGGCAGGAAGTAGAAGAGAAAAAGCTTAAGTTAAAAGCTAGAGCACATCAGGAACAGCTTGAATTAGCTAAGCAAGAGGTAACAGCTAGAGAGAAGTTGTTAGATGGGACTGCTAAGCAACAGGCCGAATTAAATAAACCCTGTACACGGCTAGCTTTCTTTAACCCTGAAGTCGAGACGATTGACGAGTTTTTGACACGCTTTGACAGTTTCATTGCCAACTTTAATTACACTGACATTGAAAAGAAACAACAACTCGGTCAAATACTCCAAGGTGAAAGCTCGCGCGCATTTACTGATCTAACGCGCGATCCCGCTATTACTTATGCAGATCTCAAAACGGGTTTGATGCGTACTTTTCAATGTACAGCAGAAGGCTTTCGAAAAATGTTTAGGAGGGCCATACCTAAAGCAAATGACACCATGCAAGCCTTCGGTACCCGGTTACGCCATTATCTTGATAGATGGATTGATTTGACAGACATCCGGAAGACATATGAGGGCCTATTTGATTTGATATTAAGAGATCAATTTCTCCATATTGCTCCGCCTGCAATGACGACATATTTGCAGCGAAATCCCGCGACTAACTTCTGTGATATGTTGAAGTTAGCAGACACGTATAACGATTACCCTGATCCGGTAATTACGAGGAGTGCGCCACGCCCCCCCTCTTACAAATCGGCAGAAGTATACACCGAAACTGAACCGACCGATGACGAAATCGGAAAAACCCGAACCGGTACAGCGGACATATACTAAGTCACAAGACGTACGACGTCACACACGTGACTCCCCGCCAATGACATGTTACACTTGCAAAGGGAAGGGGCATAGTTCTCAGAACTGTCCCAGTCCACGTGATGTAAAAGTATGCACTGAAACAGGTGCAACTCTAAAGACTCAACAGGCTACAGTAAACGGACAAAGAGTCAAAATACTGGTCGATACAGGCGCGTCCATAAGCTGCATAAATGCTAAACTTGTACGCCCTGAACAGTATCTAAGAGGTAGTGTCCGCATTCGATGTGTTATGGGACACCTTAGTACATGTCCAAGAGCCACTGTACATGTTACGTCACCCGTATTTTCCGGTACAGTCACCGCCGCAGTAATAAGAGACATGCAGTTCGGATTCATACTATCGCCCGAACAGTGTGACGCAAACACTGATGACATCTATCCTGTTCTCCCCGTAACCACTAGAGCACAACGGGAACGTAGTAAACAAGGACCCCCAGCTCTAAAGATAGTCGAGAATACATTTCCGCAGTTGACCCCAAGTCAACTCAGTCACCTGCAGCAGGAGGACAAAAGCTTGTCCTCAATGCTAAAGCTGGCACGGAAAAACACTATTACGTCCAGCAAGTACGCGACAATGACATATTTCCTGAAGGACGGACTAGCGTTTCGGCGCACCGACTATAAGGAAAATGATACTAGAAGCACCACGTGTCTATTTACCCCTAAACCACTCAGACCGCTGATTCTAAGCTTTGCACACGACTCAATCATGTCTGGACATCAGGGCGCGCGTCGCACTGAGCAGCGAGTTCGCGAAGATTTTTTTTGGCCAGGCCTGAGTAGGGATGTTCGCTCGTACGTTCGTACATGTACGCAGTGTCAACAACATATCGACCGAGGGCGTGTCAGTCGAGTTCCCCTCGAGATAGTACCAACAGTAGAGGAACCATTCCTAAAAGTCGCAGTAGACATTATTGGCCCAATCATTCCCGCGGCCGAAGGAGGATATCGCTATATCCTAACAATCGTGGATTTTGCAACACGATATCCAGAAGCAGTCGCATTAAAGGGCATCACAGCAATCGAAGTCGCAGACGCTTTAATAGACGTATTTTCTCGCACGGGCGTTCCCCGAGAGATATTGAGTGACCAGGGCACTCAATTCACATCAGCAATGATGGCTGAAACAATGCGTCTACTGGCGTGTAAACAGTTGTTCTCATCACCATATCACGCTCAGTCTAATGGTGCCGTTGAACGTTTCAACGGTACAATAAAGAAAATGTTAATTAAAATGGCCTCGGAACAACCCGACCAGTGGCCACGTTTTCTAGCACCATTACTCTTCGCGTATCGCGAACTCCCACAAGAGAGTACGGGCTACTCACCGTTCCAACTACTATACGGCAGGCAACCTCGTGGTCCCCTTAAACTAATTAAGGAAACATGGGTCAAGGGAGACACTGTGACCGATGGTAAAGATGTTCACACGTACGTAGCCGAACTACGTCAACGTCTGACCGAAACGTGTCACTTAGCACAGGAAAACATTCGCGAAAAACAACCCCGATACAAGCGAAGTTTTGACCGTACGGCTGTGGAACGTAACCTCGAACCAGGTCAGCTCGTGTTACTCTTGCGGCCCACGCATAACAACCGCATGCAAATGCACTGGCGTGGACCCTACCGCGTTATTAAGCGTGTGAAGCAGAACGACTACAGCATACAGATAGGAAATAAGCAGAAAATCTATCACATAAATATGCTCAAGCGTTACTATGAACGCAGCGACGAACAGATAGAAAACGTGAATGTCGCACTGATACAATTGGAAGACTCCAATTTCAGAACAGACATGATGTCCGCCGAAACCACGTCTAACCCCGCAGTTACAGTCGATCAAGTCGAGATTGACTCGAACTTAACTGTCGAACAGCGCGACGCAATGTCAAACCTCTTACACAGACACGCGCGCATATTCACCGACCAACCGGGCCACTCAGATTTGGTTGAACACCGCATCAAACTTTTAAGTGACAAACCGATACGCTTAAAACAGTACCCACAGAGATATGAGAGCACAAAGTACATAGCAGAACAGGTGCGTGAAATGCAAAAACAGGGCGTGATTGAACAGTCAATCTCCCCATATTCATCACCGGTCGTCTTAGTTAAAAAGAAAGACGGTACGCTTCGTTTTTGTGTGGACTACAGACAGTTAAATGAGATAACTGAATTCGATGCGGAACCTATTCCAAATCAGGACGAATTATTCGCAAAACTAACTAAGGCACATTACTTTTCAAAGTTTGACATGTGCAAAGGGTACTGGCAACTGTCAGTTGCTATTGACGACAGACCAAAAACAGCATTTCCAACTCCGCTAGGCTTATTTCAGTTTTGCCGACTACCGTTCGGACTAGCGAACGCACCCGCAACATTCGCGCGCTTCATGCGAAAATTACCATTAGAGAGCGTTGACGCATTGAATTTCTTTGATGACATACTGGTAGCAACAGGAACATGGGACCAACATTTATCCTCAGTGGGTGGTCTACTTGACATTCTCGAGCGCCATAGATTGACCGTGAAACCCTCCAAAGTACGCGCGGGCTTTCGAGAGATTGAGTTTCTTGGCCATATCATAAGTGACGGACAAATAGGCCCAAATCTAGACTTGACTGCAGCCATTCGTGACATGACCTTACCGACTACAAAGAAACAGGTCAGGGCAGTTTTGGGGCTAGTGGGGTACTACCGAAAATTTGTCCCAAACTTCAGTACGCTTCTTAAACCACTGACGGACTTAACTGGGAACAAACAACCCACGAAAATACGATGGACGGCAGAGTGTAGCACCGCCCTCGAAAAAGTGAAGGACATCTTGACCAGTAAACCCGTCCTACAGTTACCAGACTTTGACAAAAGATTTATTGTCAGGACCGACGCATCAGACGAAGGCCTCGGTGCCATACTTCTCCAAGAGACAGATGACGAACACCTACCGGTAGCATACGCGTCTAAGAAACTGTTAGATCGTGAGACACGGTATTCTACGACTGAAAAAGAGTGCTTAGCAATCGTATGGGCACTCAAGAAATTTAGTGCTTATCTGTACTCTAAACCATTCATCCTGCAGTGCGATCATAAGCCGCTGACATATCTGCGCACTAGCATGTATGATAACGCTAGGCTAACTAGATGGACACTCCTGCTACAGGAGTATAGCTTCGTTGTCGAACACATCGCGGGCAGAGAAAATTCGGGTGCCGATGCATTATCCCGGCATGCCATAACCGCGATATAAACAAGAGAGAGGATAGTCTCTCCACAGATGCGCATATAATTCCTGTGGAGACTATCGTGTGAAATAAAATTTTTTTTTTGTTCCTATTTGATTTCCACTCTGTGAGCTCCAATCAATTTTAAGAAGGGGGTTGTCACAGGAAATGAGGGACAGAAATTATATTTTATTTCATTTTAAAAAACCGCTAACAAAACTAGTTGAAGTAACCCGAGTTTTGTTATTTTTCGTATGTAGCATGTAACTTCCAGTAACGGTCACCTAAGATCTCCTTAGTAGACAGACGTACGTGACACAGTGTGTGTTATTATATCATATTGAATATATGTATTAGTTTATGAAGAATATGTATATTAAATAAATTGGGACAACTGCGCACTACGGTCACATGTTGTTGACGAGAGAAATGGCCAGTGCGCATTAGAATTGACCACAGAAAAGCGTGCATCACGATTACCACTATATATCCAAGGCAAAAATCATGTCACAGGACATAGCTTCTGGAAGTTTTGGGAACATTCAGTGAAACTATATAAGAGGCAACATGAAGACTTTATTCTCAATGTTGAAAACGTCGATTCGTCTGAAGCCAGTCTAACTTCACGTATGAATTATCTCATGTACAGAGATTTCATAAAGGAAAGCTGCAATAATCTCTTTCCATCCGTTTTCCATCCGTCTGATGCCATATATCGAGTAACGAGGCAAAATTACTCAGTATAATTGTTGGCAAAGTGGAAAGTTCGCTGTCAAGAAAAACCCGATGCATGTGACGCTGGTTGTATGCAGTTAACGACACGAGGGACCAACTTGTTCTTCCCCCTGTCTGAGTTCGTTTTGGCAGTCTATCCCGCAAATTGAGAGGCTAGCGCCGGAGATACATACCCGGATTTCTACACTCAATGTAATGCGACGACACATCCCACTGGACGACTCCACCCGATAATGCTAAACGTCGTTGGGGTGTCCGTTTCCACGACAACCGATACAACGATAATTATCGAGGCTGACAGCAGTCAGCTAAATTTCAGATTTCTCCCCAGTGATAATCTGAAAGTGGTGCCTAGATTCTGCAGAATCTTCACCTGTAATGCGACGCCTCAATTGCGTCCCGTCTTCACTTTGAAGTGCCGCTTATAAGTGACGTGTGAGATTACGTCATCTCCTTGGAACTCTGACATTAATAGTGAGTAATAATTAGCACGGCTAACGCGCACATACTTAACCCTAGGACTCTAAGAAAATGAACACTATTATATCGTTTGCAAAATAAGAACTTTAATGTTAAAAGTAATGCTTATTTTACATGTCAACTATTGTTAAAGCGGCCCCATTTGCCGCATAAGAATTGTGTAATTAACCTTTATTTTATATTTTGAATTTCATCATTTTCATCTCCCCTTATTTCCCACAGAGTGTATGACATTGGAAAGTTGAATGAATGATTAATCACTGTGCGAAAGAGTAGTGCCCCTTTTAAATCGGGAAATAAATAACCTGATTTAAACATCTTTCAACTCTCTTGTTATTCATAGTTTTTGAGAGGGACGAAAGAATTTGTACCATTGTTTTGCACCGTTCGTCTGTTCGTCCATTTATTCACATTTATGATACACACTCACAACACACACCGCCAATAAAACGTTCCTTGGCATGACACTAATAAAGTGGGCCCCACCCAAACATCAATGGAGTATGTCATGTGTGTCTATGTAACAACCTGACACGACGTAGTACTGGCACACGTCACGGGCTTTTTTGGAGGTGCACCGGAGCAGGCCAAAAATAGACTTCACCCCTTGCATCTCTAACTTCAGCTCGGGTCGGCTTGTAACGAGCCATCCCGTTTTGTGACAGCTATCAACAAATTATTTGTGATGTAAAGGATGTAAAATATTTTTTAATTGTGTTGTTTCTCTTGTAACGTTTCAGAAATGTTACAAGCTGTTACTCGCTAACAACCACTTAGAGTTCAGTTTGTAATGTTTAAAGGTAAACAAAATCCTTTACTAAGACTTTCTTTTTCCACAAAGAAATTGAAAGTTTGGAAATGCAAAAAGTGCCTATCTATAGGTGTGTGTCAAAATATTAATGATTCTCATACATTGAAATAGCCTTTATCATTAAAAGAAATGTGCAAATTATTTCTTTTTAATGGGGATTTGCATTTTGTTGTATTGCTTTCTTTCATTAAATGCTTAGGATAAAGGATTTCAGAAATATAACTTTTATATGTGTGTGTGCTGTATGTGTTTGTGTGTTTGTGATGGGGGAGGTAAGATATATATATTGGGGGGGGGGATGCAGCAACATATGTATATATATATATGTGTGTGTGTTTGTGTGTGTGTTTGTGTGTACATACGTGTACGTGTGTGTGCGTGTGCGTGTGTAGCATCTCAAAATTTTCAAGAACACTTCAGTAGGCAGGATTTCTTAGACCAACGTGCAGCATCCTTGGTCTAACGGAGTACAAATTCAAAGTGTTTGCCTGACAATGATATATTATGTCAGTAGACTATTACTTCTATAATTGTGAATTATGATGCTTGTATATGTTACACACATGACATTGTTGCTAGTGAACATGTTCATAAAATATTATGCTGCATTTATTAAACTGTATCCATGTATCTAATGAATACTGTTGCAGGTTACTGTAAGTTGTGACTTGAATGTAAGAAAGAATGGAGTTAAAGATGAATAAACTGGAAAACTTAGCATTTGTTCCCTGATTATATTTTATGGGAAGAAGTAGCCTTTTATTCTAGAATCTCTTAAATTTCTAGAATTTTCCAGTTTATTGATTTATAAACCACTACGACCTTGGTAGGTTCAAAATATTTCTACCCCACCATGTAGGCCTAAGTGTAAGGATATACTTCACTCTGTTAATGTACGATGACAAGGAATGATCAACTACGTCATAGAATTTCTGGTATAAGGGAAGTAACTGGAAATTGCTACATTGTTGTTCTGCTTGAGGGAACTAATACAGCAAAGGAAGGCCCAGATTAGTCTCAAGAGAACAGTGACTCATGGAACATGTAAATTGACAATTCTATTGTGAACAATGAACTTGTGACATTGTTATGAAAGTGCTCAAAAACTATTGCAGCATCGTCTTGACAAGGTTATGTATAAACTATTATTGCTTATCTCTCTATAACTCCATTTCTGTTCTCTGATAAGAATGATCCTGTTATATTTATTGACACTAATCTGCTGAATTATGTGTTAGAATATAAGACTTATAAGCATTGAAATTATTTGAATGTGGTTTCGTGGAAATATTGATGTCAAGTAATCTTTTTCATTGTATTTGTTATATGTATATTTGACTGTTGATTTAATAAATTTATTTTTGAATTTATTGACCTTCTTACACATATTGATAACCATATGCTGGATATATAGTGAGTGGATGGGGGCTCTCTAAATATAGATTAAAGACGGATTTATCTTCTCCTTTAAGAAAATTTCCACCAATGGAAATATAGTGTAAGTAAATGTTTGTCTTTAATGTTGTAGAAGAGAGAAAATATTTACAGCGCCCGTATATCCGCCAAGTGAGAGAAGTGAGTGGTGTCTTCTGGAGGATTATTAATAGCATAAATTAAGATTCTCATCACTTGTAATTAGTTATGGATGATTAATAATAATCATAACCAATAACTAGGGTGTTGTGTCACAGTAGGTATCTGTATATGTGTATGCATGTGTGTATGTATGTGTTTATGTATGCATGTATATGTGCCTGTGTATGTATGTACGTATGTGTGTATATACGTGTGTATGCATGTTGTGTGTATATACGTGTGTATGTAATTATATGTGTACATCCGCGTACCCAATCACATATTTTTAGGCCAAGTCAGGAACGGGGCATACATTCACAACCTTTCAAATACATGTTACATAACATACACAATAACAAACACACTGCACTATAGATAACTATCAAACATGCATTTACAAATACACACAAGCTTTCAAATACATGTTACATAACATACACAATAACAAACACACTGCACTATAGATAACTATCAAACATGCATTTATAAAAATATGAAGTATTAGCTCATGAATACAATAAATAATTATACAGTCATAAAAATTACAGTCTGATTTATATATTATCACAAGTACTCTTTTATCGTACAAAAGTCAAACAAAACCTCTTACATTTATATATTTTCATTAACATATATATTTTTTTTCATAAATGGAGCACGTGACTATAGAAATCAATGGAAAATGCAGACAATTTGTAAATAAGAGAGTTCTTTATAATTTCAGATTACAAAGCATTTATATATAATGGCAAATGATGATTTAGGATTGTTGATGACCTATTCACACACACACACACACACACACACACACAAACACACACACACATACACAAACACACACACACACTTATTACATTATTTTTATCTCCAAGTGTTTACGTATTCAATCATTTTTTACATCAGTCTGAATTAGTATCAAACACTGAAATTGTTAATCAATTACTTCTCCAGCAACAATTTCTTAACTCTCCAGCAGCAATTTATTATTAATCTCTACAACAAGTCAATTATTTATCTCTCCAGCAATAGTCAATCATGCATTTCTCCAGCAAGTCAATTATTTATCTCTCCAACAACAATCACTTATCTCTCCAGCAACAACGCATTTATCTATTCAAATACAATCACTTATCTCTCCAGCTACAACGCATTTATCTATTCAAATACAATCACTTATCTCTCCAGCTACAATCACTTCAAATACAATCACATGTGTCTCCAGCAATAAACACTTATCTATTCAAATACAATCACATCTGTCTCCAGCAACAAACACTTATCTATTCAAATATTATCACTTAGCTCTCCTGCAACAATCACTTATCTATTCAAATACAATCACTTAGCTCTCCTGCAACAGTTACTTATCTTCCCATCAAGTCACTAATCTCTCAAACAACAATCATTTGTCTCTCCATCAACAGTCAGTAATCTCTTATTGTGGCAGAGTAAATGTGTCTGTCCTTATTTCTAAACGTAATTATTATATAATCTGCTAAATGCCAATATAAAATTACCTTTGGCTACTGTGCATGATGATATTTTTTGTAAATACCAGAGTTGGAGTAAACAACTCAGGTGCAGAATATGATATAACTTGCTGATGTAATCCAAACTAGTTCCAACTGGACGAGTAGTTTTTCTGACTAATAGTCTCATATTTGTTCATTACAATTTCATCCAATGGAGATAGACTAAAAGTTATTTTGTTGAAGACAGTTCTATATTTTAATCACTTTGATTTTTTGTAATACAAGTCTGGTCATAGAGGCGATCGATAGCTTATGGTAAGTTAACTGACAAATAAAGAAAGAATGGACTTAGAAATATTTCGTACATATTTGATATTGATCTAGGATTTGAACTGGAGAATGCTTTATGTAATTGAACTATTATTTCTATGTTCACTATTTTGACTGTGTTGTACATTATACTTGTGATTTTTTATCAATGCTGTATTTCTTATGGTGCATGTGTATCAGGCTAATGAATATTATTGTAAGATTTGTAAGTTGAGAATATGTGTAAGAGATAAAAGGAGTTTAGAGATGAAATATGCCTGAAAATTAGCACTGCCTTTCATTTGACTTTTGCACAGAAGAGCTAGCCTTTTGATGCTTTTGATTTTGTAACCTTGCATCAACTTCAGACTATATTGACCTCTATAATCTATCGAACCACGTTGGTAGCATTGTCCTTGAACTTATAAGCAAATGTGTTGCTGTAAGTTGATACCTGTGAAATCTGTTCAAGACGAATATGAAGGAAACTGAGGCTTAGTGAAGAAAGATGATTACACTTGGGAGTTTCAAACAACCACTCTAGCCAATGGTGTACAAGATAAAGTACCCATTGTGATGGTATACATAGACTGCAAGTATCAATACAGATGCAATACAGGATATATGTCTCAAGACTTGTGTTGAGTGTGCGATCATGGGTTGCAAATATGTTCTTAGTGGTGAGGATGCTCCTGATTCTCTTGACAACATACGTGTGCACAGGAAGCTAAGTAAAAGAAGCGTGTGAAAATATGCATGGCAAACCAGAAGTTGTTAGTAATGAGTGCAGAAATGACATGGCAATGACCCAACCAAACCCATCATTAGAGGGGCATGTCATCAAAAGGTCACAGCAGATTCAGTCAGGGCAGAACAGGTAATTGTTCCTGGCTGCCAGATGGTAGCTGAATCTGAGGGGGAAAGAGCCCTACTCAAAATGGCACAGTTTGTTAGATGATTCTTTCAAGAAATATTGTGAGAAGACTAAGTTCATGAGGTCGTATGTATCCAATTCTTCTGTGAAAGCTGTTGAGTTTCACTAGAAGGATGGCTTCCTCATTCAGAAGCAGGAAGGGGAATCAATTAGTGGTACCTTTGAGCTATCAAGCATTGCATGCTCCACTTAGCTCATAACTCACCCACTACCAGACATCTTGGACCAAGCAAAATGTTAGGATATGTGGAGGCTGAATATTATTGGCCAGGTATGATGGGGGATGTCACTCAGTACTGTCAGTCATGCAATATCGGTCAGCAAGTGATCAAGAAAATGGAACATCTCATTCCATTAGTGGAAACCGCACCTATCAACATACCTTTTAGGCATGTAGCCATCAATCTTATTGGAGAATATCATGCCCTCATCAGGTCGATGGTAATAGACGGATTCTCACTGTAATTGATTATGCTACACAATGCCCTGAAGTGGTTGCTCTTAGTTCTATTAATACAACACCGATAGCAAATGCACAGTGTATCATTTTTCATGTGTAGTAAATCTTGTTCCATAGGGGGACACAATTAACTAGTGAACTAATGGATGAGATTAACCAAAGTACATAGGGGGACACAATTAACTGGTGAACTAATGGATGAGATTAACCAAAGTACATAGGAGGACACAATTAACTGGTGAAGTAATGGATGAGATTAACCAAAGTACATAGGGGGACACAATTAACTGGTGAACTAATGGATGAGATTAACCAAAGTCTGAGAGTAAAACAGTTTAGAACTACTCCTTACCACCCTATGTGTAACGGTTTTGTGGAAAATCTGAATGCTACTCTTACCATATCCTTGAGAAATCTGTTTATGGAAAGACCACATCATTGGGTTATGTATTTGCATAAAACGAAGTACCATAATATTCAACTCTTTTCTCAACATTCAAACTCTTCTAAAAACAAGCATTCTTTCTTTCCTGTTGCATTCCAGTCAGATTGATGATATATCGATCTATTTGTCCGTCTGTCTGTCTGTCTGTCAAGTAATCAAAATAAATATTGCATTTAATACCAAAACAAAATAGTGTATTAAATGCAGCTTAATCCAAATAACTGATAGTTTTATCCTAAGTATGCATTCACGTCTCGTGATACTTAATACTGATATCAATGCAATCCATAGTAAGGTCACGTGTGCTCACTAAACACGAATGTGCAAAAGTTACTTATACGTATGCAGAGTAAAGCAAGAGTATGTAGTCAGAAACAGAAGAGACAACATTTGAAATATAATTAAGATATATCTCTAGTCATCTTGCTCACGTTCCTCAAAGGGAGACAAGAAGGTAATAGAGATATTATTCTTCTGACAACATTGCGCTAGAAATCATCACGTGACTCACTGACCTACCAATTCCCAAAATGCCGCATAGTTTCTTAAACTGCCACTGGCACTGAAGTGGATGGAAACGTTGTGAGCAAATTCATTTTATGATCAGCAATATTATCTATTATCTACTAATAGGAAATGTCCTTGAAAGCAGTTTCAATATTTAAAAAATAATAAAAATAGGTATATATTATGTTGTTATAATTATTATGACACTGCTCACACCAGCAATATAATTCGGTTCATTCTCTCCCACATGGAAAATGCAAGTTTTATGAGAAATGCAATTAATATATTTCTTTCAATAAATAAATAATTTTAAAGTATTGTTTATGTCGAGGAAAAGACAGAACACCGGTATTTAAATATAATCTTCAAAATACAAAATAATAATTTGATTAAACAAGAAATTAATAATATATTATATCTGTCTATCCATTTATACATATTATAAGAAGACAATTTTTCTGCCAGTGTTTAGTGGTAGCATGGATAAAATTTTAGTGAGAGAACATACATGATAATTTAAGAACTTTCACAACACCGCCATAATTGTGAGTTAACGCAACTAATATTACATTGGCACGCAAATCAAAGGGACATAACCTATTCCAGTTCGTTGGAAGGCTGTGTTGGGAAACTATCTGTAAGTATAATAGGATATTTCTTATTTTTAAAAATAAATTTAAAAAATAACTCTATCACAGAATGTGTCACTGAGTTAAAGTAGTAAGCCACAAGAATATGTTTAAGCAAGTGCCACTTTTAATGTCGGAATAGGTTTCCCTGTAGAAAAAAATTTTCGACAATATATTTAATGCCTACTCTTCAATGTGTATTTATTTAAATCTTCTTTCTTCTTCCCCCTCCCCCCTCTCTCTCTCTCTTCTTTGAATGCTTTGATTTTTTTTTTTATATACGCACACGTTTTTATCACTTTTCTATAATTAGAATATTGTTACTAAAAATATCTGATTAAAATCTAATTAAATATAGCATATGTTTGGTTAGGTTATAGCTTAGAGAGATTAGATAGAAAAGATATATTTTTATAATTTATTCCTAATCACTGCTGTTTCGTCTGCGGTGTTTCGTTGGATTAATAATTAATTTGAGAAGAATAAGCTCATTTACCCGTGCGCAGAATGAATATTTTACTTTCTTCGCTATTTTTCCAGATTCTTTAGCTACTCTGTGCGTGACTAAATGAGGTAAACAAACTTTCCAGATTCTTTAGCTACTCTGTGCGTGACTAAATGAGGTAAACAAACTTTCCAGATTCTTTAGCTACTCTGTGCGTGACTAAATGAGGTAAACAAACTTTCCAGATTCTTTAGCTACTCTGTGCGTGACTAAATGAGGTAAACAAACTTTCCAGATTCTTTAGCTACTCTGTGCGTGACTAAATGAGGTAAAACAAACGATTTTGTTCACGAAGAAATGCATGCGTTAGCTGAGATCAAATCTGGCGGTGTTCTCACCCGAAAAAATGCAAACACACAGAGATATGTCTTACAAAACAAGATGTAACATTTTCAGCCTAAATGTCTTACAAAAATTGTGGAACACTTTTATGATAAATGTCTTGCAAAACACAAGATGTAACATTTTTAGCCTAAATGTCTTACAAAAATTGTGGAACACTTTTATGATAAATGTCTTACAGGCACGAGGTGTAACATTTCAAGATAAACACCTAAAGAAACACTGGTAGCAATTTTTTTCATATAATTGTTTTACAAAACACTCTTTAAGATTTACGAGATAACTGTCCTTAGGAACTCAAGTTATAAAATGTGTGAGACAAATGTCTTTTCGAAGTACGAATTATAACATTTGTGAGAAAACTGTCCTTACAAACTCAAGTTATAAAATGTGTGAGACAAATGTCTTTGCAAAATACGAATTATAACATTTGTGAAATAATTGTCTTTAAAAAACACACAAGAGAAATTATTTATAAGATAAATGTCTTACATAGCACAGTGAAAACATTTTTGAGATAAATATCTTACACAACACGCGTGAAACATTTGTAAACTAATCGTTTTACATCAGACCAGTGAGAACTGTAAGATAAATATCTTACCAAAAAGAGTGAACTTGTTTTGGTTGGCAGGTAATAAATTAGTTGAAAGCACACAATAAATAATTACTTTCATTAATTTATTATTAATTATATATAAGTATTTGCAAGTAACTCCAATCATGAAATGACAAAGTTATTAAATTGGGAAAATTGTAACTATAATTGTCGAACGCAGAAGGAAAAAAGAGAGAAAGACCCGTAAGTGTATTGGCACCAAAGTAAATAGCACGTTCAAATGTGCGGAACCACATTGTATTTGTTGATTTTTCGTTTTTGATTTTTTTGGCCTTCTATAGCACATTGATTCTGCACTTTGAAAGAGATTTTGTGTTTTATATATATACCAGAACAGATGGAATGTGTCTATGTGAAACTTTGACATAAATTTCAAACACACACAAACACACGCACATACGCACAGCTTGCACACGCTTACTCATATTTTGTAGATAGTGAATTAATACCTGACAAAGCATAACTTAACAAATAAATTTAAGAGAGAACAAGAAAATAATACAGGCTCGCAGAAATAGAATGACAGCAAACTGGAAAAAAGAAAAGAGCAAGGTATCAAACAAAAACTAGTAAGTATGAGGAAAGACAAGTAACTATGAAGAAAGACAAGTAACTATGAAGAAAGACAAGTAACTATGAAGAAAGACAAGTAACTATGAGGAAAGATAAGTAATTATGAGGAAAGACCAGTAACTATGAAGAAAGACAAGTAACTATGAAGAAAGACAAGTAACTATGAGGAAAGATAAGTAATTATGAGGAAAGACCAGTAACTATGAGGAAAGATAAGTAACTATGAGGAAAGACCAGTAACTATATTGAAAGACAACTATGAGGAAAGACAAATAACTACGAGGAAAGACTAGTAACTATGAAGAAAGACAAATAGCTATGAGGAAAGACAAGTAACTAGACAGAACAAAGAGAGTTTACTGTATTGTGACATTTAGCTGTTAGTACTAAACACTGACAGATAACACACAGGATCGCCATTTTGACAAACCAGTAAATAATTAATTACGCAAGCGAGACATACGCTCCATAAGGCCAATAGTTGCCTGAATCAGGAGTGTTTTGTTTTAAAAGGTATGGTGGGGTCAGGGGTAAGTTTCGGGACAAGTTTCACATCTATTTAAAGTTTTCGGTGATTTTGGAGACGTAAACATCAAGACGGATGATGTTCCTTCCTTGAGGGAGGCGATATATGTGTGTGTGTGGGGGGGGGGTAGTGGAGGTAAAAGATAGATAAGACGAAGAGAGTAGATTTTAGGATGCACGTTTACTGTACAAGTTTGTCCAGACAATGGGCCACTTATTTTCCTAGTTTTGTTTTATTTTAGGGATTTATAGTTTGAGCAGGCTGCCCAAGAGTATATTTATCATTCCAGCCGATGCACTATATTATATGCTTGTAAGGGCACATAATTCTTTGGGAGCGAGTAAAGAGTCGCCTTTAGCGTTTTTGATCTAAAGTAGGTTCGAGCCTTGAGCAAAAGACTAGTAACCTTCGACCACTGCACTACTGTCTGCAAAGCATAAAGCAGTTAACATAAGAAATACGCGCTTCAACAGGAAGAACGAGAAGAGTTGTCCTGTCCTATGCAAACTAAAAGTAAAGGGAAATATGTAGGGTGTGTGTCTGTGGAAGAAGCACTACTGATATTGCCTTGACCTTTTTATGATCTAAAGCCGATGGGAGACAGATTTATGAGAGGATCTCACTCATGTCAAATACGTTATAAATAGGTGTGACCGTTTGATGGACAGAATATTGCAGGAATAGGCTTTAGATCCCAGACCGATACTTAACAAGACAGCACTGATCTTTGCTGGGTAAAGCTATGTAATATATCTTTGGCATTGTGACAAAGGGTATGTCATAAGAATTACCAATCGATTTTACTAATAAAACCTATCCAGATATTTTTTACATTCAAGATAACTTCAGCCCTCCATGCTATTTCACTGAATGACAGTATTTTAATATATTTATTATTTTTTAGGGCGGGGTTACATATTCGCTGAAAACATTGTAGTCATATGTGTATAGTATTCATAGTATTATTTAAATATCAAAAGGACTTTATAGGGAGGTTATCTCACAACTGAATATAAAACAACTGAATAATTGCACTGATCTGAACAAACAGTCTACTCTAATTTGCACTATCTTAAGTAATGGGAGTACTCGAACTTGCCTGATACAAGCAAATCAGAGTACTCGAACTTGCCTGACTTGAGCAAATCAGAGTACTCGAACATGCCTGACTTGAGCAGATTACTCGCAATCAGATTACCTGAAGTTGTTAGATTTTGTGTCGGGGGTGAATTTGGAGGAAACATCAGCTACACAGATTATTTTTAGCCAGTGGAATACTATGCGTTTTCGTTTACTTTTAAACAGGTGAAGAAAGGAAAATATGATAAGTGTACTGACTGATTGGTTGGCGGATTGATGACTGATTCATTTCTGATTAACGTCTACTTTCAACAATGACTGATTTTACGGACGGTAATCACATAAAAGATTAAAATATGAAACACATCATACTCGCTAGTCTCTTTGGTAAGTGAAAGAGAAGTCCCACTGTGTTCAAAAGAATATCTTACTGCGTTCTATTTTAGTTTGTCCTTTGCTCATACAAACGCTGCGTGTAAGACAGTTTTATTTGATAAATTCCACCTCTTATCGAAGAATTCTTTACATTCCAAGAAAACACAGATGATTTCTCGCCAGAGATGCTGAAAGCCAGTAGCTGATACGAGTTCAATTCATCCATTATTGTCACAGAGGCTATTAATAGAGTTCTTGGTATATCTAAACCCTTCGCTTGCACCAAGCAAACCAATTTAGGGTCACTGTAGATCATTAATATATATTCCCTTCGGGATGTTCGGATGGACATAGAACAATACTGGCCATGAAGACCTTTAGGAGTAGTGTGAACGTTGTGTGATCACGTTGTCAGAAGAGTATACACCCTGGTGCTGCTTCCAAAGCGACCAGATGAGGTGAACGGTTCGTCATAGGTGATTGGTGCTGAAGCAACACTCTAGATGTGCAGGACTGGTGGTTCATTTTCATGCACACATGTGAAAGGATGCCCCCTTCCCACTTATTAATAAATCTAGATTTTGAAGATGGAGGAAGAACAAAATTAAACTGTACAACTCAAAGTGCACATGTATTCAATTTGTTTTATTTAACTTTGCTCTTCTCGGGCAGTCTATTGTTATCGAATTTGGATTTCAGTTCTTTTATTAAGGGCATTTGTACTGGTTTCGCTGTTTCAGTCACGTGACTGTCTGGTTTAGCCTGCTTATGTTCAGTCTTCTTCTGTGGCGCATTGACATAATCTGACGGCATGTTTACGTAGCTATCCGAGTCGTCTGAGTCGTCGCTACTGTCCCTGTTGTTGCGCTGGCCATTGGTCGGGAGGATATTCTGCTCGGTTTTGAGCACCTGGTTAGGTTTTATATATGGGACTGAAGGGTTCTTCTGAGTGGGCGCCTTTGTGGGCATTGTTCTTTGACCAACAGCTACATCTGTAGTTCTCGTGTCAGGTGAGTGACGCAATGGCTTTGAATACGCATTATCTTTGTCGTGTGACGTAGAATCCACTACTGTTTTAGGGGCAATGTGCTTGGCTTTGTTGATTGGTTTAGCTACAGGTCCGCGGGGCGACGAAGGCGAAAAGTTCAAGGGACTGGGCGTGACTTCCGTGATCTTCGGGGCGGTTGGCGGGTGAACAGGCAAGGCCACTGCAGAATGATTATGTTCGGACAAATTCAGGTAGTGAGGTCCAGGCACTGATGAAAGCAGTGTTTGCTCTTGCTGGTCTGCACACTTTGGTTTATCAGCAGGAACATTTATGTAGCCATGGTTACAGGCACAAGGTGGAGGAGGAGGCTCAGCTGGGAAATCTTTGCCCACATAAATTCCCATTGGAATGTAATGGTCATCCATGAAGCCTTCAGTTTGCGGACTGTGTGGAGCGCTAGAAGATGGGCGAGTGTCTGGTGGTACGATATATTCACCGTAAGAGTTACTGGACGTTGGGTCCGAGTCGATCCCTTCGTCTTTGTCACTTCGGATGTTGCCATTTGAAAAGTTTTCGTAGTCTTTGTTCATCGAGGGATTGTTATGTGACACATCCGATTGTGACCGTGACCCCTGCGACTCTTCATTTTGCGTGAGATGCAACTCACTGCCCATGCTGCTGACCTCTGGTTGCAACCTGTTCCCATTGGATCCGATGCGTTGTGTGATCTCGTCGGGAGAAGGAAGTGAGTCACTTTCAGGTCTGTATCTATGTCTTCTGCGGACAAATGAGAGAAAACATTTTTTTTAATTGTTCTAATTAAATTAGCAGATTAGTCTTCGAATTGTGCAGTGAAATGAATAAAAACATTCTATAAAACTGTGCAGTGAGACGAAACTAAAAGTATTCTATAGAATTGTGCAGTGAGATGAAACTAAAAGTATTTTACAGAATTATGCAGTGAGATGACGAATAAAACCCTCTGAGCTGATGGATTTACCTATTTTTCTTAAATCTTAATTATTATGTACTTTATCTCGCCTGTTTGTTCACATACTGACACATTCATGCAAAGTGACCTGCTTACTATGCATACTGATATTTATTTATTTATTCGTTTGTACTTATGTCCTGGCTTGGCTGCTTACTTAATACTTACATACATACTTACAAACACATTCAGTTACACGCTTAAATTATTTACTTATCTAATTTTATGTACTTCCTTATTTATGGAAGTACTTCATTCTCATTAGTTTTACTTGTCTGAGAAGAAGGGGTGGGGGGTCGCTTCGCCAAACTGTGGGGTACTGCTTGAGTCAAAAATGTTTCCTTCACTCATAGTTTGATATTCTTGGATGATTCAATGATTTAGAGATCTCTTAGACCTGCTCGCTTACACCTTTTGCAGATCAATAGAGCTTACAGCAGCTCGTTTTTACCTGCTATGCCCACCTTTACCCGATGATTAGAACTTACAGCAGCTCGTTTTTACCTGCTATGCCCACCTTTACCCGATGATTAGAACTTACAGCAGATCGTTTTTACCTGCTATGCTGCCCACCTTTACCCGATGATTAGAACTTACAGCAGATCGTTTTTACCTGCTATGCCCACCTTTACCCGATGATTAGAACTTACAGCAGATCGTTTTTACCTGCTATGCTGCCCACCTTTACCCGATGATTAGAACTTACAGCAGATCGTTTTTACCTGCTATGCTGCCCACCTTTACCCGATGATTAGAACTTACAGCAGATCGTTTTTACCTGCTATGCCCACCTTTACCCGATGATTAGAACCTACAGCAGATCGTTTTTACCTGCTATGCCCCACCTTTACCCGATGATTAGAACCTACAGCAGATCGTTTTTACCTGCTATGCCCACCTTTACCCGATGATTAGAACTTACAAGAACTCTCTTTTACTTGCCGTACTCACTTTTTATAGATGATTAGAACCACCACAATGACGATAATAATTAGAAGTACTCCACCCGCTGCAGAACAGCCAGCTATTAAACGGATACGTTGTGAGTCGTCTAAAGAACAAATAAAAACAACAATAATTACTTTTATGTTTGTCACTGCCCAATGTTTGTTGATTCTATTTTTTTCATTTTTTTTTTGTGGGGTGAGGAGGGGAAGAAGAAAGGTAGTTTACGGGTAAAGAGGAAGGTATGTGATGATTCACTTTTTTAGTAATTAATTATTAATAATAATTCTCAATCATTCATTTGAATCCTATCACCTTTCTCGTTTCTAACTATATACCAAACCTGGAAATGCGAAATCATCTTGTACAAAAAAAAATAAAATAAAAAATTGCCATTCTGCTTACCTGGCGGTGTAGGTGATGTAACTGCCGGTGTTGTTGAAGTTGATATTGGAGATGTTAGAGTAAGTGTTGAAGTAGATGTTAAATTTTCGCTACTAGTCATGATGACGTGTCAAATTCCGGGCACTCCTTCTAACACAGAAGTTTTTTGTTTTTTTATTCCAGTTTGTCCATTTTCAACCCACAGCACAGGAGTGCATGCTACAACGGATACAAGAAAATGTATAGATAGATAGATAGATAGATAGATAGATAGATAGATAGATAGATAGATAGATAGATAGATAGATAGGGAGATAGACAGACAGATAGTTAGTATTTCAAAGATTTAATGTGAATTTATCTTGTTGAATAATATTTTCATTCAAGAAATAATGAAATATTTTGTGATCATGAATAATTTACACTTGTTCACTTGATGACATCATACCATTTCTCACTTCATTCCTAAGACATCTAGAGTTCACTAGGTTTAAAGGGTTTTAAATATTGATGTATGTATGTTCTCTAGCAGTTAATTAAGATCATCCTCAAATTAGATTCAAATATGACTGTATCCAGTTCTATTTTATTACGACTTAAACTATATAAACTTTCAACCAGCCTACCCTCTTAATTTCTAAACTAAATTCATGGGGTAGAGTCATATGAGTTAAATTACCCATCACAAAACTGTCATCTTTCTATTACCTAAGAATATCGTAAAATAGTTTATTACCTGCAAAAATACTCCCTTGAAGAATTTGTCAGTGTATGAACAATATAGTATAGTCTTTTGCTGCTATGATCGACTTAGAGTTTTGAGAAATTAGGAGCTCCTAAAACTAGGAGCTCATTTAAAAAAAAATTAAATAAAACTTTGTATCCAGCCTGCCTAGGCAGCATTAAAAACTCGGCTAATGTAAACTCGGACCGAGGCAGACTGCACTTTGACCTGTGAGTTTTGGAATCCGTCAGGATTGGTGCTTCTTATCAAATGACGACACCAATTCGTTCCGATTAATTAGGCAAACGTGAAATTTTACTTGTTTCGCATTTGTCCTACCCAGTACTTTAGAAAGAGTCAATGCTGCCATGAGTCAATGACGCTGTGAATCAATTACGTCATTTCGGAAAGAGAAAGATACATCCCAGAAAAACGTCCAGTCTACTTTATTAGAGAATTAATGCTTCCAAGATTCATTGCACCGAAATGAATGACTATCATACCAAAAAGACATCTTGAGAGGGGGTCACACTGACCACATCAAAAACAAATGTAGAGCCTATCAATCGCCATTACAGAATAGCTGATTGGATTTGCATAGCAGGTGATTGTGAACCAGTAGATAGTTCTGATATATTTAAGCTGATTAGTGTGCTGTGGATTACCTCGTGACACTGTCACATGGGCGTGGAAAAGTTATACTTCTTGCTCAATTATGTACTTATCACGTGACACTGTCACATGGGCGCGGAAAAGTTATACTTCTTGCTAAAGTGTGTACTTATCACGTGACACTGTCACTGTTACATGGGCGCGGAAAAGTTATACTTCTTGCTCAAGTGTGTACTTATCACGTGACACTGTCACATGGGCGCGGAAAAATTATACTTCTTGCTCAGTTGTGTACTTATCATTGACACTGTCACTGTTACATGGGCGTGGAAAAGTTATACTGTTTGCTCAGTTGTGTACTTATCACGTGACACTGTCACCACGTAATATGTCCGTGAGGAAATAAAACTTCCTAATATGTTCTCAGAAGATTAAATCATAGTAAGAACAGTGTCGTTTAATTTTATAGACATGAATAAAGTAATTACTTATCCTTACAGATTAGAGTAATTGATTGTTGTACTTGATTGGAGGAAGAACTGATTCGGACAGACGAACAGTTTGAAGTGCATGCATAGACATCTTTATTGGTAGACGACAAATGCATATATATATATATAGAGAGAGAGAGAGAGAGAGAGAGCAATGTTTCTGGTTAACAAGGGCAAAGATAGTTATAGCAATGTTGACTGGTTAGCAAGGGCAAAGATAGCTATAGCAATGTTGACTGGTTAACAAGGGCAAAGATATATATAGCAATGTTTCTGGTTAACAAGGCCAAAGATAGTTATAGCAATGTTGACTGGTTAACAAGGCCAAAGATAGTTATAGCAATGTTGGCTGGTTAACAAGGCCAAAGATAGTTATAGCAATGTTGACTGGTTAACAAGGGCAAAGATGGCTATAGCAATGTTGACTGGTTAACAAGGGCAAAGATAGCTATAGCAACGTTGACTGGTTAACAAGGGCAAAGATATCTATAGCAATGTTTCTGGTTAACAAGGCCAAAGATAGTTATAGCAATGTTGACTGGTTAACAAGGCCAAAGATAGTTATAGCAATGTTGACTGGTTAGCAAGGGCAAAGATAGTTATAGCAATGTTGACTGGTTAACAAGGGCAAAGATATATATAGCAATGTTTCTGGTTAACAAGGCCAAAGATAGTTATAGCAATGTTGACTGGTTAACAAGGGTAAAGATAGCTATAGCAATGTTGACAAGGGCAAAGATATCTTTAGCAATGTTGACTGGTTAACAAGGCCAAAGATATCTTTAGCAATGTTGGCTGGTTAACAAGGCCAAAGATATCTTTAACAATTTTGGCTGGTTAACAAGGGCAAAGATATCTTTAGCAATGTTGGCTGGTTAACAAGGGCAAAGATATCTTTAGCAATGTTGGCTGGTTAACAAGGCCAAAGATAGCTATAGCAATGTTGATAAAGGCAAAGATATCTTTAGCAATGTTGGCTGGTTAACAAGGTCAAAGATAGCTATAGCAATGATGACAAGGCCAAATATATCTTTAGCAATGTTGGCAAGGCCAAAGATAGCTATAGCAATGTTGACAAGGGCAAAGATAGCTATAGCAATGATGACAAGGGCAAAGATAGCTATAGCAATGATGACAAGGCCAAAGATATCTTTAGCAATGTTGGCAAGGCCAAAGATAGCTATAGCAATGTTGACAAGGGCAAAGATAGCTATAGCAATGATGACAAGGGCAAAGATAGCTATAGCAATGATGACAAGGGCAAAGATAGCTATAGCAATGATGACAAGGCCAAAGATAGCTATAGCAATGTTGACAAGGCCAAAGATAGCTATAGCAATGATGACAAGGGCAAAGATAGCTATAGCAATGTTGACAAGGCCAAAGATAGCTATAGCAATGTTGACAAGGGCAAAGATAGCTATAGCAATGATGACAAGGCCAAAGATAGCTATAGCAATGTTGACAAGGGCAAAGATAGCTATAGCAATGATGACAAGGGCAAAGATAGCTATAGCAATGTTGACAAGAGCAAAGATAGCTATAGCAATGTTGACAAGGGCAAAGATAGCTATAGCAATTATGACTTGTTAACTGGGGTATATATATAGTTATAGCAATGTTGACTGGTTAACAACGGCAAAAATAATATAGAAATGATGATTGGTTAAGAAGGTCCAAGATAAGTACAGCAATTTTGAGTTGTAATTAAGCTCCAATCTTGCTATAGCAATGTTGACTAGTTAACAAGGGCAATGATAGATATAGCAATGTTGACTTATTAACAGGGTCCAAGATAGCTATAACAATGTTCATTGGTTAACAAGGTCCAATATAGTTATAGCAATGCTAATTGGTTATCAAGGTTCAAGATAGCCATAACAATGTTAAGTGGTTAACAAGGTCCATGATAGCTATAGCAAATTTGATTGGTTAACAAGACCCAATATATCTATATATCAATGTTGATTGGCTAACAAGTTCAAGGTGGCCATAACAATGTTAAGTGGTTAATAAGGTCAAGGCCAACTCAAACAATTTGTAAGTGCTAATAATACCAAAGACTGTTGTAGCAAATTTGCTTGGTTAGGAAGTTCATAGAAAACTAGAGCAAATTTGAAAGTTTCGTATGTCAAAGAGAGCTAATGTAATTTGCATTGGTTAATAAAGATTGTCATAACAATCTTTTATTGTTTAATAAAGTTAAGGATAAATGTTAGTTTTATTGATTAATAAAATCAAATTTTGCTACTTTGTCATTGAAGGTTATTACATTCAACAATTTTTATTTAAGATCAACAAAACTTATATAGCAATTTCGATTGGAATGTAAGGTAAAAAACAGCTCAATTATCTTTTATTGGAATGTAAGGTAAAATACAGCTCAATTATCTTTTATTGGAATGTAAGGTAAAATACAGCTCAATTATCTTTTATTGGAATGTAAGGTCAAAATTAGCTGGAGCAGATTTTAATAATTTATTAGGTGAAATATAATTATAGCATTTTGATTAGATCAAACACAACACAGTAGTAATTAATAAGGTCAGGGTCAGTTGCAAACAACAATTTATCAGTTTATATTCTTTAATAAATATATATCGTTGATTTGGCAGTATCTAACCAGCATACAGTGTGAATCTAATTAGACTGATTTCAAATCCGGATTATACCTTCTTTATCTCCACCAAACTCTCGCACAGCGATTCTTATGTGGATTAATTCACTAACTTATAATCTGATGTATTCACTGCCAGCACGCACGCGCGCGCGCGCACACACACACACACACACACCATATCAAAGGTCAATTCTTCAAGTCCGACAAACCTGTACGTCATTTCCAATACACTATACACAAGAAAGTCCGTTCTCTAAGAGTGTGTCAAGTACATACCTTGCGTAGAAATTACAAGCATTCATCTCGAAACGCTATTGGAGAACGTGTGTTTGGGGGGGGGGGATGTAAGCAAAGTGTTCAGTGCACACAAGGGCTCACACACACACACACACAGGTATGCGCGCATATACACATGCACACACACACACCCGTAAGTAGGTTATGTGGAAGAGAAAAAATCTGTACTAGAACTATGACAACGTCACTGAACATCCCTGAGTGCTGATGAGTCACATTTCCAGAAACCCTTTCAGATCAAGTAATAAATCATTGTGTTGTTATTTATTCAACAGCATACATATTTCTTCGTGGTTTCCTCATGACCAGGTACCAAAAATGCATCTTATTTTTGCGATCATTGTCAAAACCCAACAGGCAGCAGAAATTTACCTGAGCAGGACAATGCAAGATCAGAGCCAGTTACAATGGTTGATAAGCTACACACACTTCCAGATGTAATATAACCTGTGAAATGCTTGATCAGTGCCTGTCAGAGGAAATATTGATACTGATGTTGATGATGATGATAGATGGAATAATTATGTGATAGAGCAAAGTTGCCTGCACATGTTAAGAGGTAATTATTATATTTAAGCTGCTAATATTGATGTATTTATACATTTATGAGAGTTTAAAAGTAGTGTAGAAGTTTCCCAAGACAGATAACTAAACTGAGGTAACATTATAGTCAGAAAGTTACATGTAAATCTTTGCAAATTCTACAGTCAGAGTTCATTGAAATAGTAAGTCATGCCTCTAGATTTTGTTAATGATAAATGACTTACTGAGTGAAGATAAGGAGTGATGTATCATAGCTGACCAACAGCCTGACACTGGCCTATTACAACTGAACAACTGGTTTTGGCTAAACACAGCTGACCAGTAGAAGTTAGGCAGGAGGCAAATTTACTCTGTCACAGTCTTTGGTTGTTGTTTTTTTTTTGTTCTGTACTCCCCAGTTTGATTTCGTGATGAAAGGTAGATCTTATTGAACAGTTAGAGATTATTAATCTGATTATTTTCGTTGTCATAATAAAGACTAGATAAGTTTTGATCAGTGTCTGAACATTTTTTCCAGTAGTTAGTATAGGTGTCTGTCTTTTTCAAGTGTATTCGTTTGTATATGTTTGTTTGATTGATGATTAAATAAATCAATTGTTGATTTTTCTGTACTTCTTAGGCATGTTATTTAAATTTTGTCTGGACTAAACTTGGGGTGGATGGGGGCTCGTTAATATAATTTAAAGACAGGTCGAATTATTCCTTCAGTAAGAAGTTCCACCAGTAGAAATAAATTATGTGTCAGTAGAACGTCTCCTGTTTGCATATGTATGTGAAGGCAAGAATAGTGTTCTGAAACTTCAGGAATCTGCCAAGTGGAAAAGGGAGCTGGGGCATCCTTCTGGGATTTATTAATAATATATAAATTAAGAGCTCCAGCAACTTTTATTTAGTTATTAGTTATTCACTAGAGAAGAAGAAGAAGAATCATAAGCGTGGGCATCATCACAAATTGGTCGATTGATTGATGAATGTGCTAGTCAGCTAGTGGTATTATTTCTATTCCAGGCACTCCTTGTATTAATCTGCCCGTATGAAATGTTACATCTTTCTTGACACATTTAATAATCTGAGGGTCAGCTCAGTGCTAATCAGTCCATTAAGGCTGAGCTATGATATTTATTTTTCAGTTAGATATCCTTCTCCAAAAGTGGCCATTCAATTATTTACCAGTACGCCACAAGAAACAAATGTGTAAAAATAAATATAAACAATCACGCGTGCTATACAAAACTAGACAGACAGACAGATAGATAGATAGACAGACAGACAGTCGGACGGACGTGACATTGCAGAAAATGTAATCATGCGAATGTGCAGCAGTTTGGAGCAATTTGTGCTGTTGATGGGATTCTTCAAATGAAAACAAATGGCGTATCACAGCTGTATGCAATAAACCTTTTATGCTTACTAAGGTGTTTAATTCAGCTGTATGCAATAAACCTTTTATGCTTACTAAGGTGTTTAATTCAGCTGTATGCAATAAACCTTTTATGTTTAATAAGGTATTTTATTCAGCTGTATACAATAAACCTTTTATGCTTAATAAGGCGTTTAATTCAGCTGTCTCCTATAAACCTTTCTAAGCACTATATAGCCCAAAATTTCTAAGCATTTTATACTCTAAAATCTCAAAACGCTATATAGCCCAAAATTTCTAAGCCCTTTATTCACTAAAACCTCTATGACACTTTATTCCCTAAAATCTCAAAATACTTTATACCGTAAAATATCTAAGTACTGTATTCTCTAAAAAAAAATAGTAAAATCTCCAAGTATGTTATACCGTAAAATCTCCAAGCATTTCATTCCTTAAAATATATACATCTCTAAGCACTTTTTACTGTAAAATCTCTAAGCACACTATACCCTAAAATCTCTTAAGCACTTTATACCATAACATCTTAAAGCATTTCATACCGTAAAATATATAAGTACTTTTTTTCGTAAAATTTCTGAGCACTTTATACCGTAAAATCTCTAAGCACCGTATTACTTTATACCCTAATACAGAGTGATCCAACTTCTTCAATCCCGCGAGCCACATAAACCAAAAATTTAGAGCTCGCGGGCCATTTAAGAAAAAATTAGACCATAAAATTAAAGAAATATTTTTATATAAGCTCGAGCCACAAAAGAATTTAGGCCCTCGGGACTGCAAGCGGACTAGGTTGCCCTAAAATCTTTAAGTATAAGTACTTTATACCCTAATATACCCTTATACCCTTTAAGCATTTTACAAGTTTGGTCACTAAGTTCGACAGTCCTGAGCAAGGAGAAAGGGGATGTCACTTGGAAAACTCCAACTGACAAAGTTTCGAACTCATGACGCTATACACAAACATAAAAGTATTAGATTTGGAAATTTGTTAAACGTACAGATTATACTTCATCTCACATACACAAACAGGCTCACGCACGCTACACATCAGATTCGTGATGCTGACACTGTCTGGGACTAACCAACCACGTGACTAATGTGATTAAATGGTAAAATTAGCTGACTGAACGCTGGTAATATTCCGGCACACATCGCTACTGCCAGCACGAGCTCAGCACGAATTATACGGCCGAGGATTCACCTTGACATTGGTTTGCAAATGACCCAGATGTATGTTACAGTCAGCATATCATATATATGTGAACATTTCTCCAACTCATTTTCCCACTCACTCGTTGAATCAAACTATCAAACAATCAATTAATCAATCAGTGAATTAATTATGTAGCCATTCTTTATATTAGTTAGACAATCTTTCTTCATTCATTCAATTCGGCCTGTCTGTGTTAGTTCAGCGATCGATGCCAAATACTTCTAACAATCCATTACCCAATTAATTGATTAAATTATACAAAATAAATGTCTATCAATCAATCGAATAAAATGATCCAATCGATCATTTAAAATAAAAACAATTGATTAAGGAGAAGAATGTGTAATTTAATTGATTAAAATATAATACTGGCCAAATAAAATCTTTACTTAACCAGCTTATATCACTATTATTTTTTTTCATTTTTACTGTTTAAAAAAAAAATGCATCTGAAACTAAAACATTACACTGATTTTTCACTACTAGTAAAATACTCTGACAAAGAGAAATCTCTGTTCATTAATCAGTTATAACATTCGATTTAGTTGAAAATAATAGCCAGAGTTTGAGACATATTTACTGGATAAAACAAATATCTAGACTTCTCGCTTCAAACTTCAATTGAAAACAAAACAAAGTACCACACACACACACGAATAAATAGTCTTTCTGAAATTAAACAAGCTATGTGTGAAACGGTCGACAAAATCTTCCGCAAGATTAAAAATGGCGGTTTAGTTGTTGAAAGATATGTCCATTACGTTTATATCAAATTGTCTCGACTTTCCCACACAGAACGTATGTGTACACGCTATCTACAGAGGAAGAGATATTAGTCTCTAATGCAAAATAGAACGAAAAAATTAACCTTCCGAAAGATTTCAGCTTTTCTCTAGAGGCTATAAAGCTTTTATTTTTTCACACAGAGTAGAGGGGTGGAAATGGCTCATGAGTGAAAATACTGACCTTATGCAAATACTCCCAGAAAAGTGTGTCAGTGCAAAGACATGCCCATCTCCACACGAAAATTTATTTAGGTCACGTCTGCTGCATACTCACTGTTAGTAACTAACATTCAGGATGGTGTACTTCCGTCTTCTATCATCCTGGGATTTAAAATTCGTCACTAGGAAGTTTTTATAAAACAAAAATTGTATTTCTCTTTCGCTCTTCAGAGTCCTTATGTTCTGTTAAATATGGAGTAAACCTGACAGAGAAACGGGGAATGCAGTTACGTTCAGAGAAGCCTAGAGGTTGTGTCACAAATTCTTGTTCATTGAAATAATTGTTGCTTGTTTAAAAAAGAGCCAGATTGTATTTTATCTCAAGAAGCAGTGGGGGGGGGGGAAGGTGGGTATCACGCCAAGGCACTTAATGCGAGGTCCGGAAACACAATGATACATTTTGAATCAAAACCACTTTAATGTCTCTTTCAACTCCTAGTTTAAGTGTCACGTTTCAGTTACACGTGATTCACATTACAACCACGCCTGTTTTAGTGTCTCAACATTACATTTTTTATTGATACTTTTAAACTGGATTATTTCAGATACGTGTCAGGCACAACAGTCACTAACAAAATTCAACCACCAAACTGATACTTGAAGCTTTAGATGTTTCCAATAAATGTCACGTGTTTACAATTGTGCAACAAACGGAAAGCTATGAATTTTTAATGGAAGAAATCATAATTGATCAAATGCCTGACAACCCAAATGTCATGCATGAAAAAATCGGTATTGCACATGTCAGCTCATACCTATACTGATTAAGAGTAAACTTTACAGCATTATAGAGATGTCTGCCCTCATACCGGTGCTAAATAAATGTTAAATTTAGAACATTGTTGAGATGTGAGTCCTCATGCCGGTCCTGAAAGATGTTTAAGTTAGAGCATTAGCTGTACGTGCTCAGTACTGTTTGGTAATAATGTTCACTCCTAACGGCCGCTTTTCGTCGCCATCCAAAGTGCGAGGAAGAGGCAGAGGAGGGTATAGAAAACAATCGTGTGTATTTTAAATGACAAGTTGTAATCTGATATTCTCAAAACTGATTAAATGACGTCAGAAAGAGGAGTCAGTACGACGCACACATGACAAGAAGTGTATCACTGCTAGAGAGAGAGAGGGGAGGGGCGAGAATAAGGCAGTTGAGTGGAAGAGGGTTAAACCAAATAATTCTTTAGTTCAGTGTTTGAAAGCGTTCTGATATTCTGATTGTGGACGAATACACACTAAAACAAAATTGTTTCTTCTTGGTTCACTAGTGCATAAACTACTTGACAAATAAGAGCAAATTATTACATTTTGTGATTTAAGAATCAGGGCCAGGGGTCAAGAGATAAATGAGAGAGGAAAATTGGATGGATGGATGGTGTTCATATATAAATATATATTTTTAGAAATACTTCATCAATATCAACTACAAGATAGATAGATAGATAGATAGATAGATAGATAGATAGATAGATAGATAGATAGATAGATAGATAGATAGATAGATAGATAGATAGATAGATAGATAGATAGATAGATAGAGCATGCAAAATCTGATGTCAGATTAGCTGTGTACCTAAAATAAAATGCATTTGCAGGCGCAAACAATGTTACGACAAAATCATGCCTGCATAGGAATCTGTATGAAAAAATTGAATTATTATTTGTAAGTTGCCATCATCAGACGGGGTCACGTAAGAGACACGCTACGCCTGTCTGACAAATATAGAGATGCGTTGGCAACGATTGGTGTCGGCCACGCTGTTAGTGTCACTGATGACAAAGTACTTTCAATGTTCGCCACTAATTCTCCAAACATTCCATGTACAGGAAATGAGCAGGATTGTCGTGGACAATGTTCGCCACTAATTCTCAAATAATTCCAAGTACAGGAAAACGAGAAGAATTCTCATGGTCTGTGTGAGTATATTGACATTTGATGACAACTCATGGTCTGTGTGAGTATATTGACATTTGATGATAACTCATGGTCTGTATGAGCTCATTGACATTTGATGACAACTCATGGTCTGTGTGAGTATATTGACATTTGATGATAACTCATGGTCTGTATGAGCTCATTGACATTTGATGACAACTCATGGTCTGTGTGAGTATTTGACATTTGATGATAACTCATGGTCTGTATGAGCTCATTGACATTTGATGACAACTCATGGTCTGTATGAGTATATTGACATTTGATGATAACTCATGGTCTGTGTGAGTATATTGACATTTGATGACAACTCATGGTCTGTGTGAGTATATTGACATTTGATGACAACTCATGGTCTGTGTGAGTATATTGACATTTGATGACAACTCATTGTCTGTATGAGCACAGATGACAACTCTAGGCAGGGCACGAATGGACAATGCAAAGTTATTACTGAAACGATGAATTGAAAACACTGTGGTACTTCGAGATCGGAACAATTCCCATAATCCCAGGCATATCGGCAGGATCAACAGGACGCCGAATATGTCATATTTAAGAAACATAAAGACAACAGACAAGGAAATCGTTCGAAAACTACCAAGCTCTTAAGTTATGCACCCAGAAGCTATGGGATTCTGAAGTGAATTCGTGAGAAAAATAAAAGAAGGCCTAGAAATTGTCAGGTGTCCGGGGTGTATTGCATTAACCAAGTCCTTTCCTATCGTACAACTTACGCATTTCAGGAAGTGCCCCTTTGTCCCGTAAAACATAGGATTTTCCAGAATCCTGGTAGGATTCCGAGATCAAAGCATACAGCCAATTAATTCAGATCGTAAAAAAGGGTCAATAACAATAACAGCAATACTACTACTACTACTAATAATAATAATAATAATACGGATATGTGCATATATGGATGATTTAAAGTTATACAGTAAAAACGAACATGACATCATTACTGCCAGCATTTGCAGTGGATACATTAACTTAAGTTTGGCCTTGAAAAATGTTAAAGAATTATAATTTATAATTATGAACCAGAAAAGCTGGATCAAAACAGCAGAAGGCCTAATCGGGAAAATCAACGACGTTTCAATGGAAAAGGGTTATAAATATCCGGGGATACTTCAACATTAAGAAAATATGCAGAGTGACGTAAAGTCCAAAGTTAGGAATATAAAAAAACAGGATAGACAAGTCCTCAAGTCAAAGCTAAATGGGGCTAAGGAAATACACGCCCTCAACTACGCAATACCTGTAATCAGCTACACTGTGGGTATTCATAGATTGTGCAACAAATGAAATAAATTATCTGGACAGAATAACTACTAACAGCACGTAAAGCCTTCCACCCAAATGCAGACAGACAGATTTTAATGTATCTCTGAAAGGGGAGGCAGAGGACTCAAGAAAATCAAAGATGTCATTGAAAGAGAAGTTATAGGCTTAGTGGATTAAATCTGGATTAACAACAAAGATGAACCACCGATAGAAGCAGTAAAGATGAGTGGATTACACCCCCACCCACTCCCCAAAAATAGACAAATCGATACACGTATTAGCAAATAGTTGGAGACCAAAACCTCTCCATGGCCAATATGGGCGACAGACTCCTGACAGAACAACAGACAATTCAAGATGGTTAAAAGAGGTATGATTGAAAGATGGTTAAAAGAGGCAGGTTTGAAAGCAGAAATAAAAGCACTCGTAACAGCTGTACAAGATCAAGCACTGAACACGAAATCATACAAGACAAAAATCATTAAAATATCAAATGATTCTAACTGCAGACTGCATAAATAAGAATGAAATAACAGCTCACACACTATCTGGATGTCAGTTTCTGGCTGGAACAGTATAGATCAAAAGAACAGATCGACTGATTTCTGCGAGATGACATTGTAGTTCTTAAATATATCTAACAAAACAGCAGCAATCATCGATGTTGTTGTTCCAAATGATAAAAACATAAAGCGTAAAGAAAGAACAATAGGAAAATTTACAAGAATCACAGATTAGAAATGTAGAGACTGTGGAAATACAAGCGGAAGTGATATCTGAGTGATAGGAGCGTTGGGAAACCTAACATATGAGTTGGAAGGCTATCTGAATAGACTAGCTGGAAACCACACACACTCACCACTATTAAAAACAGCGCTCCTCAGCAGTGCCCATTTTTTCAATAAAACTTTAGATCTCCCAGAACCAAGGTAAGATTATGTGACATAACATCACCAGAGTCAATGGTTGTGGTTATTATTATTATTATTAATGATCCATAACTAATTACTAGTGATGAGAATTTTAATTTATGTTATTAATACTTCTCCAGAAGACACCACTCGTCTCTCTCACTTGGCGGATATGTGGGTGCTGTAAGCGTTTTCTCTCTTCCACAACATTAAAGACAAACATTCACTGTCACATAATATTTCCGTAGGTGGAAAACTTCTTACCAAAGGAAAAGATAAATCTGTCTCTTTAATATATATATATATATATAGCCAGCCCCATCAAGTCACTATCTCTCCAAAATATGGTTATAAATATGTGTAAGAAGGCCAATAAATTTAACAATAAATTTATTAAATCAACAATCAAATATGCATATAACAGATACAATGAAAAGATTATTTGACATCAATATTTCCATGAAACCAAGTTCAAATAATTTCAGTTCCTATACAGTATTATATCCTAACATAATTCAGCAAGTTAGTATCAAACCACAAAATCATTCATCATTGGACAAAAATGGAGTTGTAGAGAGATAAGTAGATAAGTGATAATAGTTTGTACATAACCTTGACTAGATGATGCCCCAATAGTTTTCTCGCACTTTCATAACAAAGTCACAAGTTTGTTGGTCACAAGTTTGTTGTTCACAATAGAATTGTCAGTTCTTCACTGTTTCTCTTGCACACTGTAGAATATTTCATGAGCCACTATTTTCTCAAGACTAATCTGGGCGCTCCTTCACTGTATTAGTTCCCTCTAGCAATTTCCAGTCTTCCTTACACCAGAAATTCTATGATGTAGTCGAGCGTACTTTACCACCATACATCAACAGAGTGCAGATTATCCTTACACGTACACACTGGGAATAGAGACTTCTCGAATCTACCATGGTTGTCATGGTTTATAAATCAATAAACTGTGAAATTCTAGAATAAAAAGGTTGCTTCTTCCCTGTAAAATATAATCAGGGAATAAACGCTACGTTTTTCAGTTTATCATCCCTAACTCCATTCTTTCTTACATTAAACTTACTGTTTCCAGCAACAGTATTTATTAGCCTGATACATGCACACAGCATAATAAATACAATATAATAATTTTATGAACGGGTTCATTAGAAACAATGTCAAGTGTTTAGCATACTACATACAACCATCATAGTTCACAATTTGCAGAATAATAGTCTACTTACATAATACAGCTCTACGCAAAACGCAAGTTTAGCATATCAATAGCAAAATGCATGAAATATTTCTAAATCCATTTTCTCTCAATCACAATTCACCATTAAGCTAATGACCGTCTTTCATGACCAGACTTCTACACCAGATTCAAAATGTTTAGAAAATACAATTCTTTTCAACGGGGAAAATGTTGATCTCAGTCCATTGGCTGGTCTTCTTCTTGTAAATCTTAACCATTGGATAATAAAAACTACTCATCCACCTAAACCCGGTTTAGATTACATCAGCAAGTCTAGCACATTTTCCACCTGAGTTATTTACTCTAAAAATATCACAATAAGCAGTGCCTAAGGTCGGGTCTCGTTAACATTGGCAACAGCTATAATTATTAAATATAGAAACAGGGATAGGCAAATTTACTCCGCCATAGATTATTAAATATAGAAACAGGGATAGGCAAATTTACTCCGCCATAGATTATTAAATATAGAAACAGGGATAGGCAAATTTACTCCGCCATAGATTATTAAATATAGAAACAGGGATAGGCAAATTTACTCCGCCATAGATTATTAAATATAGAAACAGGGATAGGCAAATTTACTCCGCCATAGATTATTAAATATAGAAACAGGGATAGGCAAATTTACTCCGCCATAGATTCCAAGATCTTAGTTCACGACAGTCATCAGAAGTTAAAAAAACCGGCTGAATACTACTAATAATGAGGAGGATAATGGTTATAAATTGTGCTAATTCTCAAAGAAGTTGTAACCAGATATATCTTGCCCATTTTTTGTGTGTGTGTGTGTGCAGTGCCACCATGAGTCTTGCATGTTATGCCACTTCTTGCAAATTTATAACAGTAAGAGTTCCTTTAACCCCCCTCAAGTGCGAACAGATATAAACACTGTCACTTATTTACATCTACAATGCCAGAGTAATATAAATAAATTTTCCCCGTTTTCCTATTGGGGTCTCTCCACCCCCCACCCCCCTCGTGTGCTTCTATCTCTCCCTCAGGGCCTCTCTCTATCTCTTTCTCGCTCTCTTATTTCTCTCTCTCACTCTGCTTGTTTTTCTGTGTCTCTTTCTCTCTCTCTTATTTCTCTCTCTCACTCTGCTTGTTTTTCTGTGTCTCTTTCTCTCTCTCACTCTGCTTGTTTTTCTGTGTCTCTTTCTCTCTCTCACTCTGCTTGTTTTTCTGTGTCTCTTTCTCACTCTCTTATTTCTCTCTCTCACTCTGCTTGTTTTTCTGTGTCTCTTTCTCTCTCTCTTATTTCTCTCTCTCACTCTGCTTGTTTTTCTGTGTCTCTTTCTCTCTCTCACTCTGCTTGTTTTTCAGTGTCTCTTTCTCTCTCTCACTCTGCTTGTTTTTCAGTGTCTCTTTCTCTCTCTCACTCTGCTTGTTTTTCTGTGTCTCTTTCTCTCTCTCACTCTGCTTGTTTTTCTGTGTCTCTTTCTCTCTCTCACTCTGCTTGTTTTTCTGTGTCTCTTTCTCTCTCTCACTCTGCTTGTTTTTCTGTGTCTCTTTCTCTCTCTCACTCTGCTTGTTTTTCAGTGTCTCTTTCTCTCTCTCACTCTGCTTGTTTTTCTGTGTCTCTTTCTCTCTCTCACTCTGCTTGTTTTTCAGTGTCTCTTTCTCTCTCTCACTCTGCTTGTTTTTCTGTGTCTCTTTCTCTCTCTCACTCTGCTTGTTTCCCCTGTCTCTTTCTCTCTCTCACTCTGCTTGTTTTTTTGTGTCTCTTTCTCTCTCTCACTCTGCTTGTTTTTCTGTGTCTCTTTCTCTCTCTCACTCTGCTTGTTTCCCCTGTCTCTTTCTCTCTCTCACTCTGCTTGTTTTTTTTGTGTCTCTTTCTCTCTCTCACTCTGCTTGGTTTTTTTGTCTCTTTCTCTCTGTTTCGTGTTTCTAACCCACACAAAGAAAAATCTTTTGGAAACTTTTATTTGTCTGTATGCTAGTACGATCGTTTTATTGTTGTTGTATATGGTGACTCCTAGAAGAAAGAGTTCAGGAATTAGCAGCCGTGACCGTTATCAGCTCAGCATTCACTAACTAAGGAGTGGACGATGGTGGTTTGAAAGAGATTCTAATGATTAAAGCAAGATTTGAACCTATGATTTATGAATAATACTCTATCACTGTTAACCGCAACGCCACCAAAATATGAACAACATTAATTACATACTAACCCATGATTCAAACATGACTAGTGAATGACTTCTTATTTGAATGGTTTTCTTAAAAAAACAAAACTAATGTTTCGACATTACAAATAATTGTTTCGTTGTAATAAGCCGTAATCTATTTCACTGATCACACTACCTCCAGGAATTTTGTAAACTTTCATTCATCATCCCCCACACGCACAATTCACACTGAACATTGGTGCCTCTTTTGCCACAGGTATTTCTAGCCACATCTGTTTTGTTTTGTTTTTGTCTGTTGATGTTGTTATGGAATCGCGTTGCGCTCCATGGCGCGACTACGACACCTTGACTCGGCGACGTGTTTGATTTCAGTCGTTTTTCTCTGTCATCGCGTGCCATAAAATCAGGCTTTGTTTTTTTTTCCAGACCAGGCAGGGTTTACGTGATTTGTGTTACCACGCTGTGCTTGGGTCTGTGTGCCCGCGAACTAGCCTATCTGTTACACTGTATGAATCAGTAACACGTGTACAAATATTTTTAACTATGTGAAGCATTTACAAACGGATTGTAATATGATCGCGTGAGCAGCTTTCTTTAATGTTAGGATTTATTTTCAGTCTGAAATTAATAAACTCGTATCAATGGTGCGAATGTTCTTGTTATATTCATGCAATGCTTCCAAGTGTTTCGCAGTTTGACTGGTAGTGCAAGCTGACAAACAAGGAAGACGTAACAGCCACTCACGCATTATGACAACATAAAAGTATTTTAGCACTCACGCATTATGACAACATAAAATAAATTATAACCAAAACGTAGCATGACAATATTCGTCAGCTATAAAAGTGTAGGTAATGTACGTATACATTTGTTATTACATAGAATATATATGACAGTAAAAAGGTTGTCGTAGTTTTACTATTGACATCAGGCACTAAAATGTCATTTGACTGAATAGGTCAGTGACAAATTGTCGTTTTTCTACTATTGACATCAGGTATAAAAATTAAATTTGTCTCGTAAAATTACTCGCTAGAACCACTACTTTTGCTACTTACACATGTACAGTAATGTAATTTGATTGCATTAGTCATTTATGCCAATGTCATAATTTTTCTAATTATAAACACATATATCCTTAACTGCATAACTTATTAGTTTTAAATTATAATTTAACAATAAGCACCAGACGTAAGATACTCTATTGTTACTGTATATCCTTGTACGTAACACTTCGTGACTTGGTAACATGCGTCAGATACAGCAACGCAATTGTATCGCGCTTACTTGAAACACAGACACATATCGACATGAATCGCAGTTACAAAAAACACAGACACATATCGACATGAATCGCAGTTACAAAAAGCACAGACACCTATTGAAATGTATTGCAGTTACAAAAAAACACAGACACCTGTAAAAATGTATTGCATTTACAAAAAATACAGACACCTGTAAAAATGTATTGCAGTTACAAAAGACACAGACACTGTAAAAATGTATTGCAGTTACAAAAAACACAGACACCTATTGAAATGTATTGCAGTTACAAAAAAAACACAAACACCTGTAAAAATGTATTGCAGTTACAAAAAACACAGACACCTGTAAAAATGTATTGCAGTTACAAAAAACACGGACACCTATTCAAATGTATCGCAGTTACTAGAAACACAAACATATATCAAAATACGTCGTACATGAGACAGAGCCAAAATGATAAAATGTCATAAGTTAACTTAATTTTAAAATAACAGTTTAGCGGAGTAAATTTGCCTTTCCCTATTTCTATACTGAATAATTACATCTTTGTTGCCAATGTTAACATGACCCAACTTTGGGCACTGCTTATGATGATATTTTTGGAGTAAACAACTCAGGTGCAGAACGTGATAGAATTGCTGATACATTATAAACCGGTATTATGTGGATGAGTTGTTTTTATTATCCAATGGTTAATAAAACAAAAACGAGACCAGCCAATGGGCTGAGATCAAAGTTTACCTGTTGTAGTGCACCAAATATTTGACTTTTTCTCTGAACATCGCGAGCCACTCGGCGACTCTTCGTGGGCCAGATTTGGCCCATGGGTTGGAGTTTGTGCACCATTGTTCTACAGCATGCTAGAGTACATGTGAACTGATAATTCTCTTGTGACAATAAAGTTGTGACTTTGTTGCAAAAAGCACGTGAAAGACTATTGTGGCACCGCTTAGACAAGATTATGTACAAACTATTATCGCTTATTTCCGTATAATTCCATTTCTATTCTCTGATAAGAACTATCCTGTGATTTATTTTGACACTAATCTGTAGATCTGTAGAATGATGTGTTAGGATGTAAGACATTATAAGCATTGAAAGTATTCAAACACTGCTTGTGGAAATAGTGATCTCATCTTTTTATTGTATTTGCTATATCTATATTTAATTGTTGATTTAATAAATTTATTGTTACGTTTATTGATTTTCTTACACGTATTGATAACCAAATGTTGGAGAGATAGTGGGTGGACAGGGGCTCACTAAATATAGATTAAAGACATATTTATTCTCTCCTTTGGTAAGATATTTTCCACCTATTTTCTGTGTGAGAGAGACTGTTTATCTTTTATGTTGTGGAAGAGAGAATGCGTTTACAACACTTGTATATCCGCCAAAAAAGTTAGAGAGACGAGTTATATCTTCTGGAGAATTGTTAATAACATAAATTAAGATTATCATTCACTTGTAATTAATTATGGATAATTAATAATAATAATCATAACCAATATCTATGGTGGCGTTGTGTCACAGACATACTATAATTATACTATATGTATGTGTTATTTTTTAAAAAAATACTGTAAGTATAACGAAAACCGTTTTTATATAAATATAAATATAAATATCCCTTGTATATTAAAAAGTTATTTCATTTTTTGACAAACGTGACAGTGTGTGATACGCAAATCATTTACAACAACATTCTGAAGTGTTAGTAGGTATTAATATTTGCAAAATTATCATCAAAATTCCAAGTACAAAAAAAATATTGTTGGTATACTACAAATAACAGGTGCAAACATCACTTTACTTCTTTTTTTTTAAAACCTTAGCTCTAACAAAAATAATTGTAATTTTAGGTCAACAATACCATTTAAAAAATGATAATAGTTCACTCAGTTCAATAGATTCATGATTACACAACACTAATTTGCACAAAAAAAAATATTTTTATAATCTTTTTATTTCCTATTATCAATAAGCCCAAATATCTAGACTTACTGAATTCGAAAATGATGCAGACTCTTAGAAAGCCTTTGAAAGCGTGGTCTACAATCACAACATTAATTCATTATTCCTATCTCTTATGTACCTTCCTCGAATTAATGGCCAGCAATTTGTTCATTTTGCTGAAATATTTACAAGCATTCCAGACCTTACATCAAAATAGGGTCTTGTTTTTTGTTAAAGATTTAAAATATACTTTGTTTTAATTGTTGTATATCTTAATGTAAACATATGCTACATAAAAACCTGTACAGGACATGAACACTGCAATAGTGAAAATGTAATTTCTTTCTTTCGCTCAAACATAAAAAACAAAAGCAAACATACAGTCACGCACTATAACGTCTATAACACACTAAAAGTTTTTCGAATGTTTCTTGAGACCGAGTGGAGTGGGTTTTTTTCCCCTGAAGTGGGTTTTTTTCCATCTCGCCATCAAGGTCGGCCTCTCTGGTAAAAAGTTTAATAGTATCAGCGCCTATGAGTGAAACCACCTGATCAAACCTTCCTCCTTATTTAATAATCCAAATAAAATATCGTGCTAAAGAATTATTTTCCGTCTAAGGAAGAGTTAGGAAAAGGGAGAAATAATAAAACAAATTACCTTTTTTAAAAATTTCTGGAGTGAGACAAGAAACTTGTAAACCTACTAAATATGCCAAGGCCACAGTGAGACGAGAAACTTGTAGAACAACTAATCATGTCAAGGCCACAGTGAGACGAGAAACTTGTGGACTTACTAAATATGTCAAGGCCACAGTGAGGATTTTTAATCTGTTCTCCGTTCCTTTCAAATATATTTAAGAGTTAATTGACTTGACACTGTTTAAGTCACACCTTAATCGCATCAAAATAGGAAGAATAAAATAGATCGAATTGGATACATTGATTTATATTAAAGTTGAAATAAATATGCAGATAGTTTGATCGGCACAATTTTCAAATTATTTATTTTATTTTAACGTATGGAATTAGGATTGCTTTAAGTGATTTTTTTTTATTGTTGATGTCATGAAAACTTACTGTAATCCGAGTAACTGCTGTCAGAGTGCGAATTTAGTTTTAAAATGAATGCGCTTAACTTATAATATAATTCATATAAATTTAACTTTATTGACTGATCACGAAGATTATTATAATGATTATGTGCTACTACCTCACCATTCCACTAAACACAAAAACTGCTGGAGAAAGATAACTCTAAGCATACTTCTCCGAGGGAAGGCACTGGCGTGAATTCGAGCGTAGATCTAGGAAGTCACAAAATGCAGTGATACTGCCATACGTGCAAACTTTTCCGGTACATTTCCGGTGTTACTCAGCCCATCAGTAAATGAGATTTACAAGCCAACGTGCGACAAAGTGACAGCAAGTATGTCGAGTTTCTTGAAATATTTTGTTGTTGAAGCATGATTGCGGGGTTTCAGTGACGTAATAGGGAAAATGTGTCAACAAGAAGAAAAATACAAGTTTTTTTTTCATTTGCTGCATTTAGATGCCCTGAACATATTTAACGTGTCGCGCGCTTTTCTTTGAAGTGGAATATTTCTAATAACTGTGGTGTCATATGATTGGTTGAATACGTTTAAAGTCATTTCCATTCAATAACAGTTTTTGTTATGTACAAGACAGAAATCAAAACAAATTTCAAATATAATCTAAACAGTTTCAAGGATTCTAATCCGCTCACTACTAACTTATGACTGGTGATTGCAAGCAGTCAAACATAACGTCACTGACATGTTACTGTTGTTTTCATGACAAGTGAATTCAAGCCATTTAAACCAGAGGATCCCAATTCTTTTACACCTAACGACCACTTTTACAACTTCATATAAGTTGCGGACTACGGCCCACGGACAGATGGGGAGGATAAGAGCAAAACCACAGCATTAACACCAAATCGATAACGCGGCCTTGAAGCACGTGGTAATGCGCAGCGGACCACAGTTTGGGAACCACGGATTTAAAACGAAATCTAATATTTCGCACTACAAGAAAGGCATGCGCGTGTTTTACTTTTTTTTGTTTAGAGGTTTTAGGCGTTTTAATAGTGAACATCGCGCTGGTTTCTTATTGAATGCTGAGAGGTACAAGGCGTTTTAATAGTGAACAACGCGCTGGTTTCTTCTTGAACGCTTATGAGCTGTCTTCTTAATTTAAATGTTACTTAAATGTTATTATTGTCTGGAGTGAACATGCGCTGTGTCTTTATTTCTGAAGTGAACTTGAGCTTTGCTGTTATAAAGTGAGACACACCTGTGTTGTTATATATAAAGTGAACTCGGCCTTCCTTGTTATTTATAAAGTGAACTCGGCCTTGTTATTTATAAAGTGAACTCGGCCTTCCTTGTTATTTATAAAGCGAACTCGGCCTTCCTTGTTATTTATAAAGTGAACTCGGCCTTCCTTATTATTTATAAAGTGAACTCGGCCTTCCTTGTTATTTATAAAGTGAACTCGGCCTTCCTTGTTATTTATAAAGTGAACTCGGCCTTGTTATTTATAAAGTGAACTCGGCCTTCCTTGTTATTTATAAAGCGAACTCGGCCTTGTTATTTATAAAGTGAACTCGGCCTTCCTTGTTATTTATAAAGTGAACTCGACCTTGTTATTTATAAAGTGAACTCGGCCTTGTTATTTATAAAGTGAACTCGGCCTTGTTATTTATAAAGTGAACTCGGCCTATATTGTTACGTACAACGACAAACTAATCTATAACTTGTCATTTAAACAGCGACCTATGTTGACTTGTGTTTTCACTTAGCCTTAAAGGGAGCTTGAAAGCGTTTTGAAGACAGTTCACGCATGGTTAGACATTGAACCTGGTCGGCAGAAAACAATCGCATTTCTTGACAAGTCTGATTTATTTGCTACAAATTCTATTTCCGGTCACCCAGTGACCTGTATTGATTCTGCACAGTCACCAGTGATCTGTATTGATTCTGCACAGGAAAAGGCCAAATTTTAAAGAATTACTTTTTCACTTAATATGCTCACAAAACACTGGAAGCCTATGGGTAGATGATTCCAACCAATCAGAACACAGCAGTAGAACAACCACACTTAAGCAATGGTCAATATAGATGATTATATGCATTTAACAAAGTAGAGGGGAGGTAATCAAACAAAGAGTCACCAAATACACTCCAACTAATACAAACATCTTACTGTACAGTGTACACTCTGCGTGTATGTGTCAATGCGTGTATGTGTCAATGTAAAACCAGTGGTTATTATACAGACGATCTGTTCAGTGGTTCTTGTAGTGGCGATGTGTCGGGTAATTATTGTATGGACCATAATCGAATGATTCTTGTATGGGCAGTATAGTTTGATTCTTATGGAAGTGATGTGTCGAGTGACTTTTTTATACAGTCGATTTGTCGATGGTTTTATAATACAACCGATCAAACACATTACCCCTATAAGAATTAGACAATGTGTTTTGTCAATTTGTGGTTATTAATCGAGCCATTTGTTACTGAGATGATGTATCGTGTGATTCATATAGAAAGTATCGTGTGATTCATATAGAAAGTATCGTGTGATTCATATAGAAAGTACCGCGTGATTCATATAGAAAGTACCGCGTGATTCATATAGAAAGTATCGTGTGATTCATATAGAAAGTATCGTGTGATTCTTTTAGACACGATATGTGAGTGCGTCCTATAGAGGTATATGCGAATGATATAGAAGCGATATGTGAGTCGTATAGTGTCGAAAGATCAGTGAGTCCTTTAAAGGTAATAGGTGAGCGATAGGTCGACTGATTCTTATACAAGCGACATGTTAGGTGATTCTTACAGGGATATGTCGAGTAATTCTTATAAAGTCGATGTGTCGATTAGTTCTTAACGTTTTAGTAAAAATGGTGTCATGTGATTCTTAGAGAGACGATATGTCGAACGATTTTTATAGAGTAAAGGTATCACGTTATTTTAAAGAGATGATATGTCAAGAGGTCCTAAACAGTCTGTCTGTCCAGTACTTCTTTGTGTCCGAAATAATTAACCTTAGTCACGTCTTGCTGAACATCTCCCTATTAATGTCACTCACACGCATGTACGCTACAGTACGTTATGTATGATACTAACAAAAACACATGTACGCTACCTTATGTATGTTACTAACAAAAACACATGTACGCTATGCTCGTTATGTATGTTTCTAACAAGAGAACATGTGGTTAATTCATTCCGCTGCGCACAGCCTATTGTTATTCCAACACACATGTACGGTTTAGTCGTTATACGATGCAGTGATACTTTTGTACGATACAGTAATACTCTTATACGATGCAGCGATACTGTTGTACGATGCAGTGATACTGTTGTACGATGCAGTGATATTGTTGTACGATGCAGTAATACTGTTGTACGTTGCAGCGATACTGTTGTTCGATGCAGTGATACTGTTGTACGATACAGTAATACTGTTATACGATACAGTAATACTGTTGTACGATGCAGTGATACTGTTGTACGATGCAGTGATACTGTTGTACGGACACGTGTTGTTAGCTGTATTGTTTGATCGTCCTATTATACACTGTTGCTCACAGGAATGCAGTTCCTTTGTTAAATCACACGCTATCCATTGTTACACATATTCACGTATATCCCTATGACTAGCATAAAGACTGTGCATTGTTACACTGACATGTGTAACTGGTTCTGGGGACAGTGTCAAATGACTACTGTAGCTAAGAAGTCCCTCAACCAATCCCATTAGCTAGGGACTGCAATGTAAAAACAATGAATTAGCTTGCTAAACAAATAATTGCGAAAACAATGCGTCTTTGTGATAGGAATATATATATATACTAGAAACCCTTGTCCTGCTCTGGTCGACTGAATGAAAATTTACGTCCTAAGATGCAGCGAATTAAGAGTTTACAGAGGAAAAAAAAAGGAACACTGCCCCTTGTTGTTATATTATACACAGTTAATTGTTATATAATTACACAAATGTAGGTTTGACTGTTCTACAACGCACTTTCCAATTATGTATTGATTGACCCTTAAATGTGTCAGGCACAAGACGTTGTCTAGATATGTTTACAAGTAACCTACTACGTCATGAAGTAACCTACTTCGTCATCAAGTAACCTACTATGTCATCAAGCAGTCTACTACGTCATCAAGCCGTACACTATAACAACACAGGCTCAGGTTTCACGTGGACCACAGCGCGAAAGCGGCGGAAGCCGAAAGCGCCCCCTACTTTAATAATAATAAATAATAATCACGTGGACCGTGTAGTTCAGGCGTCAGTCACTCTGTGTTACCTGTAAACGCGTGTTCTGTAACGCTACTCGACGCCTACGAGACCAAACTTTCCTTGCCAGATCAAAAGTCAGATAAAGTGACGGCAATCTTCACACGCGAGAATGTGTGTGTGTGTGTGTGTGAGTGTGCTTTTGTTGGAGGCGGTTGATAGTGCTAGTGAGCTTCTCAGCTGTTTACTTCAGGACTGAAATTGGACACATAAAAACTTACCAGTCGATTGTAATGAATTTTATTACAAACGGGTCATTTCGATGTAACTCTGTAGCGTGGCTGTAGCATGGTCTATTTGGATGTGGTGTGATAGACGTCCGTACACTATTCAGTACAAATGAGTAGACTTTATTCTAGAAGTTCCAGAAGGAAGAAGCAGTGTTCGTTCATGAACTCATTTGGCACACATTTTCTAATCGTGCGAAAGACGCCATGATTTCATTAGTAGAGCATTCTTGTCTAACAGCTCATTGCAACACGGTCACGCGTAGCTGAGCTTTGTAAGGGAAAGGAGCAGGCAACCCCAAAATTCCAAGAAGACAAACAAAAGTTTCAGCAACAATCTAATCACAACTTACCCACTTGTGTTATGAACGCATGCACGCACGCAGAATAAGAACACGGCACTGGCTTTAAATGCAGTCATGGGTGCAAATGAGCCAGGCTGGATTGGAGTTTCCATACTTCGGTGAAAGGGGAAAAAAAAAAAGAAAAGAAAAGGGAGGGGTAAAAGAGATTAACTTCTCTTCCGTGAAAAAGCCTCCGTTTATATCCAGGTTAGTTAAAGATGAAATAGAAAGTCTTGATGTTCGTGAACTAATTCCCTCACCAACCCACCCGTTCACTTTGGACTACCGTGTATTTTCAGGATCTTTCAATGGACTTGCTCTATCCACAGTCAACTTGCGTAACGTACCCCGTCCTTCTAAATCGCACACTTTTACAATTACGTCCTTCTAATTCGCACACTTTTACAATTATGTTTCAATAATTGACTGCAATAGGAGGTAAATGATTGTAAGATCTCATAACTAAGTAAAATCCTTTTTAGCCTCCAGCATGCTCGGGATTAAACCTATGAATACACGTTGAGGTTTTACAGTTTACTAGGAATAAATAAATGAATACACGTTGAGGTTTTACAGTTTACTAGGAATAAATAAATGAATACACGTTGAGGTTTTACTGTATACTAGGAATAAATAAATAAATACATGTTGAGGTTTTACAGTTTACTAGGAATAAATAAATGAATGCACGTTGAGGTTTTACAGTTTACTAGGAATAAATAAATGAATGCACGTTGAGGTTTTACAGTTTACTAGGAATAAATTAATGCACGTTGAGGTATTATAGTTACTAGGACTAAATAAATTAATTCACGTTGAGGTATTATAGCTTACTAGGACTAAATAAATTAATGCACGTTGAGGTATTACAGCTTACTAGAAATAAATAAATTAATGCACGTTGAGATTTTACAGCTTACTAGGAATAAATAAATTAATGCACATTGAGGTATTACAGCTTACTAGGAGATTCTTTACAGAAATTATTTTGAAACGAACTGAAGCCAAGTCACGCTGAGACCTAAAGATTTAAAAGTAAGTGTTACCTGATCACTTGAAATGCTTTCACGTCACCTGTTAATGGTCGGTCAATAACAGGCCGCCATCACCTGATCGAAACAGATTCTCCAAGTTGATATTTTTCTGCCACTTCCTTCTCACATAAAGCGTACACGAGCAGATCCTGTTTAGACCAGGCGCACTGTAAAATATCTTGTCGAGAAAAATCTCATCGCTACATGTGACGTACGAAATAACATGAATCCAAAATGTTTCTGTCATCGCCTTGGTAGCTCGTTCACTCCCCTTGTTTGTCTTGGTGTCTGTCTGTCGTCATTACTGTCCAGATTCGGCCACTCTCTCGTGCTTGTCCCAGGGAAGTCGAAGAATGGGTAGACAGCGGGGAAATTTTTCTTATTTATTTTTAATTCCACGACAACTTGCTCGACACGGAGTGGTGTAAACTCTAGTAAAATGGCGACTGTCACAAATCTGCTTAGTACGAGGAAGTTTAAACTAGTCGCGACTCTCTGTGTTTGCTGTAATATTATTTGTGGTGTGTGTACGTCTCAGCATGTTTCATTTCACTCTCAGCTCGTGTAGAGAGGGGTCAAAGTTGAATATGTGTCGAAAGCATTCGAGTGTCTGTTTATAATACCGTGCCTATTTTTTGTGTGCTGCCTGTAAGGTTGTCAGTCTGTCATTCTCTTTCAGCAGTGAGAAGAAGCGAGTGATGTTAAAGCTGATGATTAACACTGTGCTTAGTCTGGCAAGGCTGTAAGCGTTTTACACGATATTGGGTTCAAACCACAGATAAGAAGAAAAAAAATGGTTTTCCTTCGAAAAGCGAGATATGCTAAGGTAAATCAACAAATCTGTATTAAAATGAATTTGTAGTGAAGCACGCGCGCACGTAGACACGCTCAAGTGCACGCACACTGACTAGTAATAATTCGTGTCTGTATTGTGTGTAGATTATTATCAAAAGGTTCCTTGACACAACACATAATTCGTGTCTGTATTGTGTGTAGATTATTATCAAAAGGTTCCTTGACACAACACATAATTTGTGTCTGTATTGTGTGTAGATTATTAACAAAAAGGTTCCTTGACACAACACACTGATTGGTAATAATTCGTGTTTGTACTGTGTGTAGATTATTATCAAAAGGTTCCTTAACACAACACACTGATTGGTAATAATTCGTGTCTGTATTGTGTGTAGATTATTATCAAAAGGTTCCTTGACACAACTCACTGATTGGTAATAATTCGTGTCTGTATTGTGTGTAGATTATTATCAAAAGGTTCCTTGATCATTTCTTTCTTGATTAATTAAGTGGCAGACGTTTCTTCGCTCAGTAAGTCAATACTTACGATCCGACTGGCTGACTTTCTTTCATGAGTCCTTCAACTGGGACAGTTCTGGGAGAGCGCAGACCAGGTATACTACGACTTTTTAAAAACTGCATATTATCGTCTGTTACTAAGGAAGCACGCCGACAGAAAGAAGACAAATATTGTTTTGAGAAATGGATGGATGATAGGTAAGGGATTGTTTGAATGGATACAGGAGGGCGTGCTGCGGATGATTAAATAACGAGTGAATTCCAGGAATGGTGTGATCCCAGACGCTCAAGATTTTTGCCCCCACCCCTACCACACTGTCTCCTCCATCCCTCAAGACCCTTTCTTTCTTTAACACTTTCTCCCACTCTACTTACTCATATTACACGCCCACCACCCACTACTTCCTCCCACTCTCCTCAATAACGTTAATGTTCCTTTCCAGCGCTTGAAAGGAGTAAATCAGGTGTGAATTTCATTGTTAGCCAATCGCTTAACATACTTGTCCAAACAACTTCCGCTTATTATACATACATATACATATGAGATCTGCTTGAAATATATAAGCATTAAATGCTATTATATGAACAAATTCGTTGTGTGACAATTTTAGCAGTGCATTCCAAGTGAGGATTTAACAGGAATAGTTGTATAACTGTAGGGGGTCACAGTTATGTAATAATAATTAAAAAATTACTTAGAAATATTCGAACGATTTTCCCCTTCCCCATTTTATAATATAATTAAAATGTATTAGTATAACTAGGTTCTATTCTCTCAAACAAAAAAACAAAAAGAAAAGGGGGGGGGGGTGAATTATTTTCTAGCTTTTGTCTTGATGACGTCACACACGTATTCTCACGCGAGAAACCGATCTAATATGGAACACAATGCGTGTGTGGTCTTGCATATTAATCGTTAATATCAGTGACGTCAGTAATGATTTTTTTTCAGTGGACGAGTTTCCCAATATTTACAGGACTCTACTTAAGAGCCTGTCGTATTCGAGATCTCACTCAAAACCTTCCACGACAAACGTTCCGCCATTTTGTAGTGTCATGACTGATTGTAAAGTGGAAGTTACTAAGAACAGTACCACGTGTCATGCTGTTAGGGTTTGAACGAAATGCTTATCATTTATTTACTTTCCTTAAAAGATATTTAAATAAGACAGCTAAAAGATAAAGTAAATAATTCACAAACGCGTCATGATTTTAATTTTACGTAGATGCATTAGTTCTGTTGATTTCCATAGCTCGCGCGCGCAGACACACGCACGCACGCATACTACAAACGTGCACACAAGCACACTACAAGCCCACATACGCATTCGTTCGATGGCTGTTTTCCTCATTTAATTTCTTTCCATTCAACAAGAAAAGATAAATTTCTAGTTCATTGTTTATAGTTTTCAATCGTAAGTACTTCAGTATTGTACACTTCATATTTGTATGTTTGCAATTGACATCGATGGGCAATATTTCTAAATTCTTATCTCCCTTTCTGCAATTTTATTTTTTGCTAATAGGGTCATGCTGTGCGTGCACGATTTTGCATTTTACTTCCCTTATCAAAGTGAAGTAACAGAACTATGTACATTGTATCCCTTATCAAAGTAACAGAAATATGTACATCATATCTCTTATTAAAGGGAAGTAACAGAAGTATGTACATTATGGAGTACACAACCAACTTTGAGGCAAAAGATATTCATACGAATACAATAAAAGTGTGGTGTTTTTTTTTAAAGCTCTTACTTTATTATTAGAAGGGAGATATTTTATAATCAAACATTTAAATGCAAAAGTAACTTTACTGATTAAACTTTATATTTTATTTTTTGCTTGGTATAATTTTTAATTACGTTACACAAAATATAATTTATTAAATTTTAATGTAAATTTGTGCAACATTTGTGGGGACGACAGTAATCTTGACATGACATTTTTTTCCTTTGGCATTGCAACTGGACGTGTAAATGAAGGAAATATTTCAAAGGAAGAGTAAAAGTATTAAAGATTCATATGTGTCTCCAAACAGCAACTATTTTGCTGATTAAACATGTTGCTTTTCTGTTTCTTCCAAGTAAAAGCAAAATAATTTTACCAAATAAACAAATCAATAAATGAACAAATTAGCTGAGTTTTAGATTATTTTTTCACAATCAGAATATTCGCAAAAATGTTTAATAAATAATTAATAAATGCACAAAAAACATAGAAAACCACTCTGCTGAAATAAATGGATAGATAAACAACGGCAGAAAATAAGTATAATTTCAAATGACAATAAATAAACAAATTACTAAACCAAAATATAATTAACAAATGAATAAATACACTTGATGCGATAAGCAATTTCACAAATTAACAAATTAATAATTTAGCAAAACTTTCACAAATTACATTAAAAATGTCAATAAAACTTTAATTAGCAGCAAAAAAGAAACAAAACAAAACTTAAGGCGCAAAATTAAAATAAACTACTAAAGATATCATTGTACTCAGTGTACTTTAAATTAACAGGTGAAAGAAAATCATACAAGAGATGTACTTAAATAAATAAATTATAAACAGGTTTCCATCAAACAAATTCACACATTCATCAACACACAAACCTGACTAAGCAAAGCAAAGTATGATAGAAGTGATAAGCATGGTTATAGTTTTTAATATTAATACTGACTTTCGTATAACTACAGCCAGACGAGTTTGAAAGCCTGGAGAAAAACACAATAAGGTGGAGAAAAACACAATTAATATCTGTTGGATTAAATGGCAATAGATGTCGTCGGTTTGGAGAACAACACGATAGATGTCGGTTTGGAGAACAACACGATAGATGTCAGTTTGGAGAACAACACGATAGATGTCAGTTTGGAGGACAACACGATAGATTTCAGTTTGGAGGACAACACGATAGTTTTCAGTTTGGAAAACAACACGATAGATTTCAGTTTGGAGGACAACACGATAGATTTCAGTTTGGAGGACAACACGATAGATTTCAGTTTGGAGGACAACACGATAGATGTCAGTTTGGAGGACAACACGATAGATGTCAGTTTGGAGGACAACACGATAGATGTCAGTTTGGAGGACAACACGATAGATGTCAGTTTGAGCTTTGCTGATGCTGGCAACGACGACGACGACGATGATGATGATGATGATAATTTTGATGATGATTTAATGAAACTATCTTATATAATATGTTACATTTCATCATAAAATATAAAAGGACTATGTGCAAACTATAAATAATATAGTAACACAACAAGAATATGCACACACACATATGACAATATATAATAACAAATTACTGTATTTAAAAAAATAAGTACATGTATATTGAATTTTCATTTGTACAGTTTGAGTTTTAAAAACTTACACAAGAAACAGATGGAAAGATCGTCACAAAAAACTTCTTGCAGTTGATTATGCATCAATATATAATATTAGCATGAAATCCTGAAATGCCAGATATTCATGGTTGGCTGAGCATAGGGGACTTCTTACCAATTTCGCTGGAAACGTATCACTTATAGATTAAATTTATGTGAATTGACTATATGGGTACACTGAAGTTATGAAAATTCAACTATATATGAATTGAACTTATGAGAACTATGTGTGCATTGATCGTATGAGAATTGAACTATATGTGTGCACTAAAGTCGTGAACATTCAGCCGTGTATGTATTGAACATATGAGAATTCAACCATTTGTGCTTGCATGTCTCTCACAGTATGCGCACTTCGCTGCTCCGAGAGTGATTCTAGTGTGTTTGAAACATGCCTTCCACATGCAACCCAACCACTTCAACTTATGCTCTTAAAAAGTAACAGTGACCTTTTCTAATGTCACAGGAACCACTTCAGCATCCCCACAAATAAAATAAAATACACACACAAAAAAAAAAACCAATTACGAAGGAAAACGAACAGATTAAGAGAATTTCATTATACGTGTTTGGCCTTGAACTCCATCTCATCTCTAGCACGTGATCCTCGTGCAAAGCACGACTCCGCAGAAGTCCTAAAATTAAATACATTCTAACACGACCGTTATTAGAGCCTGGTGACAGGTGTTTTGTAATAAATAGTGGGGGCGGGGGGCATCTGACCAGGATTGCTTGATTGCTTTCCAACAGATCAAATAATTACTTATTATAAATGTCATTTTAATAAATATTAATGAATTCAAGAAATATGTTCACACAAATAAACAAATTAAGAAATGCATATAAGAATAAGCGGACAAAATGAATGAATTTGAATGAATGAAATATAAATTGAGAAAGGAAAAGAAAGAAGTAGGGGAGAGAAAAAAAAAGAGAGGGAAAGAGAAAAGTACGAGGAGAGAAAGAGACAGAGAATGAGAGTGAGAGAGAGAGAGAGAGAGAGAGAGAGGATGGGAAAAAGTAGAAAGTAATAAGTTCCTTCTTAAAGTAAGTATTCTTCAAACAGTTGCAACAAGCATTTGTGATAGGTCCAACACAAAAGCTTAACAGGCTTAACAACCAAACTTATCACAAGGACGGTCGAACAGGGTGTTTGCTGCCCGTCTCAGTATAGCCCCATTTTCCTTGCTTCTGTGAGAGTTATGTTAGCGGGCACATATCATCTGCACAGGAGTGTGTGTGTGTGTGGGGGGGGGGGGCTTGGCAAGTGGGGTCAAGAAGTGCCCTTAGTTTCAATCAAGGTGAGTAAACATTGTCAACGCTAGATGTGCAGTGCTGTATTAGTGTACATATTTTAATCATTGTGTACTGTTGTATGCATTTACTAATTACAAAGATATTTGTATATTTAGATAGGAAATAGCTTATAGTTTGTATTTATGTATTTTTGTGTGATAGTTTATATTACTTTCTTCATGTATTTTATGATTTATTTGTGTGAGCATGGTTTTCCCATAGCGCAACAATATATTTTATACCTTTCCTTGTATGTTAAACATTGGTAAAGAGTTATGTTTAATGTTTACTCTTTAATGTAGTGCTTTTAGATAGTATAGTCAAACAGAACTCTTAGTGGATTAAAAGTAATTCTTATCTAAACCAAAGTAAGAAACCACAGAACAGACCAGTAAGGCCTTTCTTAGTGTGCAGGCAAATTTGCCGGCGTGGGGTCTACTTGGTCCGACACACATTCAAGATATAACGGCATGTTAGGGGTGTGTTTGTGTCTGTGTCTAAAAGAGTACTTCTCTGCGTGAACTGGATAAAAAAAAATCTTCTAGAAGCATTCCTGCATCTCCTGTCACTGTTGCTGCCCATTGGTGTGCAAGATTCGAATCTACCCCACCACACATTGATTATAGTCATGTGCCGAATTCATGAAAGTAAAATTAATAAACAAAACAAATCCGGTTACATCAATGATGGTGCTTATTAACAACTAGCAATTGAAGCAACTCATACTCGAATGTGTGTGGCAATATATTGTGCTTATTAACATTTATTAACAACTAGCAATTGAAGCAACTCATACTCGAATGTGTGTGGCAATATATTAAATGACCCATGACTTGTTAGTAAGCATTGAAGTCACATTGGCAGAAGAACGGGAGATAACTCCAGGATTGGAGTTCCTATCGTCATGTGAGGACCAACACCTTTCTAAATCTTAGCTTTCTCTGAAAGACCATATCATTGCTGCAAGATTGTGTACCAAATTGCATCTCAATAAAAGCTGGTCTGTTGATGTCTCTAATAATCATAGCAATGAGACATGGTCTGTTGATGTCTCTAATAATCATAGCAATGAGACATGGTCTGTTGATGTCTCTAATAATCATAGCAATGAGACATGGTCTGTTGTCCCCTAATATTCACATGCAAAACATTTCTATGGTATTTTGTTTTAATTGTCGCATTGCAAGCAGTTAATTTATTATCAATTGTCGGTTCGTTTATTTGTCTGGATTACGTCATTTCCATATTTTTAAATACAAATTCTCTTTTCTCTAGTGAACTGGTCCACCTCGTCTCACGCCTTCTGATGTTAATGAATTCCCCTTTATTTTTAATCAAATCGTTAATATTCAGTAACCAAGTCATTGCTTGAGTGTCTGAATCAACTTAAGGATTTCCCAGTGAATAGGAGTGAACGCCTGTGCACACAGACAACTGCTTGAAGAACAGGAAAACTTCATTTGACCTAAGAATGACTTTTGGACCATGCCACTTTCTGTTTTCTTCTTGATGATGACATATACAAAGAAAGATTATGGCGATGCCGATAGCAATGATGATGAATGATGATGATGATGGTTTGATGATGACAACGACGACAATGATGATTGTAGTGGTGGTGCTGATGCTGATGATAATGATATGTAGAAAGACTTACAATCCATTAATGTAACACTTATATTAGTTCTATTTGTAATAAATAAATCTGAAGATGTGTGTCTATGTATGTGTTTGCCCAAATGTGTTGAGTCTTGGTGACAGTACGAGTGCCAGAGAAGCTCACAAGTTTGCATGAACTATGGTTTACTACGCCCGCAACGGATTTAGGTGGGTCAGGGTCCCCAGGGCGTTTCCTTCATCCACATACAAAATTGGGCAATTAATATGATTCACAATTGTAGTGGTGGTGGTAGGAAACTGAAATTTTGCACAGAGGCCTGGTTCTCACACATCCCCCCATCCCCCACCGGAAATACAAAGGATTTCAGGGTTTGCCACGGTCCCCGGTACATACTAAAACTAAATTATTCATATTAATATCGAACACTTCATGCCAACTACTTTCTACATCCGAACATTGCCAATATAATCCCAAAATAGCTTGTTTCTAATTAAATTTAGTGTACCAACACTGAGAGCTTGCATGATTAAGTGCATGTGCTGATGTGAAAGACGAAAGTTAAAATGACGTGAGAAGAACGGGAGATAACTCCAGGATTGGATTTATCAAGATAAATTACTACAACTTTTTGCTATTGTTTAGAAAGTTTTTCTCAGGAGATGGGTAACCGATGTTGAACGAAAATTTTGGGAAGAAAAATAAACACTTATTATTTTCAAAATAAACTTAGATTTAGATGGGAAAATGTTTATTAATTGTTAAAGAATTATTTAATTATTGCTTCTGATAGTTTTAAGGAGACCATAGGAAGCCAATTTCTGTAACTTCTGTAATTTCTGTAGCAGGTGTATTTTATACTTGTATCATAAGGTGGTGTTGTTTAAATAGGAGCTACTGTTTCTAAACTGGTTATTTCTTATTCATTAATTATTTATTAACATTATTATTTCTGAAACAGTAGTTATTACTTAAATGTGACCTATTGCTTAAAAACTATTATTTCTTAAACATTATTTATTACTTAAGTATGATTATCAAGTCGCCATTGTCCATTTAACAAACTCTTAAGTGCTTGTCTGATTATTGCAGCTGACTTTATCACTGGTTTATTTACTGCCTCGTGTTAGAAACTTCATAACGGTCCGAGCTCAATATTAGGATCAGAGCTAGTCCTCTAGAACTCATCACTCTGTCTCCACTAACTACATTGTCTGCCTGTTTATTTATACACTCCTTATGCTGTCTGCCTGTTTATACACTCCTTACGATGTCTGCCTGTTTATACACTCCTTATTCTGACTACCTGTTTGTGCACTCCTTATTCTGACTACCTGTTTGTACACTCCTTATTCTGACTACCGGTTGGTGCACCCCCTATATTGGCATTCTGTTTATACACTCCCTAAACTAGATGTTTGTAGAGATGACGTGGAGGATTCCTTGGAATAAGGAACACACACACACACACACACACACACACACACACACACACACACACACACACACACACACACACACACACACACACCACAATTACACACATAGTCCTTATGCAAAATCACGTTCAATAATTGATAGTTGTCATTATATTGAACCCTTTAAAAGTATATAGCGATGAAATAAATCAGTCAAGTAATACTAAAACAAAATCAGTCAAGTGATGCTAAATAAAATCAGTCAAGTAATGCTAAAACAAAATCAGTCAAGTAAACCCAGAACAAAATCAGTCATGCAATAGTAAAACAAAATCAGCCAAGCATTACTAAAACAAAATCAGTCAAATAATCCCAAAACAAAATCATTCAGTAATACTAAAACAAAATAAGTCAAGTAATACTTAAACAAAATCAGTCAAGTAATACTAAAACAAAATCAGTCAAGTAATGCTTAAACAAAATCAGTCAAGTAATACTAAAACAAAATCAGTCAAGTAATGCTTAAACAAAATCAGACAAGTAATACTAAAATAAAAGCTATCAGCACGAATGGACTCTGTATAACCATGTGCGTGACGTCTCTGACTCCATATCGTGACGTTGCAGTAAGCACAACACTCCATCACGTGACAGCACAGCTAGATGACATCAGAGTAAGTACCCGGCAACCAAAGATTGCTAAGTTGGCTATGTTTAGTGAATAGTCAAAATATGTTCCATTGTCCTTGGCAGACAGAACCTGTCTTTCGAATCCTTGTACGCAATAAAAGAAATATTGGAACCCGCTATACGAGTCTGCCCAGCCTGGAGTCCTAAATCATCCCACTCCAGCAATTTATTGTGATGAATGGTTGTCAGCCTTGCTTTTGATAGATTTTGTGTTAATAAAGATAGCTTTTCATTCATGAAAATGTTTCCTGGTCAAAATTTCTCAGAAACTGGTTCGAATACTTTTCTTTTTTAAACACAAGGCGGCTCAAACCTCAGACAACAGTGTTGTTCGTCTGCTGTGCAGCTATTGACTGCAGAGCCCATTCACCAGCTCTGAGGCATTAGGACAATAAATCTCAACTCTTCCAGTGTTCCACTGTTTCCTGACCGACGGCTCGTTAAATCTTGCCGTTAGTTTTGGAGGACGTTATTAGTATTAGTTTTCTTGACTTTTGTGAAACAATAATTGTATGCAGGTGTTCGTTTTAATGATTATTTTCCTGGTTTTCGTTTTGAAAATTAAAAAGAAAACCGCATTTATGAAAACAAGTATTGTTAAAATTACGTTTTGTAATTATGGCGTGTTGATATTCATGAGTGAGTGTGTATTTTGTACCATGATTTTGCATCTCTCTCTTTCTCTCTGTGAGTGAGAGAGTGTGGTGTGGTGGTGGTGTGAGTGTGGGTGTTGTTAGGTGTGGATGTGGCTAGGTGCAGTGTGTTTTTTTGAGTTATCTCTCTTCTATAATTCTGTTTTGGCCCTCTGCTCCTCTCTCTCTCTTTTGTATCTCTTTTCTCCCCGTCTATCACTGTTCCTCTGACTTTCTCTCTTTCTGTTTATCTTTGTCTTTTTTATCTACGATTTTCTGTCTTTCTCTCTGTCTTTGTCTCTCCTTGTTGTCTCTCTGCGTCTGTCTGTGTCCTTCTATGGCTCCGCCTTTACGAATTATTTTGTGCCCGTCTTGTATGTCTGTCTTGTGTCTGACTCTATACCTATTAGTCAATCTGCCTCCCTGACTGTCTTGTGTCTGTCTTATGTCTGTCGTGTGTCTCATTATATATCTATTAGTCAATCTGCCTCCCTGACTGTCTTGTGTTTGTCGTGTTTCTCATTATATATCTATAAATCAATCTGCCTCTCTGACTGTCTTGTGTCTGTCTTATGTCTGTCGTGTGTCTCATTATATATCTATTAGTCAATCTGCCTCCCTGACTGTCTTGTGTCTGTCTTATGTCTGTCGTGTTTCTCATTATATATCTATAAACCAATCTGCCTTTCTGTCTGTCTTGTGTCTGTCTTACTGTCCTGTGTCGGTCTTGTGTCTGTCTTTTGTCTCTCTTATGTATGTCCTGTGACTGTCTTGTATATGTCTTATGTCTGTCCTGTGTCTGTTTTGCGTTTGTTTTAAGTCTGTCTTATGTCTGTCTTGTGTCCGACTCTGTACCTATTAGTCAATCTACCTCTCTGACTGTCTTGTGTCTGACTCTATATATATTAGTAAATATGTCTCTCTGACTGTCTTGTGTCTGACTCTATACCTAATGGTCAATCTGCCTATCTTTTTCCCTGTCTCCCTCCTCTCTAGTCTCTCTCTCACTCTCTCCTGCTCTCTCATATTTGTTTGAATATTCATTCGTTGATACAGGTTTCTCATGTAACGCATGACAAATCTAGGGCCATATGACTTCCCAGAAATGATAAATTGTTTTGAAAGGCAGAGTATAATAATTAAGGTTGGTGTTAGAGGCCTTAAATACTTTTCAAGGGTGCTATTCTCCACAAATTAATTAGAGTTCTCTACTTTCAGGCAGTCTTATTGTTAAGGCTTTTACGAGTCTACCAACCAATATAGGGAACCCTCTTTGTCTTGTTTATTTGTTAGAGTATTTCTTTCTAAACAGCAATCTCACTGCAGTATAATTATATTTGTACAGTTAAAAATGAAGCAGATATATAAACAGTTTCAAATATATACAGGCAGAAAATATTAAAATATATTGACATGATGTCATTTCACCCACACAAAAAATGAAAGCTGTAAGAATAATGTATATTTGTTTCAAGTAGTATATTTATTTTAACAAAACAGTTATATTTCGTTCACAAATGAGTCACTTTTTACTGCGCACGTTAAGGTTTCCGTGTCAAGTCAGAACTGTAAGTTATAAGAGCACAAATGAGTCACTTTTAACTGCGCACGTTAAGGTTTCCGTGTCAAGTCAGAACTGTAAGTTATAAGAGCACAAAATTTAAAACAAAAGGTTCGTTCACTCCTACTCACTCAGCAAGACTTTAATCACCACTCACTTATCACTATATCAGACTGTCCGCACTTGCACGGACAATCGTCACTTCCATCTCACAGCGCTCTGCAGTGACTGGCCTCGAAAAATATCGGTTCTCTAACAACTTGTTTGATGATGAGTCAATGTATTTCTTTTCTTCATCTCTCTCTCTCTCTTACTCCCTCACTCCTCTTCATTTTTCACCTTTGTGTGTGTGTGTATATCTCTTTGTCTCTAATTATCTGTCTGTCTCACAAACACACACACACACACACAAACACACACACATTCTCTCCTCTGTTCCTCTATCACTGAATCTATTTCACTAATTGTCTCTCTTTCTCTCTCTTTTACTCTTTCTATCTGTCTGTCTGTCTCTCAGCCTTGTTTCTTTTTCTGTCTTGTTCTCTCTATTATCTTTGTCGTTTCCTCTTTGTGTCCTGTCTCAGACTGTCTGTCTATCTGTTAGTCTGTTAGTCTCACAAACACCTCCCCATCCACCCCACACACACACAAACACTTACTTTCTGTCTCTGTTTAGCCTTTCACTCTTACATTCTCCATTTAAACATGACGGTGTCGATGACAGAAATGTTTACAGTAACACTGATTTCCAAGTTTACCTTTCGAAACTCTTCACTTATTCCACAGTAGCGTGAAGTCACGCACACACATACACCAATACATACATACCAATATCCACACACCAACACACACATACACACACACACACACACACACACATAGAGATCATTACAAACACCATTTTACGTATACCAAGATATACACACCAATATACATACACATCAAAACACACCAGCATACACATACTAGGGCTGGTAATGATTAAATATTTTTAACTTTTTTGAAAAAAAAAACGATTTATTAATATTCATTTCAATTAAGTAAGAAATGTCCAATTTTGTTCAAACATTGTAAAAAAATAAGTTAATAAAAGATAAGTTCATACTTACAAACAGCAATGATTATAAATGTTATTTATTATCTCTTTTCATCCAATTCCATAAGCAAATGAGCATGTTCACATTATGTGGTTCAAGTGAGCAACGTGTTTTGTTTACAACGTAACCGGATGAACTTGAATAATCTCTCACGTGGCACTGAAGTTGCCGGTATACATAGAACAGTCTTTGCCAGCGTTGCCAATCTAGGAAACCGGTGTTCATTCATCTTCGCTATCTGGAAGCATTTTCTCCAACTTGAAACGGTCACGTTCTTCACGAGTGCTTTTACAAGACTTGTCTTTGTCAGAATCTGAATCTATAAATCTCATACGTTTGCTGGTGGGCTCGCAAACAGTATCAGATGCATCACTAATGCATCACTGAGGTTGTTCAGTGTCAGTAGCAACTAAAGGTTTTTCTTGAATAACTGTCCATGTTTGGTCTCTTGCTTCTGCAGGCAAACATCGCATTGTTTTATAATGAGGGTCCAATGCAGTTGCAATCCTGAGTAATTTGACACTATTCATGCCAATCATACGAATATGGAAATCATCAAGAGCCTCTGCCTTAAATCTTGCTCTGTAGCCTGGGTCGTCATCATCATGCACTGCCTTAAATCTTGCTCTGTAGCCTGGGTCATCATCATGCACTGCCTTAAATCTTGCTTTGTAGCCTGGGTCATCATCATGCACTGCCTTAAATCTTGCTTTGTAGCCTGGGTCATCATCATGCACTGCTTTAAATCTTGCTTTGCAGCCTGGGTCATCACCATGCACTGCCTTAAATCTTGCTTTGTAGCCTGGGTCATCATCATGCACTGCCTTAAATCTTGCTCTGTAGCCTGGGTCGTCATCATCATGCACTGCCTTAAATCTTGCTCTGTAGCCTGGATCGTCATCATCATGCACTGCCTTAAATCTTGCTCTGTAGCCTGGGTCATCATCATGCACTGCCTTAAATCTTGCTCTGTAACCTGGGTCATCATCATGCACTGACACGTGCTTTGTAAACGATGATAATAACAATGGTAGAACAAGATACATACTTTTCTCCACCAAGCAACACAATAGCCTGACAAAACAATTCCAAGACTTCCATATGCTTCGACATCATTTCCCACTCACAGTCCAACAGTTTTGGCCCCTTGTAATTCTTTCCAAATTTAGACATGTACGCAGTCAGAGCTTGTTTAGCTTGCAGCAGACTCCTCATCATGATGCTAACACTGTTTCAGCCTTGTTCACTCATGTTGACAGAACTATTCTTGACGTGTCCAGCCATTTTGCTGCATTTAGCAAGCAATGTGTCAGTAACCGTCTTCTTTAAAACCATGCAGTATGCTCAACTGCATGCAATGAGCCACGTACAGTATGTGTGGAAAACCGGTCTGTGCCACAGCTGAAGTCATGTCACGTACATTGTCTGTTCTAATAGCCTTCACCTTGCTGGTTATGCTCCAATCAGCACCAAAGATTTTAAACAGTTCAGCAAGATTTTTTTGTATGTTTGTGGTGGATTCAAGAAGTTTCCATCCTAGAGTGTGGCAGTTGTGTTGATTCACTGCACCCTGTTTGTGTGCATCAGTAAGTGTTTCTGACTCCACTGTGGAACTTTCTAGTAAAAGGAGAGCAAGAAGTCCAGTACTATGCTTGCCTACTCAAGAAACTAACACAGCAACTGTGTGCCTAGATTAGTCCTCAGTGTTGGAACATCAACAGTGTGATTAGCACAGCATGTAGAATCGGGTGAACATGTTGCAAGGCTGGAGAGTGTTTAATGACTTCCAATTAAAACAATATACAAGTGTTTATATATGCAATATAGGAAATGTGACTAATTGAAATAAAGCCAGTCATTATAATCGATAAGCCCATTTCCTGTCAATAAGATGATCAGCTAATAATATAAACGAATTAATATGAGAGTCTATAAACCCTGTTGTAGTTACATTTTCTGACATATGCTAAGCCTTCAGTCTAAATCCTTTGCCATGTAAGACGATTTGAAATTCAGTACTGTACTTAATTCCATGAATCCTTAATGCTGTCAAAGCAATAAACTCAACACTGCTGAAAGCTAAACACTTTGTATCATCTTATGATGAAAACTTCATTCATAATGAAAATGTCGTGTGATAAGAAAATATTCATCAATAAAATCCTCAAACCTGTTCACCTGCCAGAATAACTTCCAGCGCTTGTTTTAGTCAACAAGACAGAGAATTACTTGTTATTCGTGTTCAAAAAGTAAACAGTGAAACCAGAATGTGAAGGCTGAAATGCAGAGCTGCAAGAGCACTGTGGGATTGTTATGATGGACATATGCACATTCTAGCAGAAAGATAGAAAAGGGCTATTAGAACTATTAAAATTAATTCAGTTTTGTAAGTATTACGCGTGTGTGTGTGTGTGTGTGTGTGTGTGTACTGGTGTGTTTGTGTGCGTGTGTGTGTGTGTGCATTGGTGTGTTTGAACGCGCGTTTATAGATATATGTGTATTATATATATATAGGTGTATGTGTGTATTGGTATGTGCTGTGGGGTGTTACTGTGTGTGTGTATATATGTTGTGTGTATTGGTGTGTATTGATATGTGAACATTGGTGTATTTATGTGTTAGGACTGCGAAAGATAACGATTAATTAATCGAATAATCGTTAAACATTGACGGTGGGGGGAACTGAGGCAAATTTACTCTGTCACACTTACTTTTAATAGTACATTCAAAAACTTGTTTATTAATCTTGCCAAACAGAAAATTGAAGGTGTTTTAAAAGATAGATTTTAAAACTCTTCATTTAACTTTCTTTCGGTCACTCAGTCCTATTTGTAATTTCCTAAACAGCCAAGTATGCCAAAAATAAACAATATCAAGGACATATTTAGCGCAGTGAGAGTATCTGAATATCAAATGATATTGCGCAGTTAGTCGAACTCACAAAATGAGCTTAACCGATCAAGAAATTTCTGCACTGTTATTTTTGTTGTTATTTTATCTTTTAAGGTTTTGCACCGTTTTCTTCAAGCAAGCCAGTCAGAGCTTGCTGGTCTCTCAAGTTACCAGTCCTTCATCAAAACCAAATAGCAATAGCTTTACCTTCAATTTGGTCTCTTCAAATATTGCGATTAAGGTTGTCACAGAAATGTTTATGCATAGTTTTGAGAGACCGCAAATATAAAATCAAACTAAAGGAATAGTTGGATTTTTAAAAAAACCAAATGGACTGTGAATTGCAGTGTAAAATTTAATTCGCAGTGAGTGTTATTCAAAGATTGCGAATCTAAATAGACTAACCTAGTCCTGTGCCCTAAGAAACGCCAAATCTGACTCTAAAGTGAAATTTTGTTTCTAAAAGGTCCGGTCCTGACAATGGAGGGGATCAGTCTATGACATCATGCACATTTTTTAAAACACTAAATACAAATGTGGGCAGAGAGCCAAACTGCAGTCTATCACTACTTTTTGACGTGAATAATAATACTTATAAAAGATCATCGGTATGTCATGACGTCATGCCTTAGACTCAGCAGAAGGTCAAGGACGCTTTTAGTTAGAATAGAAAAATCAAGGATTTTAGGAATGCAATGTCAATATTTCAAGAGTTCCTCCTCCTCTTCCTCAAATTCATCTTCATCATAATCATTATCATCATTATGATCATCGTAATAATAATAATAATAAATATAAATATAATAATAAAGACATGATAAAACATTTAATCTTATAATAGCTCTATTCTCTTCACAATAATTACATACAAAATACACAAAATCTTTTGCAACATCTTAATGGCTCAATACCAACCAAAACAGGACACACCAGTTTAAGAGTACTGAAATAGGGTACTTGCCCAACAACCAAAAATTAGCTGGGAAGAGTCCTCGTGTTAGAATTAAGATGCAAACAGTTTGAGTACAGTTGTGAGTTTAATTCTCAAAATACATTTGATTTTTCATATGGATAATGTGCTCAAGACTTATGTATTTATCAACCCTTGAATGAAGTGTCATTCAAATACAACATATTCTTTAGATTATCGCGATCTTGAATGAAATCTTATTCAAATATAAAATAGTCTTTAATATTAAAGATTTAAGAGTTTGAGTCGATTTAAGAGTAAACCAGAGAGAAAGCTAGCTATCGCTCTGTACCCATCAAAATCAATTAAAAATGCTTCTTATACTGCAGGGCAACTATAATGTAATACTGCGTGGCCACTTTAATGTAATACTGCGTGGCCACTTTAATGTAATACTGCGTGACCACTTTAATGTAATACTGCCGGGCCACTTTAATGTAATATTGCGGGGCCACTTTAATGTAATACTGCGTGAACACTTTAATGTAATACTGCGTGACCACTTTAATGTAATACTGCGTGACCACTTTAATGTAATACTACGTGAACACTTTAATGTAATACTGCGTGACCACTTTAATGTAATACTGCGTGAACACTTTAATGTAATACTGCGTGAACACTTTAATGTAATACTGCGTGAACACTTTAATGTAATACTGCGTGAACACTTTAATGTAATACTGCGTGAACACAATAATATAATAATGTTGGCCACTTTAGTGCTTATTACGGGGCCACTACAATGCATTATTGCGTGCCGACTATAATGTAATACCTAGTGACCACTATAATTTGCATAGTTCGTGGCTACTATAATGTAACAATGCGTGGCTACTATAATGCTATGATATGTATACCACTGGTGGAGTAATGGGCATTCTACTGCTGAAGGAAAATCAGTGAAGAAAATCGTTAATCTAATCTGTGAAGAACAAAGCATTGATCTAATCAGTGAAGAAAATCGTTGATCAAATCAGTCAAGAAAATAATGCTTCGACTTCAACAACAGTTGTAAGTTTCAGAAGTTCACTTACTGGTTTAACGAGTGGAATCACAACACCATAAAAAAATAAGAATACTAATGATAATACAATCAAAGACAATTGAATCTCTATCCAGATTTAAAAGCGCGTTCTTCATTCGGGAAGTGGGAGGGGCTTCGATACTTAGCAGCCCGCATGGTGGTCAGGATCTTATAATCTAGTGAGAAGAACCATATACATTTGGACATCGTCATTTATAGTGATACAATTACAATCATCAGCGCCATTTGTACAATTTAATAATATAATCGTCATTTGTTCAATTGAAAATCACCAGCGTCATTTGTACAATTGAAAATTATCAGCATTATTTGTACAATTTAATATCATCAGCATTATTTGTACAATTTAATATCATCAGCATTATTTGTACAATGTAATACCATCAGTGCCATTTGTACAAGTGAATATCATCGGCGTACAGCTGATAGGAAACAAAATGGGAATTTATGAAACTGAACAGGGATGTGTGTACATGATAAAAACGGGATTGGTCTGAGTACATAGCGATATAGAACACCAGAACTAAGATTATCTAAGCCGGAATTTTACCTGGCCAAATGTGTTGTCGTTTGGAAATAAGTGATTTGAAGTAAAACAGAGCAGCGACGTGGATGATTGAAACTTGCTGGAGATTGTGGAACAGTGATATCAATCATTTTCATTCAAACAAAAGGGGTCATTAAAATCTTTTAAAAGTACGGTTATAATCTGTGGTAGGGACATAAAACTGAAAAACTTGATGGTGGTTTGGACGAGGAGTGAGACAAAAACACCTCTTTCCAGACTTTTGACACGCATGATTGATTAGAGACTGGATGATAGTTTCTCAAGTCATTCAGGCCAAGGTTTTCTTCTCTTTTTGTTTTCGAAAAGGGAGATAATATGTCAAATAGTGGTGGGGAAATAGCAATAGATACAAAATTATCCAGGATAACCTGGAAATAGTAATATATCATTAACACTCAGATATGTAATTTTATTATTTCATAGGATATTGAAATTAAAACCACTATCCCAAATACCAATAATTTCACTTCACAGACTGGTAATAACTCTGCTTCATAGAAAGTGAAGTTTTACTCTATACTGTGTCAGTAATTTCATTTACACACAACTCTTTTTTTTTTTATAAAATGTATAGATTTCCATCGAGTGTCAATACTTTTAGCTAACGCTCTTTCTTAAAAAGTGCATATTTTCACTTTACCAAGTGTCAATACTTTTAACTAACGCTCTTTCTTAAAAAGTGCATATTTTCACTTTACCAAGTGTCAATACTTTTAGCTAACGCTCTTTCTTAAAAAGTGCATATTTTCACTTTACCAAGTGTCAATACTTTTAGTTTAGGGACTGCTAAGAACTCTACTTCGTAGAATGTAAACTTTTAACGATGTTAAGTGTCAATAATTTCAGCTCACATGCTAGTAAGAATTCTGTTTCATAGAAAGTACAGATGTTCACTATCATAAGTGTTAATATTTTCAGTTCTGTGTTAAGAACCCTACTTTATAGTTAAGTACACATTTTCACTTTACGAAGTGTCAATAATTTTAGTTCACAGACCTTACACATTGTCATTATGGTGAATGCCAGTAATTTAAATTCGCATAGGCTGCATCGGTGTTATAACTGTGAAATTTGAAACGCCGGAACATAAAATCGGCAGTTGTATAATGAATGTACCAGCTCTATCTTTGACCCGGATTTCTAACCACGAACATTACGTTCCTATGAAAAAATGCCACGTGTAAAATGAAATCAGTAAGACTGACCGTCAAGAGTGTTCAAAGTCTCTGATCGTTTCATTCATTAAACAAATTAATGCAAGTGAACAAAAGGTCCCTTGCATCGAACACCAGGAAAGTAGACATTTCATAGGCGGGTTTTTAAAAACCTCTCACTGTGTGGGTATTCAGCTTTCAACATTCAACGTCTGATTAGTAGTCGCATGAAAGAGAGAGTCGTGGTATCCACCACCACTTCAAAATATAATCTCGAATTTCTGATTCACATCTTGACGACTGTCTCTGTGAATTAATATATCCATGACCCACTTGAAAACAGATGCATCGACTATTGACCCGTGTTGGATTTTTTCCAAAGTCCCTGAACGGTTTGCTCTTATCTGGAGCATGCGGGTTCATTTATCTTTCCAGTGATAACTTCTGGATAGTTCGCCCGTGGCTTGAGCTGTTTCACTTTTCTTGTTGCCAAAATTCTCACATACGGTGCTATTTTTTTATTTCTACTACTTCTACTACTTCTGTGTGCCCTGTCGTTTGTTCTAATTCATGGTTAACTTTGGTCAGAGTCTAGCTCACACTTCTGTGTGCCCTGTCGTTTGTTCTAATTCATGGTTAACTTTGGTCAGTGTCTAGCTCACACTTCTTTGTGCCCTGTGTTTGTTCTAATTCGTGGTTAATTTTAGCCACTGTCTAGCTCACACTTCAATGTGCCCTGTGTTTGCTCTAATTCATGGTTAACTTTGGTCAGTGTCTAGCTCACACTTCTGTGTGCCCTGTGTTTGTTCTAATTCATGGTTAACTTTGGTCAGTGTCTAGCTCGCATTTCTATGTGCCCTGTGTTTGTTCTAATTCATGGTTAACTTTGGTTAGTGTCTAGCTCACACTTCTATGTGCCCTGTGTTTGTTCTAATTCATGGTTAATTTTAGCCAGTGTCTAGCTCAACTAAGAAATGATGTCGGCCATTGTCAAGAACTGACATTTGAGATCCTTTTTAAACCATGTTCTAGTTATTTATCACTTACTTGTGTAAAGAATGAAATTTGTTTTCTCTTATTCCAGTTCATTTTTGCTCTTCTGTCATCTGTTTTAGACATGTTGCATTCTCTTTAGAAGACATTTTATTACATCACAATCAGCATCCTCATCGTCATCATCATTCACTCATCCACAAACTCATTAATCCATCCATCCATTAACTAGCCTGTTTTACCACCCATCATCAGCAGCAGCATCTTAACAATTGTCAATCAATATCACAATCATCAATCATTATCACAATCATTAATGAATCCTTATCACAACCTTTAATCAATCTTTATCACAATCATTAACCAATCATAATTATAATCAGTCATTTGTTACAATCATCAGTCAATCATTATCACACTCATCAATCAAGTATTATCACACTCACACTCAGATCCACCTTCACACCATCTAACTTATCGGTGCATTCGCACCATTTGCTGTATTCTATTTTTAACTCATTGCCTATGGATCACCTTCGGCCTTATCGTGCTTCTCTGAGGCATTTTCCCTGTCCGTCGCGTTTCGCGTTTCTGATTCTCACTTTACGAATCTCACCTGGCCAACCGATAGTCATGCTAAATACCGACAATATGGACGGTGGCAAGACCCACTTCCTCGACATCTACCTGAATGGAGCTTACGCCAACATTGGGCTTAGTCAACAGTTTTCTTCCTTAGTTTTGTGACATGTGTACCGACCACAAATGGGCTTAGTCAACAGTTTTCTTCCTTAGTTTTGTGACGTGTGTACCGACCACAAATGGGCTTAGTCAACAGTTTTTCTACCTTAGTTCTGTGACTCGTGTACCGATGAAAAATTGAATTTCTTGTCTTGTCAACGAAGTAGTTACTCCCAGAAGTATAAACTTTGGTGTACTGTTAAAGTAATCACGCACTGTGTCGGATGTTTGCGGGTCCGGGTGGGTGGGGATTAGTCTGTCGTTGTCATGGGCGTTGTCGCTACGTTTAGCGGCGTGATAATAAAAAAGGCATTCTGAATCTGTTACTTCGGCTAGTCTACATTTGTGTACGAGAATATCACTTTGAGTGTGTTTTATGTGCATTAGTGTGTATAAGTATGTCAGTGTGTTTAAGTGTATGCTTGATTGTGTGCTTACGTGTGTATTTGAGTGTGCTTGTGTTTGTATGTGTGTGTGTGTTTAAATTGTATGCTTTTAGCAAGCGTTATGTGCATGACTGAGCACGTGTGTGCTTAAGTGTGTATGTTGTGTATATGCGGTTCATGTGCATTAGTGTGTATGTGGATGTTTGAGTGTGTGTGTGTGTGTGTGTGTGTGTGTGTGTGTGAGTGTGTGTGTGTTGAGTGTGTGAATATTTGTGTTAGTGTGGCTAATTCGTGTAAGTATGAGTATGACTGATAATTTAATTCTCAGTCGTACAATGTTTATAATCTATATACATTATCTATTTAAACAAAAGTATTTCTTTATTTTCTTATTTTTTCTCCTCTCTCTCTCTGTTTGTCTGTCTGCATGAGTGACATAATACAACTATTTAACACAACTAATATGCATGCTATTTATACTTTATCTAATGCAAGATTATACAATACTTGTATACACATGACGTCAGAGTAAATTCCTATCGCTTATCTTAATCAGTAAATAATACCAGGGGTGTCGGTACCAGACGTGGCTGCCGAACTTTCATTCATCTTTTAGACTGTCAGAGCCAGAATCTACTGTTAAACTCGTGGTGCAGACCAAATTTTAGACCTTGAGCTTTCACATATAATTGTTATCCCCTCCTTTTGCGTGGAAGGCCCTGTCAATCTCTGGCAATATTATTCAATCCTGGCCGATCTAGTAGGTCAAGTTGTAATAATTCGCCTAATATTTAGCCTGGCTGACCACATAACCAGCTAGGTCTGTCTCTTTTCGCACAGAAAACGACCCAAGCTATCAGAACAGCATTGCTTAGAAAAGCTGTTCCAGACACCACTGGTTAAAATATCTTTTTTTCACCAATAAAGGTCAGTCAGGTGGAACTTGTAATTTGAATTATGTATAAGTAGTTATGATTGTAATTATATTAGTATGTGTTACAACTGTCCATTACTTGTATATATTTGCCATTTAATTCATCCTTTTCTATTTTCATCTTTTGTTCACTCATCATCTGTCGTTTCTTAGTTTCTATGTATGAATCAGAATGACGTGCATCTGATGCACCAGCCGTCACTCCAGTATGCCTGTTTTATTTTGGAGCCTACAGTGTCACAATTATGTAACAGTATCCGTGCCAGTACCAAGTGATTTGTGTTGCATATCAAGAAGAATCCTCAGTTTTATCACGAAACTATACTCACTGACATATCTTGAGCTAAAGCGCAATTCATACTCACACACACACACACACACACACACCACACGAGCATACACACGCACACATTTGCTGCACCACCATCCTTCTAAACACCACCATCCCTCTGACTAAGACACCTCAGTGCAATGGCTATATCTATAATGTTGTCAGGCCAGCAAATACTGGCGGGGGTGGGGGGTAGGGGGATGCATCGTAAGACGTGTTCTTCACCGGAATTAATGCTTGACCTCGAACTGAAACGGACGAACCCTCATGGCTGCTGTAATAAATAGTACAGTCTGTTGTGAATATTGGCTATCTATCGGCTAATCTGGTTCCTTGTGTATACATCCCTCTTTCTCTCTCTCTCTCTCTCTCTCTCTCTCTCTCTCTCTCTCTCTTTTGTTTTTGTTTTTTTTTGTTTAGGACGGTAGGAGCATGAGTACGTAAAGTGTCCTTTAGTTAAGATGGCTGTGTCTGAATGCAGTCTTCCGGAGCAAGGGATAGTGTGTATTCAGTCTCTTCAGAGAGTTGTTGCGAAGCGGACATGTGTATCTCCATAGAAACGATGTCCTAAACCCTGCTATCGCTTTCAGACGCCTATCTATCACGTCAGCTGCACTTCCGAGAATCTTGTCACTAGCGCGCAGTTCAGTAAAGGGAGCTAACAAAAGAGGTGTGGCAAGCAAAGGGATAAATATGTCCATAAAGAAGGCCACTTTGGGGAGGAGAAATCCTCACACACACGTGCCTCGTCACAGCCAGTCGCAGCTACCCCATTCTAGCTGTTCTACTTAAAGATGCAGACCCTACCTGGCCTACCACATCCATAGACAATAAATGAGAGCAATGTTGTGTAAGATGAAACAGTTATTCTTTAGCTTAATAATAGTTGTAGGCTACAAAAATAAACGAATGGATCACGACCAAAAGTGAAACGATGTTACGCCAAAGCACGAGACACGTCCAAAGCAAAGACCATTTATTGTTCATTGTCACCCTTTTCATATTAAGAGTAGTTGTGCGCCTATTGAAATTATCTGATACTCCCACATTGGGAGAGTATGTGGTTTTTCTTGCTGTTGCTTTTTTTTTTTTTTTTTGGGGGGGGGGTTGAGGAGAGACTTTGATATTAAGTGGCCCTGCCCACTTCAAGTAAACCAGAATTCAGTGAGAGGACTAAAGTCCATCCCGGGCCTACTCGTAACTGGCAACGTCAAATTGATAAATTTAGACTTTAGCGCTGAAAAACGCTTTCGTAGCCTCCATCACAAGACCATAAATGTCCATTGACAACAACGACAACAACCTACAAACATGTTCCTTCTGGAGATTTTATTATATTATAAATTGGGATGGTGACTTTTTCTCTCTGTCATTGGAATACCTACCCACCCAATCATGATTTAAATTATTTTCATGGTCGAACAAGAGTTCATTCAACTTTGTCTTTAAAGATACGAAGGCTCTCCCTTTGTTTCCATTATGCAATTACAAAATGTTTTTTCTACAGTGATGTAGACAATAAATTATTTGAAACAGATCTAACATAATTTTACAATGAAGTGTTTAGATCGTTCCCTGTTCGTTTAGAAAGAGTGCTAAACTCGACTATGAGCACGAAGCTACAAGTTACAAATTTCCAATTAAAAACGGTCCGGCAGCGGTGTGACGTACTATCAAGCCAATGTTTGTTGCCTCATTATACTGGTTCTGCTTGCACAGATACGACCTTGATGAATAGATGCGAACTTTTACCAATAAAATTGAATGGGAAAGTCTTCCATATTCTCGTAAGATCCACAAAGACTTCGGTAGTGGATAAAACTTTTTAATTAATTTTTTTAAATAACATATCGCATTTTTCGGATACGGAAACGGAAGCAGTGATATATTATTACCGGTGTGTATATACTGATCAATACACTTATTGACAAATGTATATATACTGATCAATACACTTATTGACAAATGTATATATACTGATCGATACACTTAAAATGCATTGTCGCCAAATCCCATCGAAAGACGTTTTTTTAAAAACAGGTCTATTTATGCAAGGGACAAAACAAAATACAGTATTTTAATTTTGCTTACATAGTAACAGGTCATTATAACAGGACTGTGGAGTCGGGAGGCAGAGCTTTGGAGTTGGGAGGAAGAGCTGTGGAGTCGGTTATTTATTAGTGGATTTGAAGTCGATAAAAATGTCCCGACACCAACTCCTAGTCTTACGAGAAAAGCTACAGTGGATCCATGTTTGAACCATGCAAGGGGAGGGGGGGGGGTTAAAATAAATATTTTTAAAAAAATGAAATAACATCTCAAAGTAGATTTGTATTATTAATTTATTATATTTTAAACAATGGAAGTACAATGTACTATGGTCTAGTACATCATGCCTCTACGAGACAAACATCCAGTGCCAAACATCCAAACATCCACCTCCCACCACTCATCATCACCATCTAAAACTTTCCTATCATCCAGCCTCCACTCTGTCTATCATCTCCAACTATCCCGTCAGTGGCACACATCGTGCTAGGCAGCGAAATCGGCCTGGGCCGGAAACTGCCATCATCCTAATCAAAGAAGAAGAGAAAAAAAATGTACTTTGTGAAGTTATTGAAATAGTGAGCTAAAAACAAAAAATCCGCTGCTGTATAAATTAGAAGTTCATCTGAAAGATACACAAGAGGAATTTAAGACAATAGCCGCATCTTACAATGACAGTATTCAATCACCTTCATTTACCATGAAGATGAAGATTTTGAAAAATATCTAGACACAATATTAGTCAACATGGCGGGGCCTATACTTAGAAAATTTCTGAGAAAGCGAAATTGCATCATATCTAATTAAAATTCAAAATAAATTGTTACCAAGCACTTACTGAGTTTGAGAAATTAGACCGTACTTCTGAACTGAGCACTAAAATTGCAATATCCTGCTGCCCTGAGATTATTCCAGAAGCCGCTTTGACTGTCACAGAATTACCATTGACTCAAGATACTGGGGAATGTTTGATTTCGTCCTCAGAAGCGGAACAGTGTTATTCATGAGCAAGTGACACGTGTGGAGCTGACAAAATTGAACTGAATTATAAATTGTGACACTGTGGAGCTGACAAAATTGAACTGAATTATAAATTGTGACACTGTGGCAAAGCGCGTGAAGGACTGTTAAGACCATGCTGAATCAGGTTACATAAAGATTATTATTACTTATCTCTAATAACTCTATTTCTGTTCTCTGATAAGACTATCCCGCAATTTGTGTTGACTCTATTTGTGAATTACAATTTTAAAGATATAGACTGTGTAAACATAAAATTATCTGAATGAGGGTTCATGGAATAGTGATATGAAGTCATCTTTTTTTTATTATATTTGTTATAGGTATATTTGATTGTTGCTTTAATAAATTTAATGTTAAATTTATTGACCGTCCTATACATATTGATAACCTTATGGTGGAGAAGAAAGTGGGTGGATGGGAGCTCGCTAAATATAGATTAAAGTCGGATTTGTCTTCCCCTTTCCACCTACGGAAATATTGTGTAACCGTAAATGTTGTTAAGAGAGAAAAGGTTTACAGCGCCAGCACATCCGCTAAGTGAGAGAGGATCATTAATAAAATAAATTAAGATTCTCATCACTTGTTTTTTGATTCTCATCATTAGTTTTGGATAATTAATTAATTAATTATTATTATATCCATTAACTAAGTGGCGCTGGTGTCACAGAGTTAGTTTTAGAATTTATGCATACAGAACCAGAGCTGTCCGGGATTTCTTCCCTCCACGCATGTGAAACCAAAGTATGGTGAGCTAGAAATGATGATATTGCTGGTATTAATTATAAGTGGTTAGTTACTAATAGTTATCTGAATATGCCCGGGGCAAAGGGTTCATAATATTTCTTTTCTATATTTATATTGAAAGTAGTCACATTTATGAACTTGTATAAAATTTCTAGAACAGTGAATTAGACGAAAATGCACTAAAACTGTTTTACATTTCTGTAGATACAATTACTACATTCGTATTTGTTTCGTTTTACTATTTGTGCACTTATTTATTCAATTAAAATTTGATTTCGTTCTCTTTTGTTGTTACACTCTGTTATATGGCCTTGCTTCATGCTGTAGAGTTCACGTGATTGTTACACTCTGTTATATGGCCTTGCTTCATGCTGTAGAGTTCACGTGATTGTTACACTCTGTTATATGGCCTTGCTTCATGTTGTAGAGTTCACGTGATTGTTACACTCTGTTATATGGCCTTGCTTCATGTTGTAGAGTTCACGTGACTTGCTAGTCTGTTACGTCTGTTTCTTAATCATAGCTTTGTAATCTTCCCAAGTATCATTGCCTAATGAGAGAGGTGTAGGGACCCGATCCACTGGAGACTGAGATAGGCGAAGGAAGGGAAGATTTCCTTCTTAGACAGTGGCTGGCTTGTAAGTCATGGAGTTAATTTAATAATAATTACATTAATAATAATTACATTGGGAAAATCCTTTCATACCATCACGGGGCTAATATTTTATCATCATAGGCTTACAGATAGATGGACAGACACAAGACAGACAGGATATATATTGTTTTCTTCTTGATATATTTTTCATTTGTATTACATGCAGATTTCTTTTCATAAAATAAAACAAAAATATTTCCAATGCGTATTGGGAGCAAATGTATTCGCAACATTAAAAAACAGTGACGGTTCAGAATCAGTATGCTCTCACAAATCATATACAATCGGCGTGGCAAGAAACAAATCACATGCTCTGTGTGACAATAAACAAACTATACACCCTGTGTGACAATAAACAAACCACACACCCTGTGTGACAAGATATAAATCACACACCAAGTGTGACAAGAAACAAATTACACACCCTGTGTGACAATAAACAAACCACAAACCTGTGTGACAAGAAATAAATCACACACAATCTATAACAAGAAACAATTCCCATTCTGTGTGACAAGAAGCAAATCACATTTCACCCTGTGAAACAAAAAATAAATCTAACATCCTGTGAAACAAGAAACAAATCACACACAATCTATAACAACAATCAAATCACACACCCTGTGTGACAAGAAACAATTCACATTCTGTGTGACAAGAAGCAAATCACAGACCCTGTGAAATAAAAAATAAATCTAGCATCCTGTGGAAAAAGAAACAAATCACACACACACACACACACACACACACACACGCACACACACACACACACATACACACACACACTCACACTGTGTGAGAAGAAACAAATCACACCGTGTGTAACAATAAACAAATCACATAACCAGTGTAATAATAAACAATTCACCCTGTGTGACAAGAAACAAAGAAAACTTGTGCGACAAGAAACAAATCACACATACTGTGTAAACAAATCATACACTAAGTGTAACAAGAAACGACCACACACCCGTGTGACAAGAAACAATCGACACACTGTGTAGAAAAAATAAACCACACTCTCTGTGCAACAATATACAAATCACACACCCTGTGTAACAAGAAACAAATCACACTCTCTGTGTAATAAGAAATAAATCACACACCATGAGTAACAAGAAACAAATCACACGCCTTGTGTAACATGAAACACACCACACACTGTGTGACAAGAAACAAAGAAAGCAAAAAAACAAATCACACACAATATGTAACAAGAAAGAAACCACACACTCCTTTGTAACAAGAAACAAATCACACACCCTGTGTTTCAAGAGAAAATGTGTGTGGCAAGAAACAAATCACACACCCTGTGTAACAAGAAACAAATCTCACACCCTGTTTGACAAGAAACAAACACAACTTGAGTGGCAAGAAATAAATCTCACACCCTGTGCAACAAGAAATAAATATCACACCCTGTTTGACAAAAACCAAAGAAAACTTGTGTGGCAAGAAACAAGTCACACATCTTGTATAACAAGAAACAAGTCACACATCTTGTATAACAAGAAACAACTCACACACTCTAAGTAAAATGAAGCAGATCACACACCCTGTGTGACACGAAACAAAGAAAACTTGTGTGACAAGAAATAAATATCATACTGTGTAACAAAAAACAAATCACAAACCGTGCGTAATAAAAAAAAAACAAATCACACCCTGTGTAACAAGAAAGAAATCACATATCATGTGTGACAAGAAACAAATCACACATCCTGTGTGACACGAAACAAAGAAAACTTAGGACGGAGGAAGAGGAAAAGCTGCTAACGAGCAAGAAAAAATGGAAAACAGTCATAAGTAAATACTGATTTAAAGAAAGAAATAGTGAAATTGCAAAATAACATTTCAAAAGGCTCAACAATTCTATTTACACACATATAATATACAGTAGAAATATATTTATACACGAACCTCACTGACCTTGCATTGGAGGTACGTTATGACCCAGAGTTTAACTGCTGTGGAATTAAGTACAACGCTACACGAATGTCCACGAGGGACAGTAAAAAGGCAGAATGTATGATATCTATAAATAAAGCGCGTTTTCGAAAGAATATTTTAAATACTAAATCTTTAGTGAATATATTGTCTATCGTAAGGGGAGGAGGTACAGTTGTCAGTCAGTAACGTATGCAAATTACATTTAAAATAAAAGCATTCTAAAGTATTTGTTCTAATCACAGACACAGAACGGTATTTTTATAGTTCTATGGTCCAGTTGTTTTTGCTTTTGTAATGTGAACTCTCCACGAGCTGTGTACTGCGGGAGTAACCTTTGACCCATTTGTGGGGGGGGAGGGGTTTCCAAACAGGCGTTCGGAAAATACATCACATAGAAGAACGTCGATTGTCCGAACTAATTATGACCAACTATTGCCCATACAGTTCCAGTAACCAAACATACGTCAGAATAAACAGTTTATACGAAACAAAGTGTAATTAGACCCACAATTAAAGAATTGAATGCAAGGATTTCACTTCTCTATTTAGTAATAAATATTATGAAGAATTATTTAAAAAATAAATAATATTAACTATATTATTCTCTGAATAAAATTAGAGGTTTTAACCTTGTACAGAATATAGAGAGATTTTGCTGAATTACATACTATATAGAATTTTATCTTACTTAGACTAATATTCTGGATTGACCGTTGTCATTTTCCGGTCGGCATTGCACTGGAGATAAAATCTTAATGAATCAGCTAATAGAAGATTATCCTTCCAGTATCCGTTTATGTGAATCAAGAACGGGTATTACATTCTTAAACAGAATATTGTAGTGTTCAACAGTAAACAGACTAAACTCACTAGAGTAATTAAATTAGTTTATTATCGCTCTATCGAAATTTGACAAAGAAGCATAACTCTGCTTAAGCTGTCAATTACTAGTAGAGTTACTTCCCAGCTTTGTTCTTAACGGTTTTTTTTTGTTTGGTTTTTATTGAGTCACGGACCCCTTTGAAAATATTTTTAGTCAGAGACCTCTTTGAAAAACTGGTGAAAACTATTAACCTCTCCCTAGAAAAATGCACATAATCACAAATATAAAATTATAATGAATATTTTACTTTCACGGACTCCCTCAAGCCCATCTTAATCCCTTGAGGGCCGTGGACCCCAGATTTAGATGAAGCATTTCAGCTTCTTATATGAATATTCCTCCGTATCGTCATTCCCAGCAATCATCATCATCATTATCATCTTGGAAAAGATTTACAACCGTCTGCCACTGTCCCCAATCAAATTCAGCATAATTATTTTCCAACCAGCATAACTGATCCCTGCCAGACTGATCATTCAGTCTAGAGCAGAAACTTTTATAAATTTCTTATTCTAAAAGAATAGACATTTAATACAACAAAAAGTAAAGACACATAATACAATATAAAGGTATAGACATTTAATATAAAAATATAGACACTTAATACAATATAAAGGTATAGACATTTAATATAAAAATATAAACACTTAATACAATATAAGAATATATACGTGTAATATAAAAGTATAGACATTTAAAAGGTAAAAGTGTAGACATTTAATACGGTATAAAAGTATAGATACTTAATACAGTATAAAATTATAGACACTTAATACACTATAGAAATACATACATTTAATACAAAATACAAACATAATTTACTGAAACTATAAATGAATATTGACATTTAATATAATATAAAAGTATACACACTTAACACAATATAAAAAATAAATATATGTAACTTTATATCATCTAAAATTCACTTTCTAATTAAATTTCGATCAAAGTGGGTTTTTTGTGAAACAACTTAAATTATGAAATTTCCCTTTAGTTAGCGACAATCGATATTTTAATTTGTCTTGTAACTCGTCGATCTAATCTGTAATCTTTTTTGTAACGTTTGTTTACCAGATGATAATGGCTAAAGCTAGATTGTAAATTTAAATGAGTGCTAAATGTACCTAGTGCTGATGAGGTATTTATGAATGTATCTTTTTTGTAACGTTTGTTTACCAGATGATAATGGCTAAAGCTAGATTGTAAATTTAAATGAGTGCTAAATGTACCTAGTGCTGATGAGGTATTTATGAATGTATCTTTTTTGTAACGTTTGTTTACTAGATGATAATGGCTAAAGCTAGATTGTAAATTTAAATGAGTGCTAAATGTACCTAGTGCTGATGAGGTATTTATGAATGTATTTTTTTGTAGTTCATCTTTTACCAATGGGACAGAAGGTGGTATGTGTGGACATTGAAGTTCGGGCTGACTCAAATAGTGAAAGGGGAGGTAATAGGAAAAAAGGGTTCAGCTGCCCATTTCCCATCAAGTCACGTTTCACACAACCCCTTACACTACAGTTGTCTGTGCTGAAATCATTTAAATGAAAGCCGTTACTCTCATCACTTCCACTAACACATGAGTTATAGTTGATGTCAGATATGTTATTACAATAACAGCTTTGAAAATAATGAATAAACAATACACAATTGGAAGTTTCTACAATTTTATTCTTTCTATTAATGCGACAATTTCCATAGTAAGCACTCTAATAAAAGATAAGTAAACTTTTAAATATGAGGAAACTACACAGAAATTATATATATATATAAAAAAAACATAAATCTCTCCCTGCGAAATCAGCGAAAGGTGGAAGCGAATGTAAATCTAAATTGAAATTAACTAAGCAGTATCAATAAAGTTGGAACGCTGTGACTAATACATATAAATTGGCATGTACCTTCGATTTAATACATATGTATGCACACATGCACACTAACAAAAGTATATACTCTCTCAAATACAATCGGATTCTTCCATTACTACACACACACAAACACCAAAATCACCAGATTGCATACTTACAAAAGTCATAGATACACAACTAAAATTATTTCACAATTTTCGGTAATGATGAATTAACGTGTGGCATTATTCTACATACTTTGTATTATAATCAAAGGCACTCTCAGGAATTGCTCTTTTAACCATGCAGCAGTTGTTTACCTAGCGGGGTGTGTGTGTGTGTGTGTGTGTGTGTGTGTGTGTGTGTGTGTGTGTGTGTGTGTGTGTGTGTGTGTGTGAGCAAGGGGTGTATGTGTTATCTTTATCATATTTGTTACTATAAGCTTGCTTTGTATTTTTATGTATTTTTGTTTGGCGGGGGGAGAGAAAATACTCCCTTGCGAAATTTATCAAACGACTCCAAGTACATACGACCATTCAGAAGATATCTGTAGAACTGTTCACACTTTCGATTGCCATTGTACAGGTCTGGAATAATGTTCTTGAACTTGTACAGGTAATTATTCCGAGTTACACTGTAGTCTGTCTTCACTCAGCCTAGCGTCCGTCTCTTTATACCCTATCCAGTCACCCCACCCTCCTTCAATATTCATCCATTCGGACCATTTTGTCAATATTGTAAACATTATTTTCATTCACTAATCTGTCCATCAGAATGAAGGGATTGTAAACATTATTTTCATTCACTAATCTGTCCATCAGAATGAAGGGATTGTAAAAGATGACGTAGCTGTCGGATCGGAGATAAACATTTCACACACTTTAAGGAGGCAATGAAACTTACATTTTACAATGTCAAATTATAAATGACTTGGATGGAATTGAAAAGAAAATTGAAATATTAATGGGAATGGTCAAGTTATAAATGACGTTGGATAAAGAAAATTTAAATAATAATGGGAGTGGTCAAGTTATAAATGACGTTGAATAAAGAAAATTTAAATAATAATGGGAATGGTCAAGTTATAAATGACGGATAAAGAAAATTTAAATAATAATGGGAATGGTCAAGTTATAAATGACGTTGGATAAAGAAAATTTAAATAATAATGGGAATGGTCATTGGAATGGTCGATGATGGCTGTCCTCGAAAAACGTGCACTTTTATCTTTGGGACGTGGTTGTGTTAGTGCAGAAATACTTTTATCTACTCACATCCAATAATTACATCTAATAACACGTAATACCTTTGCTGTTCTTATTTTGACACTGGGACAAAGACAGAGAGTTATGATCCTTAGACCGGCATGCTATTTTGATTTAATTTCCCTTCCCCACAGACGTTATTTCTATGACTGTAATTAAAATCACAGATGGCTGTATAACAAATGGCTGTAATTAAAATCACAAATTGCTGTAACACAAATGACCGTAATTATAATCACAAATTGCTGGATCACAACTAACCGTAATTAAAATCACAAATTGCTGTAACACAAATTACCTTAATTATAATCACAATTTGCTGTAACATAAATGACCGTAATTATAATCACAAATTGCTGGATCACAAATGACCGTAATTAAAATACAAATTTTTTCCTCAAGACTTCCTTTATCTCATGTCCATCAAATCCCCAGATCTGGCTGTCTGGTCAGTCTTTAAACATCTTAGGCTCTGTAAAGATCATTTTTACGTGTAAGAGTAATATCAAACTCTTGATATACTGTGAATGTACTTATAACAAAGACCACAGGTAATTGTACATATGGGAAGTGTTACTTTTTGAGCACTAACTATCAATACAAATCAAGCACGGTTTGCTCCCTTCAGCTGCTAGATAGACCTCTTTCATTGGTGGAGGACCTCTTTAGAGTTTCTGAAAACTTTGAAAGCCTCTGTTGAAGTAATTATTTGTTAAATACTTTATAAATAGATTATCTTAAAGTCTCTATATATATGTGTGTGTGTGTGTGTGTGTGAATATGTGTGTGCGTGTGTTTATATGTGTGCGTGCGTGTGTGCATGCATGGGTGCGTGTATGGGTATATGTGTGCGTGCGTGTGTATATGCCTGAGTGTGTATGTGTGCGTGTATAAATATTTGAATATATATTATGGGGAGGCAAGTGAATCGCACTATCCAGTCTTCGGATAATTGCCATCATTATTCTCTCCCCTGACTATAATAAATTATTCTCTCAGACTATAGTCAATATGTGTGCGCTGTGCTTATTGTAATACAGTAATTGGTGCTTTTCTAAACCTTCTGCCAGAATGACCAAATTTTTGCATAAGACGTTTCAAGAGTACTCAGTACAGTTGCAGACTTGACCGGAATGGTTCGTAAACTAGCTCGTGTTAAAATTTCTCGCTACAGGCCAATCAGAAAGTAAAGGTGAGTATTAGAAGCAGAAATTTGTCGACCAAATTATTCATCTTCGTTTTGAACTTGAAACACAGTCATAATATTGTATCGTAGCTTCAAACCATCTACTGAGATGACATAACCTTTAACTGGTGTAAACCAACCTAATGATATCATCAGCACCATTAATGATGTGCTCAGCATTAAAATGGTAATTGGGCTTCTATCCACCATAACGTTGGCAAAACGCCAGCTGTTAGAGGCACTGTCATGGCTCATTTTATATCTCTCCAGGCTTGATTGCTTTGTTTTCAAGCTAAACTCGTGAGAAAATAAAATCATTGCTAATTAGGGATAAAATAAATCAGAACCTGTGTGATGGGAGATGACTTTTGACCAAAAATAAGGTGAGTAAGGTCGGTATAGGCTCGATTATCACCCTTTAGGTCAGGAGATGAAGACTTTTACTTAGCCAGATTAAGAATGGGCCAGAATGGCAAAGTTGACCACAGATATTTTGTTTGATTTTCGGATATATCAGCAATTACAATTCGATCAAGACCAGGATTCGTAAAATAAGAAAACAGCTGCTGTGACCCGTTATGAATATGTAAGAAACGCCTGTTGCTGATTCGTTGAATACCTAATGCTTTCGAAAGGATCCCGATGAAAACATCTTCTAGGGGGAAGTAAGGCATATAGTTAGCGAATCGAAGTAAATCAGGAATTGCCTCTCCTGAAATGACGTAGCTTGCGCCGTTTGGATAAGCCGGGTAGAGTTCGAAAGGATATTCTTCTTCAGTGATTTTCCACTTCCCATCTTTCAAAACGGGAGACCGGTCATTAATACGACCGACAATTGATTTACGAAACAATGATTCGTTCTGATGTAACATCTGCAGCAGCCAGGGCAAGTGGACAAAGGTGTCGGAATCCGCTTTCAAAATGAATTTTGCATTTGGACAACTCATATTTACCCACCGTAAAGCGGCCATAGTTTTGAGGGTTAAGTTTTTGTACGTATCCAAGAAGTCTGCCACAATCATGTCTCTCCGCCATTTTGATTCGTCCTGAATCATTAGGTCTTCCTTGACTGTCAAGTTTGTCTGTCGGCCTAAGACAAAGTACAGCCTCGTGTCGTCATTCATAGTCGCGTTCGTCAAATTTTGTCTTCGCAGTTCAACTTGTCCCCAGCGACCCCACGTGTCCCGTATCGTGGCTCTGCGGGTGACGTCACTAGGCAGTGATGGGACGATTATGACCAAATACGTGGAGTTCGTGCAACTCATGACGTCATTATGTGCCAGTATGGGAGGAACATTCTGAGACAATATAGTTTGTTTGACCTTGAAGTAATCTGCACTAACCGAGTCTAAACTTGGGTCATCGTTCGTCAAATATATCTCTGGAATTTCGTCCTTGATGACGTAGAAAAATTTTACGTAGCAGATAAACACAAGGCAGACGAATATGAGGTGAAAACGTTTGGATTGGCGAAATAATCTGTATGTTCTGCAACATACTGAAAGCAAGATATTAAAAATAAAGTAATAGTTTGCACTGTAAATGAATGAACATATCAGGAAATAAAAATAGAAAGAATAATATTTAGCTCAATGCTTATAACACTGTGAATGGCTGCTCACAGTTTTAAATAATCTCACAAAGAGATGCACAATAAATGTACAAAATTTGTTTAGGGTTCGTTGGTACCTTACTGATTGTCCCCATAGCTAAATGGTCCGGTTAATTTGATTGCAGGATTACCAGTACCTTATTTAATTTAATTTTGAATTTTCAGTTTCGTTTTTGTGTCGGTGTGGTCGAGAGGAGTTGTTATTAATCAATAATGGTAATAAATTATGAAAGTGTGAAAAGTCTACAAGTATTCCTAAAACAGTATCAAGTCTGAGCTTATCAATGGACCGCGCTTGCCTTATATCTTTTAGTAGGAATAAAGATCTGCCCTCGTTTGGTAGGATATAAAAGTTTCCAAGAATGTGATTGATTGTGCTACCCTGCACTAGCAACTATCTGATCAAAATACGGCATTTTTCAGTCGTCAGGAAGGCAACTGTTATCTGTAAGCTAGCTATAATGTCTAGAGTACCGACAAAAGATCCATAAAGAGGATCATGCTGTGAAATCGGTGGCTTTTACTCGGAAAGCCCCTAACAGTTTTTATTCGTGCACTTACACACATGTACACATACACGAAGAACATGTACATATAGACATACATAAAACAAGATCACTCATACACACAAGATATTCAGTCAAAATTAGATTACAGCATAGAAAAATTATTATTAAAATATCACACACTTAATGGAAAATTTATACAGTCAAGATTAGATTACAGTTTGGAGAAATGAATTATTAAACTATCACATTCTTATTGGAAAGTTTGTTCAGTGTAGATTAGGTTACAGTGTGGAGAAATGATTTGTAAAATATCACACACCTATTGGAAAGTATAAATGAACAATACATAATTAAAGAAGTAAATTTAGAGACAGATATTTTTTTATAAAATACTATAGGAAATGGAAAATATTAAAGGATTAGAAAACGAAACGCAACTTTATGTTAAATCCTGTGTTTTGTATAATGAATTTCAACTAAGGCAAACAGAAAAAGACGTCACTTTCCGTGATTGGTGTAATGAATTTGAACTGTAACAAACAGAAAAAGAGGTAATCACTTTTAAATGATGTAATATATGCAAATTAATATAAACAGGCAAAGAGGTCATGAACAATGTTTGTGAAACTTTCTCGTCTGCCCTCAGTGATATAAAATGCAAATTAAGATAAGCAAGGTCATCAAGGTCAAAGTCAAGAACAAAATTAATTGTCTGTTTCCGCGCACTACCCCTTATCAACCACTGGCATTGCGACTGTGGACCGACAGGGTACGTTTTAATTATTTTTAAATAAGAGCAAACATCGTAAATCATTTTATTATTCTTTTGTGCGTGTGTGGGTTGGGAGTGTTTGTTAAATTAGTTCCAGGTTTACTTTACAAAGTCTAGACCTTAATCACGACTTGGAAATTGATCCAGGTGCTTGAAGTTTTGCACAGGGTGTATGGAATTTTTCTAAAAGACGTGTGATTCCCTTGCTCGGGATTGTGAAGTTTAGCCGCAATTGTAATAGAGAAACGGTCACAGAGTCTAGTATAAGAAGTGTTAATAAAATAATAATAATAATTAGTAGTAGAAGTAGTAGTAGCAGTAGTAGCAGTTGTAGTAGTAGTAGTAGTAGTAGCAATAGCACAATCACTATACATTAGTAGTAGTAATAGTATGAGTTTTATTTTTATTACTATCATCATTAATATATGTTATTATGATTATGATTATTTTTATTATTATTATTAATGTGTGGGTATTATTAGCATAATGATAATACTGATGATGACTATGATGATGATGATGATGATGATGATGATGCAATTGATAAGGCAATAGTTACTGACTGCAAGAAACGAAGAACAAATGTTATTATTATTATTATTCCTCTTTTTCCACGACTTCTGTTTGACTGTCGGTTGTGATCAAGGTCTCGGAATCTTACCAAGATTCTGGGAGATCCAAGGTTTTACGGAGGATGTGGGCACATCCGACAGTCAAACAGAAGTCGTGAAAAGAGGAATAATAATAATAATAATAATAATAATAATAATAATAATAATAATAATAATATGTGGGAGTTGTTGTCATCATCATCAGACATGGGAATTATTACCATTATTATTAAATTGTGACTCTTTAAAATGATTTATTCGCCTCCTCTATCCCATCACCAATTTTCTGCCCTAATCTATAAAAGTAAATAAATGTTTTAGATAACTCAGATTCCATTATAGATCTACTACTAATTGTGTGCATCTTTACAAAGTGGTTTTTGTTTTGTTTTGTTTCTTTTTCTTACGCACGTCTGTTGGAAATCGCCTCATTTTAGTTGTCTTGTACATTTTAGTCTTAGGCAAATACAAACAAATCAAATGTGCAATAAATAATTTTTAGTGTCAGACAAATACAAACGAATAAAATGTGCAATAAATAATTTTTAGTGTCAGACAAATACAAACGAATAAAATGTGCAATAAATAATTTTTAGTGTCAGACAAATACAAACAAATCAAATGTGCAATAAATAATTTTTAGTGTCAGACAAATACAAACAAATCAAATGTGCAATAAATAATTTTTAGTGTCAGACAAATACAAACGAATAAAATGTGCAATACATTGGCAAATGTTATAAAAATTGTTGTGGACTTTTAAAATAAACTGTATTGGTTCTGTCCACCTTACCCCATTTGGGTCACCGAAGAAGCAAGTAGCCAAGACAAGTTTTTAAAATGCGGATTTATAACAGCACTGACAATTTATGACGTCATAACGTTTTCCAGTAATGTTGACTACTCTAATTTATGAGACCTCACAATTTTTGGTGTAGACAGTCACTGTCCGTGATCCCTTGTTATTTGGTGTATTGGGGTCACTATCGGTAAGAGACTTTATGGGGTTTTCTTTAAATATATATATATAATTATGTCCATGCTATTAGGATATTTTACCACAGCTACATATTCTGCAAGGTTAACGGTGAAATGTATTGACTTATTTTTCTGAACTGATAATGTCGCTCTTGTAATGTGTCGATAATTACGTGACATTGAAATCATATTTGCTGACTTAGCCGTGTCAAGAAATATATTAAAAAGTAAAATGTTAGGAATGGGTTGTGGGGGGGGGGGCTCTTGAGCCCCAGGACTTCAGAATTAGAAATAAGTTCACAGGGAAGATAACTACCCTGAAGTCGCAAGCGCTATTGATAGCTAAACGGGGAGAAATGACCATCCTTGACCGCAAGACCGTTACCATGTTCACCAGAGGTCATCCACCTGCACAATGTTTTCATAAAAATATTCTTTTACTTGTACTATATCTGGGAGGTCAAAACAACTTTTGTAAATATTGAAATAGGTCATGATCATGCGCAGAACTGGAGGTGGTACGTCCAATGAAGGAAAGAGAATAATTTGAAAACAATGTGTAAGACTTGTTGCGATTGGACGAAAATGTATGCGAGGTGAGTTAAGTCATTTTTTTGTCAAATCCGTCAAGTTGAAATGTTTTGTATGAGATGAAAATATTTTTTTAATTTACTGTAGAATGTCTTATAGGTTTTGACTTTTCAACATTTACTCTAGAATGTCTTATAGGTTTTGACTTGTCAACATTTACTCTAGAATGTCTTATAGGTTTTGACTTGTCAACATTTACTCTAGAATGTCTTATAGGTTTTGACTTGTCAACATTTACTCTATTCTGAGAGTAGTAGTAACCACCGGTTATTGCAGTCAGATCACTAAAGGCCATAAACGTTTACGTCTTGTCGGATTAAAACCCGTCAACTAAATCACCACCATAGCTTGCACATCCACACGTTAGTGATCTTATCAGTAGTTCTATTTATGGCACATTAATTAGTAAAGCAAATTATTAGTGATAAAATAGATGCAACTATACAAAAAAGAAGATATTCATTTAATTGTAATGTTCAATGGACGTTTCCTGTCTTCAGACGAATCGTTCAATAAATATTATTTAATTCGATTCAGAAGAAACAATATAAAATCGTTTTCTTTCAAATTCATATTTTTATTGAGTGACATGCTATATTTAATATAGACATTTTAATTTAAGTGAATTATAATCTCACCTTTTCTAGGATAAACGGTAGAGAAAAGCATTGTACGGTTTACCCTGAAGAACTTCCTACTGGAAACACGACCAGTCGAAATGTCGAGCGCGTTCTGGCGAGAACGACATCATATCCAGTTAAAACCATGTGGTTTAGCGGTACCGGGGGGAGGGGGATGTAAAGGCCTAAGCACTTTAGTGGCAAGTTGTACTCAGCCAGAAGAAATGGCATACATTCCAGTCAGTACATAGTTGTACTCAGCCAGAAGAAATGGCATACATTCCAGTCAGTACATAGTTGTACTCAGCCAGAAGAAATGGCATACATTCCAGTCAGTACATAGCTGTACTCAGCCAGAAGAAATGGCATACATTCCAGTCAGTACATAGCTGTACTCAGCCAGAAGAAATGGCATACATTCCAGTCAGTACATAGTTGTAACAATTACAAGTAGTAGTATTTCAAAAGCATGACTGTATTTCCACACTCACACACACACACACACACCTCAGGCATTTTCACGTCAAATTATTTTATTACATTTAATTAAATCATTAACTATTAAACTGAAGTAAAAGTAAATCAAAGAATGGAGTAATATTACATTATTTTAAATTTCTTAGTATTGCAATAGAACAACAAAATACAAAATAATACTTGATTTTATGCATGAATTTAGTTCTATATTCAGCTTGCAATGGAACAACAAAACAAAATAATACTTGATTTTATGCATGAATTTAGTTCTATATTCAGCTTGCAATGGAACAACAAAACAAAATAATACTTGATTTTATGCATGAATTTAGTTCTATATTCAGCTTGCAATGGATTGTCTTGTTAAAGAAAAAGAAGGCTGAAGCGCCAGAAAGTAAGAGAAAAGGGATAAGAAAACATTTTTTAATAACATACACGCTTTTGTACTGAAAAAAAATATGTTTCCTTTTATAAAATTTCGTGTGTTCAAAATAATATATCAATAGTATTCCTGTAGGACCTGTAGGTCCACTCTCTCCCTCTCTCTCTCTCTGTATTTAAGTAGGTTGTATTATTTTAGTGCCTAATTTGTAAAATTGCCTATTTTATACCTGTAAAATTGCCTATTATAATACCTGTAAACTTGCCTATTTTAGTACCTGTAAAATTGCCTATTTTAGTACCTGTAAAATTGCCTATTTTAGTAACTATAAATATTATATTCATATATATATATATACTTTCACAAATACACATACATATACATATACATATATATATGCCCATGCTGAAAGATAGACAGGGAGGCAGACAAATAGATAGACAGATAGATAAACAGACAGACAGACCCGATAGATAGATAGATAGATAGATAGATAGATAGATAGATAGATAGATAGATAGATAGATAGATAGATAGATAGATAGATAGATAGATAGATAGATAGATAGATAGATAGATAGATAGATAGATAGATAGATAGATAGATAGATAGATAGATAGATAGATAGATAGATAGATAGATAGATAGATAGATAGATAGATAGATAGATAATGTTCAACTCAACATTCTTGTATAGCTCAAAATAGAATTAAAGAGATTGTGAAACGTTTGTAAAATAGACCTGGGGTATCGTAGGATTTTAATACCTTTATCGACAATTCCTTAAGTTCTTAAGTGCAGTGTTTATGGAAGGCTTACATAGCTTTCCAGGTCACAAAATTTCAAAACTTAAATATGGATTTCGTCGATAAAAGAAATCAATACTTGTAAAACGAGTGAAAACAGATTTGTGGATATAGGTACGTGTGAATGAAAATATAGGGGGTGTAAGTAAATTGGGCGTGGATGAAGGTATGTGTGGGTATTGCTGGATTGTTAATAAAATGTGTGGATGAAGATATGTGCGGAGGTAGCATAAGTGTATAAAACTGAGTGGAAATATAGATTTGAGTGAATGTAAATATGTGTGGATGTGTATAGTTAACAGCGTATGAGTATGTACGTGTGGATGTAGGTATCAGTGAATAAATATGTAAAGATGTAAGTATATGAGGACGTGTATGGATATTTTGTGGATGAAGGTATATGCGGCGGAGTAAATTTGCCTCTCAAACTTAAAAATTTAATTGTTATATATTTTCTTTTAAGTGTCAGAGTAACCCAAACTTGGGCACTCCTTATGATTGTATTTTTGAAGTAAACATTAAAAAAAAAACTACTCATTCAGTTTCCACTAGGTCTGTAAATCTAGAATATTCTTCCCTTAGGCTGTTTACTTCAGACTCATACACTTTCAAACTAGCGCCATAAGGAGTGCCCAAGGTCGGGTCACTCTGACAAATTATCAACTTAAATAACAATTAAATTAAAAATAGGGAAGGGCAAATTTACTTTGTCACAGTATCTGTTTGAAAACTCGAGCTTTGCTGTTACGAGTACATTTTACCTGGCAGGAAAGGGAGTATTAGACTATTAAAAAAAAAAAAAAACTTTCTCAATAACTCGAGACTTCATGATAAGATAATTCTTAGCCGGCTGACAAAATAGTAGAATATCTCCATCTAACAGAGACGAGTTAATTCAAATTTTAAAAAAAATTAAACCATTATGTTCACTTTTTTAGTCTAACAAGCATCAAGCAGTGACATGAATACACCGAAGGGTTGTGTTGTGGTGTTCTGCATTGTGAAGTGGTATGGTGATTTATATTATGTGTTGTGTGTTCTGTTGTGTTGTGGTGTTCTGCATTGTGAAGTGGTATGGTGATTTATATTATGTGTTTTGTGTTCTGTTGTGTTGTGGTGTTCTGCATTGTGAAGTGGTATGGTGATTTATATTATGTGTTGTGTGTTCTGTTGTGTTGTGGTGTTCTGCATTGTGAAGTGGTATGGTGCGCTATATTATGTGTTGTGTGTTCTGTTGTGTTGTGGTGTTCTGCATTGTGAAGTGGTATGGTGCGCTATATTATGTGTTTTGTGTTCTGTTCTGTTGTGTTGTGGTGCAATGTGAAGTGGTATGATGATTTATATTATGATTAGGTGTTTTGTGTGGCGTGATGTGGTTTGCAGTCCTGGGCGATTTGTGAAAATTGTTTGAAGAACGGTAAGATGTTCATAATAAATTTCTGAAGATTAAATTATTTTTTTCTTTTTTACAAGCTGGAAGTTAATATTCATTTCTTTAAAGATAAATCTTGAAACTTTCACTTGTCGGTTTGTGGTGTGTTTTCCAGTACATTTCAAGTTACGTCATTTATATGACTTTAAGTCTTCCTGAGGTTGCACTGCAAGAGCGATAATTCTTCTAATTTCAAAGCCCATCCATTTCGAAATTTACAAATATTTTTTCTTCTGCCTGTCTACAGAAAAAGCAGGTTTTACTGCTAGTCTTTGAAATCCCCTGACATCACAAATTTTCCTTAAATGGATTTAACAAATAATCAAAATGTGTCCGTTTATTAAAAAACATTCTACTGCGTCATTCATTTACTGGAACGGATTTGTCCGGTTTTGGTATTTTATAAAGTAATTCCCTTACCCTAATAGATTGTATAAATATTTTAATGTGTCTGCCTTGAAGTCCTTAACGACTATACAAATTGTCCTTACGTGTCGGTTTTCGAAAAACATATTAAGACACATATGTCAAGACACATATTTGTCCTAATAGATGTGTTGTAATTGACGAATGTGCTGGATCAAATAAAGTCAAATAAAATCAATACTAATACTCCAATATATAAACAATACACATTGTTCTAGTGTGTCCGCTTTAAGATAAGATGACGTCATGCAATCGCCCCACACACACACAGACACACACTGATATCACAGGAGTAAACTCGAACTGCAAGTTTTGGCATGCTACATACGTATGCATATAATTTATTTATCACTTAATATCCAGCTTCTTCCATTTATCATCACCATAAAAAATCTCCAGTTCCCACAATGCCAAGGGTGCCATAGAGCACCGTGAAGTACTTGTAATTCTTCTTTTCGTATTCAACAGCAACTACTCAATAGAAGTATTTATTTGGTATTAAAGGTGATTATTCTTCCTGTGGGGTTACACCAGTATTCAAGATTAGCTATTTTGCCATGGCACATATTAAAATATTCTTTATTTAAATATTAAATATAGATGCATTATTGAAATGTCAACAACAACGCAGGATAGATAGATAGAGAGAGAGATTGATTGGTTGATTGATTGATTGATTGATTGATTGATTGATTTTCAATTTACAGAAAATACTCATTTTTCGCCCTCGAATGTGACGTCACTAACACCATTGCGGAAGTATCCTAGTTGTGAAAAAGGGAAAAAGCAGCCTTTCCTTGTTTTATCTATATATCTTCTGGTTTACTGATTATAAACTGCTGCCATGGTAGACGCGAGAAGTATCTACTGCAGTGTGTAAGTGTAAGGTGGCAAGATATGCTGACTATATCAAGCAATTTCTGGTACAAGGAAGTTACTGGAAATTGTTACAATTGTGTTCTGCTGGAAGGAGCTATTTCTGCAAAGGATTAGCAACTTGAGGAGGGAATCATGTGGAAATTGACAGTAGTAATGTGAACAATGAATTTGTGGCTTTGTTACAGCAAGTGTGCGCAAGATTATTCAGACAGCACCTAAACCAGTTTATGTACAAACTATTATTGCTTATCTCTAATAACTCCATTTCTGTTCTCTGATAAGAACAATATCTTGCTTTTTGAATTGATATTAAATTGTTGAATTGTGTTTTATGATATAAGATTGTATAGATTTAAAAAATATTCAAATGTTGTTTCATGGAAATGTTGATGTCAAGTAATCGTTATTTTCATTGCTTTTGTTATATGTAATATTAGATTGTTAATTTAATAAATGTATTGTTAAATTTATTGATCTTCTTACACATATTGATATTTATGTTGGAGAAGTAAGTGGTTGGTTGGAGGCTCACTATGTATAGATTAAAAGACGGATTTGTCTTCTCCTTTAGTAAGAAATTTTCCACCTACAGAAATACTGTGTGACGGTAAATGTTTGTTTTTAATGTTGTGGAAGAGAGGAAATGTTTACAGCGCCCGCATATCGGCCTAGTGAGAGAGATGTCTGCTGGAGAATTATTAATAACATACATTAAGATTCTCATCACTTGTAATTAGTTCTGGGTGATTAATTAATCATCATCATCATCATAACCATTAACTAAGTGGAGTAAGCATCACAATATGTCATTAGGAAATTTACTATGATGGAATTTGTATAGAGCATGTAGTATAAATACACTCAGACACTCGCGTGCTTTCTTTTCTCAACGCACGCACATACACTAATATGCATGCATCATATTAAAAGACAAAAGTCACAGTTGCAAAAGTAAAATTATTTCAGTTTTTTCTGTAATGATAAAATATATGACATTACGCTACACACTTTGTAATACAATTCATAATAAACTGTTCACTCAGATATTTTCCTTTTTTCAATCACACATCATTAAGCAGTTATTTATTCCACTAATGTGTGATTGCGAGAGAGGGTGTTTGTTATTATTAACATTGTTGTAGTAAGCTTGCCTTGTAATTTTATTTCTTTATTTTTTCTTGGAGGGGGGGGGGGCTCATTCTTTTATGAAATTTAACAAACGAGCTCCAAATATGAACAATCATTCGTAGGCTACTTTCATAACTATTAAGAACTATTTGCACTTTGACTTGCCATTGGTATAGGTCCAAACGTCTGGAATACTGTCCTTGAACTTGCACACGTAATGTCTCTTCCGAGTTACACTGTATTTTTTTCTTCTTCTTCACGATGACTTCTGTACCCCACAGGAATTGCATGAAAACTTTTCATCTGTAGATGTTCTCGGTTTTTGGTTGATTCCTGTGGGGCCTTCCTCCTTTCTCTGGAATTTAAGGAGGGTAGTGTTGTTCCTTGTGGTGCGTTTGGTGTTTTATTTTGTTTTAGTTTGTTTTAGTTAGTTTGTTTTGTTTTTCCTTTATAATGATCAGGTTGCGACTGTATGGTCCATTTTTTTTTTTTTACAGTCTTTTTTGATTGAGTGTAGGGGGCGCTTCCGGCTTCCGCCGCTTTCGCGCTGGATGAGGGAGTTGTGGGGGAAAGGGAGGGGGTAGTTTAGCCCATTGGCTATGTCAAAGTAGTCTCTATGTATCACTTCCAATTGGTCATCTGTCCGCAGAGTTGTTTTGTGGTTTACTCATTACCTCATGCCTGGCCGGTCAAAGTCGTATGTCACTCTGAGCTCTTGTTGTTCGGGTGTATCCTTTTTTTAATTTTTAATTGTATATATATTTTTAATAATCATTATTTTTTTTATTTATTTTTTTTTTAAAAAAACAAACAAAGAATCCAACACCCTTCTTGTCTTTTCCTTCCTTCCTCTTTTTATTTTTTATTGTCCTCTTTTTTCTTTTATATTATTTATCAGTTCTACTTGTTATTATTTTTTTCCCTTTTTGTTTCCTTTCTCCTTTTAATCTTTTATCATTTCGCTTATTATTTGTTCTATTTTACTTGTTTATTTCTTTACTCTAGATTTTAATTTTATTTGTCTGGTTATAATAATTTAATTAGTTGTTTTTATATATCCAATATTATTTCCTTATTTACTTTGTGAATTTTGTTGTATAAATTTAGGTGGTCCTCCCAATCATTACTTTAGTCGACCAATGGTGGGGCGGTAGGGGGCATCAGACGGAATGTAAAAAAGGACAGACCTCCTGGGTGCAATGGGGTTGGGATGAAGTTACTACATGCACATTCCAGAATCCAGACGATACTTCAACAATACAACACACCATGACGAAAAAAAAAGGTTCCTTTAACACATAGGTCCCGTCCGGGGAAAAAACATAGGTTTATAATCCGACACTAGCTCCCAACTCATACCCAGTGGGTGACTGAGTGGAGGCAAATTACCGGCACCGGTTTGGGGGGTTATAGGTCTTGGGAATAAATTAAAAATCAAGGTTTTGGGGTTAAATTTCACACTGAAACCAGAGCACCCATTTAGGCTTCGTTGTGAGCTGTGTGTATGAGGTATCCAGTGTGAGATTTACACCGTCTTCTTTCAGTCCGTACTTTTATATCCTACCCATTCCACACCACCCTCTTTCATTAATCATCTACTCAGATCTTTTTCTCAATAGTTGTAAACATTTTCATTCATCCATCTGTCCATCAGAATGAAGAGCATGTTTAAGATTATGTATATATATCCGGATTGGAGATAATCATTTGACGCACTTTGGGAAAGCAATGAAACTTACATTTTCACTCGGTGTCAAGTTATATCTGATTTTGGCTCGAATTGAGAAAATATTTAGTAAAACAATGATTAGAATGGTCAATGTGATTAGAATGGTCAGTAGATTAGTCGATGATGGTTATCCTTGAAAAACGTGCACTTAACAACTGTCAACACAGTTTTATATTATCTTTGGGACAAGGATGTGTTGGTGCAGAAATGTTTCTTCCTACCCAAGTCCACTGAATGTATCTAGTAATATATAAACCGTCTTCCTTTATTACTTCCATATTGGAACCCAGAGAGAATATTTATATATTTATTTAGACCAGTTTGTCCAGGAATTTTTATTCTGGTCGGATCTTTTAACCAGCATGCAGTGGTTTTCGTTTAACTCCCCTCCCCACAAACGTTATTTCTTTGGCCATAATTAATATCACCAAATGTATCAGAAATGAGCGTAATTAAAATCACAGAATTGTTGTATCGCCTTTTTGATCATCTGTCAAACAAATCGCCGTATCTGACTGTCAGATCAATACATGTAAACTTCTTACATCACAAGCACTCTCTCATTCTCACTCTCTCTCTCTCTCTCTCTCTCTCTCTCTCTCTCTCTCTCTCTTTGCATAAGAGTGAGAATGCGTCTTTTTTAAACACTTGCGCGTATAAGTATTTGTATGTAAGAAAGAGGTGTATCGCGTTATCCAGTCATCAAGCAATTGCAAATCGCTATTCTCTCCTCCGACAATCATTGTTCATGCGCCATGTTTATTTGTATACAGAAATGGCAACTTTTCTAAATCTTCTGCCAGAATGACCAAAAGTCTCAAGAAAATAAGGACGGATATTAAAAACATAAATTAGTAGACCAAATCATTCAACCTCGTTTTGGATCTTGAAACACAGTCATAATATTATATTGTAGCTTTAACCCATCTACTGAGATGACATGACCTTTAACTCTTTCTACACTGGTGCAAACCAACGTAATGATATCATCAACACCATTAATGATGTGCTCAGCATTAAAATGGTAATTGGGCTTCTATCCACCATAACGTTGGCAAAACGCCAGCTGTTAAAAGTACTGTCATGGCTCCTTTTATATCTCTCCGGGCTTGATTACTTTATTTTCAAGCTAAACTCGTGAGAAAATAAAATCATTGCTAATTGGAGATAAAATAAATCAGAACTTAGTCACACAAGGGAGATGCCTTTTGACCAAAATTAAGGTAAGTAGGATCATACAGGCTCGAGTATTGCCCTTTTTGGTCCAGAGATGAAGACTTTTACTTAGCCAGGTTAAGTGGGGCCAACGTGGGTAAAGTTGACCACAAATACTGTATTTGATTTGTGGATATGTTACCAATTGCAATTCTATAGAGATTACGATTCATAAAATAAGGGAACAACTGTTGTGACCCGGTATACATATGTAAGAAACGCTTGTAGTTTATTCGCTGTATTCCTATCGCTTTCGAAAGGATCCCGATGAAAACATCCTCAAAGGGGAAGTAAGGCATATAATTAGCGAATCGAAGTAAATCAGGGATTGCCTCTCCTGAGATGACGTAGCAGGGTCCGCTTGGATAAGCCGGGTAGAGTTCGAAAGGATATTCTTCTACAGTGATTTTCCACTTCCCATCTTTCAAAACGGGAGACCGGTCATTAATACGACCGACAATTGATTTACGAAACAATGATTCGTTCTGATGCAACATCTGCAGCAACCAGGGCAAGTGGACAAAGGTGTCGGAATCCGCTTTCAAAATGAATTTTGCATTTGGACAACTCATATTTACCCACCGTAAAGCGGCCATAGTTTTGAGGGTTAAGTTTCTGTACGTATCCAAGAAGTCTGCCACGATCATGTCTCTCCGCCATTTTGATTCGTCCTGAATCATTAGGTCTTCCATAACTGTCAAGTTTGTCTGTCGGCCTAAGACAAAGTACAGCCTCGTGTCGTCATTCATAGTCGCGTTCGTCAAATTTTGTCTCCGCAGTTCAACTTGTCCCCAGCGACCCCACGTGTCCCGTATCGTGGCTCTGCGGGTGACGTCACTAGGCAGTGATGGGACGATTATAACCAAATACGTGGAGTTGGTGCAACTCATGACGTCATTCTGTGCCAGGATGGGAGGAACATTTTGAGACAATATAGTTTGTTTGACCTTGAAGTAATCTGCACTAACCGAGTCTAAACTTGGGTCATCGTTCGTCAAAGTTATCTCTGGAATGTCATCCTTGATGACGTAGGAAACATTTACGTAGCAGATAAACACAAGGCAGACGAATATGAGGTGAAAACGTTTGGATTGGCGAAATAATCTGTATGTTCTGCAGCACACTGAAAGCAAAATATTAAAATAAATTAATAATTTGTTCTGAAAATGAGAAATGGAAAGAGAAATAATGTTAATTAGTTGAATGCTTATAACATTATGATTGGCTGCATAATTATCATTTTAAATAGTCTCAAAAAGAGCTGTTCAACGAATGCTCAAAGTTTACTTAGGGTTAGTTTGTATGAGTAAGGGACTTTGCTGGTAGTTGGTTGCTTTGATTGCAGGATTGTCTGTTCTTAATTTAACTTTCTATTGATTCTTACTTTTGTATTTTTCAGTTGTTGCCGGATAGATTTTTCTTTTTGTTTGGTTTGCTCGAGAGGAGTTATTGTTAATGAAATAATGCGCATAAATGATGAAAGTTTAAAAAGTCGAGATTTTTTCCTAAAACAGTGTCAAGTCTTTAAATAGCAATGGACAGCTACATTTGTCTTATGGCTGTTTGTAAGAATAAAGATCTGCCCTTGTTTTCTACGACAAAAGAGTTGCCAAGGATTTTCGTTGCTTAGTACTAGCAACTGTCTGATCAAGCTGGTGTCGTTAAGCAAACTCACTAGAATGGCAATTGTTATCTTAGTGTTTTCTGTTTAAGAAGAGAACTCCACTTGCGTAGCAGTTGGGTGGCAGTATTAAAGATGTATTTGTGAGTAAGTTGGAGAGGGCATGTTTCAATTATTATTTGAATTACAATCTTTTTTCTGAAAAAACAGAGGCAATCAAATTGAGCACCAGAAGACTGTTGGGTGCTCTATATTCAGTACGCTAAATCCGAATTGATATTTACTATTTTGTGGGGTTTCGTCTAACGTGATTAGTGAAATGAATACAACCTAAAGGAAACAGAAAAAGCGTCATTTCCTGTACTGGTATTGTCACACATGGGATTATTTTAACGACCCTGTCTCAGCATTAACTAACTGAATTATTAAACATGAAATTGATTTTAATGCTAATACACGTCCCATGGCCTATCTACTCTTACAGTCCCTATATTAAATCATACCGTTTGTCCTTATGGGACAGTTATTTATTCAATATAATGACAAGTAAATTAGTTAAAGTGCCTTCTGGAATCAGTGACGTTACCTCTCCCTCTTAATTAATTAGCCAAACATTCATTTTTAAACGGCTCATCCCCCAGCCAATTCCAATTAACGGTCGTTCCAAAGAATTAATTAAAATGTGGGATTATATAACATGAAAAAATAATAATGAAAACAATAAAAGAAGAAAAAATATTTTGAGATACAAGAAAGCTAATGAGAGCATTCACTGTCCCGTTTGTCCAACAAATGTTCATAAGCAACAGAATATCAATGGAGAGTGGGTTTGAGCCTATCACTTAATCGATCGTCCACGGTGGGGAACTGTCCGATTTAGGCGCTCTGGATTGCATTCGCTCGATTTCCCCTTGATGTGGTTCTTCCCCTTGGATCAGACTACAGTCAAGATGGAATTCCTGGATCAGTCCACAATAGGTGAAGGGAAAAGCACAAGGGTCCAGCAATCCCTGGTATCTGGCAAAAAGTCCTTCTATAATTCACCGATTCAGGTCTTTCCGAATTAGCACGGTGTGTAACTAGCGGATTTAGATGGCGGATATATAACTGTCTAGGTTTCGTGTACGTCACAAGTGGAAACTCAAATGTCTGAGTACCGTTATAATACATCCGTTTAACTTTACCCCTCCACTAATCACCCCACCTCACCTCTATACTCCATGCCCGGCTAATGGTCCCCTACTTGACCTAATTCCACTGGTCATGCACAAGGCACAGTTGCACAACTGACCGCACAATAAATCACTCTGAAGGTCAATGATAAATTAAATGTTACACAATATCCGTTGGAAAGAAAGAAACAAATTAAAAGATAAAATTGTAAAAAGCAAGAAGAAGAATTTGCCCCATGAAAATGAATTTAACTAAGACAAACAAAAAAAAGAAGTAATCACCTTTAATAAAATAAATGCAAACTAATTTGTTCATTAACAATATCTGTGAAACTCTATTGTCTGCCATCGTTCATACAAAGTGCAATTCAAGATAAACACAGACAACAAGGGCAGAGTAAAAAACAAATTGCCTGCTCTTGTTTTGTGCACTACACCTTATCAACCAGTGGCACTTAAAAACTGTAATACCAACAGGGTACATTTTAATTACGTTTACAAACCATTGAAAATCACTTTACTCTGTGTCTGTGCGTGTGTGGTTTGGGAGTATTTGCTAAAGTAGCCATTTTCTAATTTTCAAATATAGATATTACAGACTCTGAGATCCCCATTAAGATTCCAAGACCTTAGCTCATAACCAATAGTCAACAGAAGTTGTGAAGAAAGAAATAATAATAATAATAATAATAATAATACGTTACAGATATCAAGAGACGAAGAACAAATCTTGCCATTGCATGGATTGCCTACCAAAAGGCCTATGATTCAATCCTACACATTCATGGATACTTCAAACAATACGAATGTACAAAATAACACCTTCACTACAAAATCTTATACAAGTATCAATGGTAAACTGGAAACCCACCATAATATGCAACAATATAGAAATTGAAGACATCCCAATAAAATGTGGAATTTTTCAAGGAGATTCCTTATCACCACTACTGTTCTGCATAGACCTAAATCCTCTGAGTCACGTCATTCAGAAATCAGGATTAGGGTACAAAATTAAATCAGGGCATATTATCAGTTATATTACTGTATTTGGATTATCTAAGGTTTATGATCAGCGAATTGATATTATGTTCATTATCGGTACTGTCAACATGTGTAGTGGGGATATTACCCTACATAGTAACATGTATGAGAGCTATGGAGTAAAAGCCCGGTAAAAAGAATGGATGCTTTAATGACCGGAAGCAGTCATCGAAACAGAAGAAATGAAAATACTGTGGGACTTTGAAATAAGGATGGATTGAGTGATTCCTGCTTGAAGACCACCTACATTGTAGTTCTTAATAAGTCCAACAGAACAGCAACAATCAACCATGTTGCTGTTCCAAAATGGTAGACACATAAAAACAACAAAAAGAGAAAAATATAATAAACACCAGGTTCTTAGATCAGAGATCCTGACATTATGGAATGTAGAAGTAATACCTGTAGTGACAGGATCTTTAACATAACACATGAATTGGGAGCCTATCGGAATACAGTGCCTGGACAACACAAAATTGCCCAACTGCTAAAAGCAGCACTCCTAGGAAGTACTTACATCCTCCATAAAACCTTGGATCTTCCAGAATCTTGGTAAAATTCCGAGATCTTGGTTCATAACCGACAGTCTACAGATAGGGTGATTCCTGCACGAAGACTAGACATTGTAGTTCTCAATAAACCATTGATGTCGCTGTTCCAAGTGATAGAAACATAAAAACAAAAGAAAGACAAAATATAGAAAAATACCAAGACCTCAGATTAGAAATTCAGAGACTGTGGAATGTAAAAGCAGAAGTGATACATATAGTGATAGAAGCTTTGGAGAACATAACATCTGAATTGGAAGGCTATCTCAGTAAACTCCCTGGAAACTACAGACTCGCTCCACTACTCAAAGCAGCGCTCCTCGGAAGTGCCCACATCCTCCGTAAAACCTTGGATCTCCCAGAATCTTGATAAGATTCCGAAACCTTGGATCACAACCGACAGTCAAACAAACGTAGTGGAAAGAAGCTGAATAATAATAATAATGATGGCGATGATGACGACGACGACGACGATGATGATGCTCAGAAAGGGCATGGATGAAGCAACCAGAAGCAGTCACCGAAACAGAAGAAGCCAAAATATTGTGGGACTTGAGATAAGAACAGTTCGACTGAGTCCTGCACAAGATCAGACATTATAGTTCTCAATTAAGTCCACCAGAAAAGCAACAATCGTTGATGTTGCTGTTCCAAGTGATATAAAAGCAAAAGACAGTAAAAATAGAAAAATACCTGGATCTCGATTATAAATCCAATTTCATTGACCTCACGGCTTTGATGTAGAGGGATCACTATCCGTGACTTCACGGCTTTCGTTTAGACTTTAGAGGGAACAGTGTCCGTGACCTCACGGCTTTCGTTTACACTTTAGACTTAGAGGGAACACTGTCCGTGACCTCACGGCTATCGTGTAGACGGATTGTAAAGTTTTGCGTCCACCTTTTCATGACTTTATTAAGAGTATTAATAATAACAATATCTTAACTCATAATAAGATTTTAGACTTTAAAAAATAACTTCTACTTCAGTAATAATAATAATAATAATAATAATAATATTTTATACTGCATTAATTTTTTAATTATTATAAACTTAATGAGATTTCAAACTTATAGCATTTTAACTTCTAACACTTTAATTAACCCAGCCCTGGGTTTTTCTAACTCTAGGTTATACAACCTCTGGTCTTACTGTTACGAATTTAGTCACTACAAGAGAACCTAATACCTAACCGTCCTTAAGGCCTGGCCAGGGTTTCTGACTTAGAAAGTTAGAACCGGATATAGAATCTACCACCTGTGGTTGGTGAAATTTGGATAACAGGTGTTAGGAGGTTTAAATAGTGAGAGTTAGTGAGAAAGTATAATTAGACTGCCTAGGACATCCACTCTAGCATCTCTTACAGCATTAAACGTCATTGTAGAACTGTCTTTGACATCCACTCTAGCATCTCTTACAGCAGTAAGCACCATTGTAGAACTGTCTTTGACATCCACTCTAGCATCACTTACAGCATTAAACGTCATTGTAGAACAGTCTTTGACATCCACTCTAGCAACTCTTACAGCAGTAAACTTCATAGCAGAATTTCCCAAACCTGTATGAAGTTGTAAGTTTGTGCACTCTCTGGGAAGCTTAAGTTTAATAATTCACTTGGTTAAGATTTACGAGAACAGAAGCAGCTAATGGGCTGAAATCAAAAGTTTACATATTGTAAATAATTCTAGTGTCTAATCACTTGAATTTGGTGTGGTAAGAAGTCTTGTCATGAAGGCAGCCATTAGCCTAATGGTGAGTTAACTGACTGATTGAGAGAGAATGGAGTGTATTTCGTGGATATTTTTGCTATTGATGTGTTATACATGCATTTTACATGGAAATGCATTATGTGAGTAGACAGTTATCTTTACAAATTATGTGCAAATGACTATGAGACAGCACCTAATTCAAGTTATGTATGAACTATTATTGCTTATCTCTAATAACTTCATTTCTGCTCTATGATAAGAATTATCCTGTGATTTCTATTGACACTAATCTATAGAACTGTAATTTAGGTTATAATGTGTGTACTACACAATCTTAACATGGTTTTATGGAAATATTTATGTCAAATATTCGTTTTCATTGTATTTGATATGCATACATTTAATTGTTGATTTAATAAATTTATTGTTAACTTTATTGACCTTCATACACACATTGATAACCTTATGTTGGAGAAGAAAGTTTGTGGAGGGGTCTCTCTAAATATAGATTAAAGACAGATTTATCTTCTCTTTTAGTAAGACGTTTTCCACCTATAGAAATATTGTGTGACAGTAAATGTTTGTCTTTAATGTTGTGAAAAAGAGAAAACGTTTACAGCGCCCTCATATCCGCCAAGTGAGAGAGTGGTGTCTGCTGGAGAATTATTAATAACATAAATTAAAACTCTCATTTCTTGTAATTAATTATGGACGATTAATTAATTAATAATAATTATAATAACCATTAACTAAGTGGAGTTGGCGCAACAGTTTTCTTAACCGATAATGTCATTTGTCTATTTGCTGTCTTGCTGTGCCAAGACCAGGAAACTTATAGTTTAAAAATATGCAATGTTAGCTGTAGGTTTGGGAGTGGGTTAATTTATTCAACTGATAATATAATTTGTCTGTTTGCTGTCTTGCTGTGCCAAGAACAGAAAACTTATAGTTTAAAGATATGCAATATTAGCTGTAGGTTTGGGAGTGGGTTAATTTATTCAACTGATAATATAATTTGTCTGTTTGCTGTCTTGCTGTGCCAAGAACAGAAAACTTATAGTTTAAAGATATGCAATATTAGCTGTAGGTTTGGGAGTGGCAAATATGAGCTTCGTGTCATCAGTACGAACCATAGGTCGTCAGGAAAGATAACCACTCGGAAGGATCATTATGTCTCAAGCGCAGTTGATAGCTAAGCAGGTACAATTACCGACCTTCCTTGACCTCAAGGTTATAAACCATTTTCTTCCTATCAGCACATTGTTTTCATATTAAAAATATTCTTATATTTGTATTGTCTGGGAGGTCTAAACAATATTTATCCTCTCATTTCTATTTTGTCCGGGAGGTTTAAACAATATATATCCTTTTATTTGTATTATATCTGGGAGGTCTAAACAATATTTACCGTTTTATTTGTATTATATCCGGAAGGTCTAAACAATATTTAATTTGTATTATGTTTGGGAGGTCTAAACAATATTTAATTTGTATTATGTCCGAAAGGTCTAAACAATATTTAATTTGTATTATATCCGGAAGGTCTAAACAATATTTAATTTGTATTATGTCCGGGAGATCTAAACAATATTTAATTTGTATTATGTCTGGGAGGTCTAAACAATATTTTTAATGTTGAAATAAATCATACGTTGAATGAAAGAAACAGAGTAATCTAAAATTACTTTCATACAGGTAAGTGCAGATAAAAAGTTTGCTTTATACGATTAAGCTACATATTTTTTTTACTAGTCAGAATATAAATTTTTCAACAGAAAATAATTAATAGAAAGAAAGAAATTTTAAATGCGAATAAAAATACAGTGGGATGATTCTGTACTAGGTGCAAATTTACAGGGTACAAATTTACGGCCAAGGAAGCCAAGGACTGCATGTCAGATCATGTTTCCTCTTTCACTCTTAGACATTCCAAAATTAACTACCAGCATTCATTTCTGTATACTTATGATTGCACTTGCACACCAGAAGCATTCGGCAAAAAGCACGTATTCATATTATCGTCAAAATGGCCTTGGGTACTGTCCAGGCAAGCTTATGCATCATTAATGTAGACTGCATGTTGCACAAGAAATACAAGTTAGAAAAATAATCACTACACACAAAAATTAAAATTTGAAAAATAATAAAAGAACGAAATTATGGGGAACGCTTCCGGCTGGGGCCGATTTCGAAAGAAGATAGTGACTCGGAAAGGGCCCAGATACTTGGACCTCACCTCATCTTTCCCTGGGACGCAAAATGCTGCCAGATAAAATGTACAAGTAGTGATTACGTTCGAGAGGCGGGACATTTTCACATCTTTGCGTAACCACCACCACCACCATCACTACTACCATGGCTTACGCACACACGGATTAGTGATATTTTCAGTATTTCTATGTACTGCATATAAACTAGTAAGGCAAATTATTAGTAGTGATAAGTAAGAGGAAAAAATATTAGTAACGATAAGAAAGTGGCAAAATACTAGTAGTGATAAGAAATAGGCAAATTATTAATATTGATTAAAAAAAGAGGCAAAGTAGTAACATTGATTTGTAATAGACAAATTACTAGTAGTGGTGAGTAAGAAGCAAATTATTAGAGTGATAAATAAGAGGCAAATTATTAATAGTGATAAGTAAGAGGCAAATATAGAAAACAAGATTAGTTAAATAATGTGCAATTGAAGTGTCCTGTCTTCAGACGAATTGTTCAATAAATATTATTTAATTCATTTCAGAAAAAACAATATAAAATCGTTTTCTTTCAAATTCATTTTTTTAAAATTGTTATGGCGTTCTTGCCATGCAGATTCGAGAAAGGAACATAGATCTCGAAAGAAACCAATCATCACTAATAATATCAAAACGATAATATTCATCCGTCTTTCAACAACAGTATAAAAATCGCACGTCTGCAGAATTTATATAAATTTACATTTTAATTTAAATGAATTATAATCTGACCTTTCTTAAGATACTCGGTAGAGAGAAGCATTGTGCTGTTTATCCTCGAAAGCGTCCCACTGGAAATTTCGGCCAGTCCAACAGCCGAGATTGTTGTGCCGATAACGTCATCATATCCAGTTGATAACACGGAAATTGGCGGTTACCAGGTGGAGATAAAAAGGCCGAAGCACTTAAAGCAACTATATACGCACTAGTCAGGTGATAATTGCTAAGCTTTATAAACAGTAGTGTTTAAAATTATTTTTCAAGCAATTGCACAAATTAACCATTTAACATGAAGACAAATATTATTCTTAAATTTAATTAATTAATTATTAAATTAAAGTTTTAAAGTTTGAAGAAATTATATTCCTTTTTTAATTTTTTTTATTGCAAAAGAATAACAAAATACGAAATAAGCACGTTTCGCATAAAAGGTAAACAAATTATTTTTTGCTTTATTTTTGTGGAGATCATTTCACCTCTTCTCTAGCCATCATTTAAGAATTTAACAATAAAATGTCTCATTTGTTTCCAGAAAATATTTAAAAATTCATTGGGCTTTTCCGTTCTTCATAATTGATAGGTTATAATTGCCTCGTGCATTGTTATTTCCCCCTAATGAATTAGCCTCTCTGGAGCTAAGTTTGGGATGTGTCTAACAAAATCTTTTACATTAATTCGTCTCTACATTAGTATTGCTTCAAAACATATTCTCATTAAGTTTTTTTTTAAATATTCTTTCAATAAAACCTAGTCATTTTCTTGTAAATGAATGATAAATGCACTTTGTAAATTAAAATATACTTTACAAATTTTGCCCAAAACAAAGGCTTCGTGCGTCATCGGAAACGCATAAGCTCGTGACGTCAAATAGGAGGCAGGTAAGTTGTGACACGCAGCAAGTGTAAGACGAAGGTGTAAGATTTCAAGGGGAGTGTAGTGGAGTAAATTTGCCTATCCCTGTTTAATTCTTATATAAATTGTTAAATTGTCGAAGTGAGCAGACCTCACCCGAACAACAAGAGCTCAGAGTGACAGACAACTTTGACCGGCCAGGCATGAGGTAATGAGTAAACCACAAAACAACTCTACGGACAGCTGACCAATTGGAAATGATAAATAAAAACTACTTTAACATAGCCAGTGGGCCAAACCACCCCCTCCCTTTCCCCCACAACCCCCTCACCCAGCGCGAAAGCGGTGGAAGCCGGAAGCTCCCCCTACACTCAATCAATCAATCAAGTGACCAGACCCTGGGCACACCTTAATGTCGAGTTGTAGTAAGCAACTCGAGTTGAGAATATGTTAGAAATTGCTGATGTAATGCAAACCAGTTCCAAGTGGATGAGTGGTTTTATTATCCAATGGTTGGTATTTATGAGAATGAGATAAGCCAATGGGTTGAGATCAAACGTTTTGCTGCTGAAAAGAATTATATTGTCTAATTACTTGAATTTGGTGTGGCAAGGAGTCCGGTCATGAAAGGTGGCCATTAACTTAATGGTGAGTTAAATGACTGATTGAGAGAGAATGGACTTAGAAATATTTTGTTTTTGCTATAAATCTCTATGTAAAACACAAATATAATAAACGTGCCAATGTGACACATAATTATACTTTATTCATTGTGTGTAAAGTTGTGGAATTTGCCGATGCTTATCTCAAATAGATTCTGATGAATAATTAATTTAGTATTCATGAAAAGCATTTCAAAATTGTCGTTCGATTATTAATGAAATTAATGTGAAAGTGTTGGAATTAATTATTTTTACTTTCCATTTACTTTCCATTAATATTACTAATATTATTTTGAGTACCGTACACTTGATGGACCTGTTTTTAATTTTACATGTTTGCAAAATGAGTAAAATGAATGTAATAAAAACCAATATACCACAAAGATAGGGATTATATGATTGTAACCCAGTTAAAATTTGTTCACTGCGTTTTAAATTATTATATATGAAATAACATTTTATCTGTATGCTGTGGAATGTATGTTGTTGTTTTTTTAATGGGTATTTAATGACAATCGAGCTTTGATCGTTTTGACGAAGCGTTAAATTATTGTAGCGCAAAGATCTCTAATTACTGGACAAAAACTATATACGTACATCTAGCTAGATACAACTTCTTGATCTCTTTCACTCTTCCAAGTAGCCGTTTAAATATAATGTTATTTGATTTTTTAAAAAAAAAAAAAAAAAAAAAGATGTTGACTTCAATCACTAGGCAGCTTCGAGCTTGACTTCAGAAAAGTTATTTATTTATTGATCGACGGAACACTGCATTCTTTCAGTCTTGAAATCTATAAATCTCATTTCTTCGGCAAAGTAATAAATACAACACTGAAAGATGAAAGAAAACCCCACTCCAAAGAATAATATAAACAAGGAAGCAAGAATGTACTCAGCTTTATGCCTCTCTTTTGACGCCAAGTGCGCGAGGTCAGAGCTCTATACTTGATTCAAGTGTTTCCGAGCTGCCGAACAAAACCGGCAGAATAGCTTGTTTCTTTCAACTTTTTAATAGGTACAGATATTTTAAAGAGGGTTTTATTCAACTGTGTTTTATATATCTATATTGGATTGATAAGAGATTTTTTTTTTTACTTTAAATATGTTTTGAAAAAAAATTATTTAACTTTTCTTAAAATATCCTCAGTGTTTTCTAATTTTCTACCTTGGTGTTAATTAAACTTGACTAATGTTTATTCATAAAGTTTCTTTTCTTTTATCTAAACTGAAAAATTATTTATCTACTTTTCGCCTTCTAATACCTCCTTCCATCCATTTTTCTCTCATATCACATGGTAACTTTTCTTTCCTCGTAAGTTTAATATTTCTACTAATTTTTTTGTTGCCATTTTTAGTTCTATTTCTTAAACTAATATGTTGGTACTTTTTTCATTCTTTCCTTTTGTATTGAGAAGTTAATCGTTAGTTTTCTTACTTCCATCAATAGTATATCAAAGACCAAAGAATTGGAAAGTGATATATGAGATCTACCCTAATGAATGACCTAAATATTTTCTATCATATACTAGTAGAGCATATTCATCAATAATAATCTTAATTCGTTTATCAACCTCCTGTGTGTAATCTATAACTTTCAGTAAAAGGTGTGATTAAATATCTAGTATTTTGTGTTCTTTTTCTCTAAGCTAATTATTCAACACACATTAAATCTTATAGATCTATTACAATCACATTTATAACAATTCTATTCAACACACATTTATTCTAACAGATCTATTAAATTTGCATTTATAGCAAAACTATTCAATACACATTTCTTCTAACAAATCTATTAAATACTCATTTATTTTAACAAATCTATAAATACGCATTTACAGTAAATCTATTAAATACACATATATTCTACAAATCTATTAAAATCAAATTTATAACAAATCTATTTAATACACACGTCCTGACGTTAATATAAACTACAGTTATTGTACGTTTAAAAATTGTCCTCGTTTCTTGACTAGTGTTACTATACGCTTCTTGGTCTGTGACAGCATATTTTTATAGTCAAGTGTTTGTCTGATGACGTATTTTTATAAATTATTTATGTGTCCAGTTCGATTAAATCTGAAACTACTCAAATGACCACGTGGTTTTTTTTGTTTTTTTTTTTGTTTTGTTTTGTTTGGTATTTTTTTGTTACATGAATTTTTTCTTTCACTGGTCCAAGCGTTTTTGGTCTTACTACATTACACTAACGTTTTCGTCTGTCTGGTTTTTCCAATGATAGCTATTTTCGTGCTTTTGAGTTCGTGGCTGTTCAATACCGTTTTTTGTTTAAAAACTGGTCACCTTAATACCTGTTCTTGGACATGACCTGGCAGTAAGAGATTTCAGGGTCAGGTGAGTCAGATTTTGCTCTCAATTTATCTTCGAGGAGAGCACACACTTTACTTTCGGTCTCACGACTTTTTCCTTGTCCGTCAGTCAGTTTAAATGGGGAACGCTTTCGGCTTAATGCCTGTTTCTCGTCACGGTAAGACGAAATCGGGGTGATTGCTATGGGTGGGGTGTTGAGAGAAGAGTGGGTGGCGTCAGAACTAGGTTAACTGTACTTTTCACCTGTTATGGGTATACTATATTTATCTATTTTTAAAGTGGGTGAGATGAAAATATGTTCTTGTTCTTGTTTTCTTTATTACTAGTTTGTAAATTATTTTGTCATTAGTCGGCCTATTTATTACTGGTTTGTAAATTATTTTGTCATTAGTCGGCCTATTTATTACTAGTTTGTAAATTATTTTGTCATTAGTCGGCCTATTTATTACTAGTTTGTAAATTATTTTGTCATTAGTCGGCCTATTTATTACTAGTTTGTAAATTATTTTGTCATTAGTCGGCCTATTTATTACTAGTTTGTAAATTATTTTGTCATTAGTCGGCCTATTTATTACTAGTTTGTAAATTATTTTGTCATTAGTCGGCCTATTTCTATTAGTATTACTACCATGCTGTCACGTTTACTACCATTAATATTGTTGGCACTTTGTCGTATCAAAATTTATCTTCTATTTGTTTCGCCGCTTGCTACTCTAGTATATTTTATCTTGATTTTCTAATGCTACATATCAGCTACAAATTTATCAGGATAACCACATATACGAATCGATTTTATTTTTCATTTGTTGCTCCATTTCATTTCTTGACGTCCTTAGAATTTTAATTATTTCATTTGCTTCAAGCGGGCTGTCTTCAGTTTTTAATGTTTTTGAATTCAACTCTTTTCTAATTTTCTCAGTTTGAGATTTAAAATTTTAAATTTCTGATTGAACTTTTAAATCATTAAATATCTGTATAATGTAGATTTTTACAATGTTAGTGCTCTTGACCACTTCAATTATGTTTGACAGAAAGAGCATGTTACTTGTATTTGTCGCCCTTTGCAATAGAATATTGCTCAGACCTGGACTAACCAAAGGACTTGTAGTAGAATACTGCGAAAACCTGAACTAAGGTTTACATTAGAGTTACAAAGGAGTACATTAGAGTTACAAAGGAGTACATCAGAGTTTCAAAAGATGAAGTTGTAGCAGAAAAAGAATGGAATCGGGAATTCCAACTGTAGGTGCCAGTGGTGGAATGGAGTTTAGAAACTTATTTTCTGATAGTTTTTTTCTGGAAGAGAGGCAAATAATGAGCATGCTGTCTTTAGAAATGTTTTTACTGGCACTACCCAGTCATCATCAACTAAGTCACACAAGATTGCACAACAATGTACAAAGCACATAACACTGTACACAACACTGAAAACACACCACACAACCACACAACACTGTGCAACTTACCACACACCACAACTCGCTTCAACAATACTCAACGCTGTACATCACATTACACCACAGTAAAACACACCATACCATACTACACCACAACACATCAGAACTCAAAAACCAAACCACAATATAACACAACACACCTTATCACTCCACACCACACCACAACAGTGCACAACACAATCTCATAGTGCATTCAAATCAAAGATGGTTAGACTAAAAAAAATGTAATTAATTGAATAATACATATCGTGTTGGATCGGGATACTCTGCTACATTTAAAGTCGGCTGAGAAATTATCTTAAATCGAATCTCGAGCTAACAAAGAGAGCAATGCTTTTTTTATTCATACTCCAGTACTCTCACTTTTCTAAAGGGTTAAAAAAAAAAAAAAAAAAAAAAACACCATATCAATGGAATTCGAGATCTCGGGAATGTTATCATATCAGTTGACTTCCACGTATTTAGCCTTTTCTAATCGGTTTTGTCCCATAGTGGTCCTAGCTCCAGAATGTCGCATGAATTCCTCCTGCGTACTGACGGCCTCTAAATGATACCCCTTCCTAATGCACCACATACCCCCCATTCACTCCTAATTACACCTTCCAAAATCCCTCCTTTATCATCTTGCCCTTACACCCTTCCTGTTGGGAAGTGAAGGTGAGGCAGTGACATATGGTGAATAAAATATTAAAGTATGGATTTGTGTAGATAAAATTGTAAAAAATTGCCAAACTTACTTTGGTCTATAGTCCTGAAATTTCAAACCTTATCTGACAGCGTGATCAATGCGGATGTGAGATTACTGGAAACTAACGTTTAATTTGTAAGGGCCACTAGAGACAAGCGATAATGTCGTGTGGTGGAGTAAATTTGCCTTTATTTCTCAACTTCATTATTACATAATTTATTTAATGTCAACGTGACATGGCCTTCGGGTACTGTGCACGTTGATATTTTAGTAAGCACCAAAGTTAAAATAACAACTCAGTTAAAAAATAATGCTAGAATTTTCTGATGTCATCCGAACCAGTTCCAAGTGGATTAGTAGCTTTTTCAATTAAAAGTCTCATGCGTGTTCATAACAATTTAATATAATGGGGATAACCGAAACTTACCTGTTGCAGAAAGTTCTATATACTAATCACTTTAATTTTGACGTAATTCAAGTTTGGTCATAAAGGCAATCTTTAATTTATAGTAAGGTAACTGACTGGTAAAGAAAAAATGGACTTAGAAATATTTCATACATGTTTTCTCTTATGAACTGAACTGGTGAATTATGTAAATGAACCATTATTTCTATGTTCACTAATTTGATTACGTTGTACATTATACCTGTGAATTTTGATCGATGCTATATTTCTTATGGTGTTTCGTCACAATATCATATTTGTACATATCACCATTCATTGTACCAGTCTGCATCCTGATGAATTTCTTTCATTATATATTCGTTTAATATTTCATGCTGTTAGCTAAGTAGATGAGATTGATAACATATTATATAAGTCAAAAGTCAAACGTACCCAGATTGAAGGCTGGTGAAAGGAGACGGGTGGAGATACAGAGCTGAAATACGGAGCGGCATTATAAACTGAAATTTCTTAATTACGTTGCTGGTGGCCATGCAGAGATTGTGGACATATTATACAGAGCACTGTTGGCCATGCAGAGATTGTGAACATATTATGCAGAGCACTGTTGACCGTGCAGAGATTGTGGACATATTATACAGAGCACTGTTGGCCATGCAGAGATTGTGGACATATTATACAGAGCACTGTTGACCATGCAGAGATTGTGGACATATTATACAGAGCACTGTTGGCCATGCAGGAAAATTATTAATTGTGCAGTTGTGAAGAAACTTAAATTATACGGCATTTTCGGATGTCTTTAGGAAGAAACTTAAATTATACGGCATTTTCGGATGAAGACAGTTACCACAGTTCACTTTCTATTGCAATGATTAATCATGAAACAAGAAATTATCTGAGCATTATTTTTAAAAATTAACTTTCAAATTTTACTCGCATTAATTAAATATTCTTTAAAATCCGATGCTTTGTGTCTTTATTTCTTTTCTTTTTTTCTTTTCTTTTTTTTTGTCGGGTTGTTGTTGGTGGTGTAATTTATTTTGTTTATTTGTTCGACTCATTGGTTCTTCAAAATGATTTATAAAGGGGATATTTGAACGTGACTTTGTTAAACTTGGATTCTGAAAGAGTTGAAGTTGCAAAGTGATACTAAATACAATTCATTCAATCAAGCCATATTCTTTCACTACTTAACATACGACACACGTTAGGTTACCTTCATGCGTGCACGTAAAAACAAACCAACAGGCATTCATTTTTTTATTATAAACAAGAGACCGCCAATATTAAGGGAAATAACTGATGTAGGGCTTGGTACATATATGCAGACTTGCGTCCCTTGCATAACGAAGAGCACTACCTCAATCAGAGGTTATGGGAATGGTTTGTACTAATTCCGTAGGATACATTTGATTTTCAGTTAATTTCAATAGATAAACCAGATTGAAAGAAAGATAAGAATATGTATCATACTTGTGTCCAACATATGTTTTATTTTGTATTCCGGTGTTCCAGTGTTTATAATATTTGTATTTTAAATTATTATTATTTAGAGTGTTATTTTTAAATAGTTCCGAAATGTTGATATTGTGTACTCGTGTGTCACAGTATCAATATTATTTGTCCTTTGAATTATTATTATTGGAGAGAGAGAGAGAGAGGTAATTATAAATAGTTCCGAAATGTTGGTGTTTTGAAAGTGCAGAAACATTATCAGACCATTTAAGAAAAATTATTTTTAATGTTTTAAAATAAATAAGTAAACACCATTTATGTATATATAATTTTAGAGACAGAGAGACATATATACAAATATACATACATATGTAACACATAAAAACAAATATGCGTACAAGTATACATACATACATAACACCTAAAAACAAACATGCATACAAGTATACATACATACTTAACACTAAAAACAAACATGCATACAAGTATACATACATACTTAACACTAAAAAAAAACAAACATGCATACAAGTATACATACATACATAACACCTAAAAACAAACATGCATACAAGTATACATACATACTTAACACGTAAATACAAACATGCATACAAGTATACATACGTACAAACAGTACTTGCGTAGGAAATATCAACCTGTTGATCTGGGAAAATAATTTTTCTTTATTTCATTTGACTTAGTTCACTTTTTTTTTTTTTTTACTTGCTTTAAATAAAACGTAACTTATAATCTAAGTTGTTGTCTTATCTATAAAAGATAGATAAGACAACAACTGAGATTATAAGTTACGTTTTATTTAAAGCAAGTAAAAGATTAAGAAAAGGAATCAGTAAATAACAGTAGAAATTCTCCGCAGATAAAAAGAATCTGGTACAAGACATAAGAGAGTGCGCAGCACGGCAAAACTACAGTTACCTCTGACTTACACGGTAACGACAATCTTCTCCTTTGCATCGCCATTATTTCATGTCGTATGGTTGACTGGTTTCTGTGTATACGTGTAGAGTTCACTGGTTTCTGTGGATACGTGTAGAGTTCACTAGTTTCTGTGTATACCTGTAAGGTTGACTGGTTTCTGTGGATACGTGTAGAGTTCACTGGTTTCTGTGGATACGTGTAGAGTTCACTAGTTTCTGTGTATACGTGTAAGGTTGACTGGTTTCTGTGGATACGTGTAGAGTTCACTGGTTTCTGTGGATACGTGTAGAGTTCACTAGTTTCTGTGTATACGTGTAAGGTTGACTGGTTTCTGTGGATACGTGTAGAGTTGACTGGTTTCTGTGGATACGTGTAGAGTTGACTGGTTTCTGTGGATACGTGTAGAGTTGACTGGTTTCTGTGGATACGTGTAAGGTTGACTGGTTTCTGTGGATACGTGTAGAGTTGACTGGTTTCTGTGGATACGTGTAGAGTTGACTGGTTTCTGTGGATACGTGTAGAGTTGACTGGTTTCTGTGGATACGTGTAAGGTTGACTGGTTTCTGTGGATACGTGTAGAGTTCACTGGTTTCTGTGGATACGTGTAGAGTTCACTAGTTTCTGTGTATACGTGTAAGGTTGACTGGTTTCTGTGGATACGTGTAGAGTTGACTGGTTTCTGTGGATACGTGTAGAGTTGACTGGTTTCTGTGGATACGTGTAGAGTTGACTGGTTTCTGTGGATACGTGTAGAGTTGACTGGTTTCTGTGGATACATATATGGTGTGGGCAAACAGGCAGTACACATAGTTTGCAAAAATGAAAAGATCACTTTATTATGCGAAGTAGACAAACATCTGTTGTACATACATTGGCTACGATGTTTTGGTCTAGCAGTACACATCTTCACCTACTAGCGCTTTGCAAAAATATTTTCGGTGACGTGAACTAAATACTAAACTCACAGAATGCAAAATTAGTTTTAGTCATTGAATAAATTAATTAAATCAGTTAGTATTTTCATTTTATTTTTTGGTTGTTGTTTATTTCTCATGGTTATAATTTAGGACAAAGTCAGTTGGCTAAATCTGGGTGGACATTTTTTTTTCAGTTTTGAAAATGGCCAGATATTTACTCCTGGGATGTTTGTTCTTGTGCTTGATTGTACAGACATGCAACGCTCAAGAGGTAAGCAATTAATCGCAGTTTGATATGGTTAGCTTTGAGTTACCTGCTCATTCAACAGGTAACTGGGGTAAAATGCTTTATAATGTACACAATGCACCAGGCTGTAAATGTTTATAGTTTGTAATTGGCGACTTCTCAAAGAGTAATGCCTGAATTGACATATGCCACCCAAGGCTTGATTGCTTCGAGTCCATCGAGCAAAGATTTGTGTGCTTGGAGATAAAGGATTAATGCTGAATGGAAGTTGCAGATTTCAGTCCCTTGAAGTAGAGGAATGGCAGGAGGGGGTGGGGTGGATAGGATCGTGCAAGGGGTAAAGGTGACATGATTATAGGCAATGACAATACAGAGATCATTACCCACTCAAAACAATATATAATGTAGTCTTTATTCATCTCCCTGTTCTGTCTTCTCCGCACAGAAAGGGAGACAACAACCGCACACTTAGCGTACCGTATGTTCTGCACTTTAAATGCAGAAAGGGAGACAACAACCACACACTGAGCATACCGTATGTTTTGCACTTTCTCTGCAGAAAGGAAGACACATCTCGCATCCTTTCTCAGGGAAAAGATTTTTAGAAACAGACTTGGTGTCAGTTTAAATAAGCACTAGCTTCGTAAACAACTTTTGCGTAACACTAACCCGATTTTAAACATATATTTGTTAAAAAGGACATACGGCCTTGATTTCTAAAAGGCTGGTGTTCATTTCTCCGCTACAACAGCCTGAAAGCTAAGTGGCGTAGGTTCCTCTGGAATTCATAGAAAGTGCTCTTGTTGTTGAGGAAAAAAAAAGAAAACACGTTGACCATTAACACATAGTTGTAGTTGTGCAAGACTTTGAATTGACAGTAATTTTAAATCACCCAAACCATTTATGTTGAATTACTTTCTGTAAAGGCGACACTGTTTTTTGTTTACTTAGTTTTCAGTTATAGTGCAACTCTTTTCATGCTTAAAAAGATGTATTCTTCACACAATTACCTAACTACCCAATTACTTAACTATCCAATTCTTGACACATTTAATTACTCAATTCTTGAACAATTACCTAATTACCCAATTACTTAACTATCCAATTCTTGACACATTTAATTACTCAGTTATTGAACAATTACCTAATTACCCAATTACTTAACTATCCAATTCTTGACATTTAATTACTAAATTCTTGAACAATTACCTAATTATCCAATTACTTAACTATCCAATTCTTGACACATTTAATTACTCAATTCTTGAACAATTACCCAATGACTTAATCGTATGTTGGGGTATTTTGGTGTTTGTTGCAAATCCTTTTCGAAAATAATACCTTTATAAATTTTGTTAGATGTAATGTGTACATAAATCAAGTACAATTATTTTCTTTATTTTTAATGACCAGTCTTAGGATGAGTGAGTAAGAAATTATGGCCGCCATTACAAGGGATGGGTGTTAGACGATCTGCCTGATCTAAATATAGAATTGCGACCGGAGACCTGGGGAATCGCTTACATTAATTTTCCAAATAAAATATATATTTTAAATGTGCGTGCATGCGTGTGTAATTGATAATTCCTTATGCGATAATTTTTATATATTGTATAAAATATTTCTTCACGATTACAGCACTAACGTAGGATTTGAATCTAACCAGTGTGACAGGTAATACCAAATATAAACAGAAATATTTTGTCAGTTCAAATGTCACGAAATAATGTTACTATTTAATCGAATGCTTGAAGTGAATTCTTGATATGTTCGCCTAGCAATGAAGATGTAATCTGTAATTTTTCCGTTTACAATGTAAACACTGTCAACAACACGACAACGTAGCAATTAAAACTAATCTCTAAACCTACTGTTTGCTATGTAAACAACATGAATACTAGCAATTAAAATTAATCAATAGATCTATTATTTGAAATGTAAAAACTGACAATAACAAGTCGACTAGCGATTTCATTTAATATGTAATTCTACTGGTTTTAATGACAAATGAACAATGAACTGTTGTAAGGCGCAATTCTTACCAAAACTGGACACGTGTTTCGAATACACTGAAAGTAATTTCTTGCCAAACAAAGAAAATATTAAGCAAACATGTAGGTGGCCTTTTACCACCACTGACATCGAGTGCGAAGAAATCTTATAATGTGTCACCTTAACAACTGACAATGAAAACTGTTATTGTTGTCATATATTCATGAAGTGTAAGTCTGCATTGCAACGAAATCTGTTACATGTTACGTCAAATTGCAATTTAAATTAAATCTGTTACATATCATATTTGTATCAAGTGTCTCACTACACCACAATAAAAAAAAAGGAAAGCACCACCTGCACGATCATCGGTCTACTAATCACAGCGATCGCTCCTTGTCAATAACCTGCTCTCTTTACATGTTGTGTATGGAATGTAATACATGTTATGTATGGAATGTAATACATGTTGTGTATGGAATGGAATGCATGTTGTGTATGGAATGTAATACATGGTGTGTATGGAATGTAATACATGTTGTGTATGGAATGTAATGCATGTTGTGTATGGGATGTTATACATATTGTGTATGGAATGTAATACATGTTGTGTATGGAATGTAACACATGTTGTGTATGGAATGTAACACATGTTATGTATGGAATGGAATGCATGTTGTGTATGGAATGTAACACATGTTATGTATGGAATGGAATGCATGTCGTGTATAGAATGTAATACATGTCGTGTATGGAATGTAATGCATGTCGTGTATGGAATGTAATGCATGTTGTGTATGGAATGTAATACATGTTGTGTATGGAATGGAATGCATGTTGTGTGTGGAATGTAATGCATGTTGTGTATGGAATGTAATGCATGTTGTGTATGGAATGTAATGCATGTTGTGTATGAAATGTAATGCATGTTGTGTATAGAATGTAATATATGTTGTGTAGGGAATGTAATACATATTCTGCAGCCCGTTGTCCATATGAAGAAATTGCCATTCCTCCCAGTCCTGGTTGGTTTTATTTTTCAGTGTCTGTCGCAAAGCAGCCGGTGTAGCCCTGTGCACTCTGACTGCTGCACGCCTTTGAGATGCATCTGTACTGACGACGACCCGACCAGCGAACTCTGCATCGTCTACACGTGCGAGACTGACCCTTTCGTGGGATAGAATTTGGACTGGCAAAAGGAACACCACCAAGCAGAAGTGATATGAAACATCAACAAAGGGACTTAAGCATGGAAAATTAACAAGGGACATCAACTAAAGTACCAGGAACATCAGCAGAAGATAGGAGCAAATGAAAATGCGATTTTGTTCCACACACACTCACACACAGCACTTCACTGCACTGGCTTAAAATGAAAACTGTTGGTAGTCAAAATTGTAAAATTTTCATTTTGTGTGTGTGTGTGTGTGTGTGTGTGTGGTTTCGTACTTTAAACGAAGAAGTAAAAATTTCTTATTCCATTCCTCCGTTGTTGTTTTCTTGTTTTACTTTTTTTTCTTTCTTTTTTTTTTCGAGGGGGAGGGGGGGCGTAGGAGAATTTTATGTTTGAGCAGTCATCAAGTGTGTTTGGAACACCAGAATATAGTATGGTGAACCAATTCACTCTACATCTATCCAAGGCCAAAGACGTCCAAAGACAAGACCCCACGCACGCTTTGGAGAGGAAGAAGGCCAAGATAACCACAACCAACCATATTTTCTTTCTTTTCTTTCTTTTTAGTTCATTTTTTAGTTTACTTTTTTTTTGGGGGGTGGGGGTGGGGCTTTGATATTAAGGGATTCACTTGGTGTGGTCGGGACACCAGAATGCAGTGAGAGAAATCAAGTCAACACCACCACCACCCCAAGCAATCCAGAGCAGAAACGCTCCACGCAGTCGCTGGGGAAGTCCGGCTCTGGGCCGAGGCCTTCCCTGGGGGGTGGGCAGTTTCTCGTTAATCTGACCAAACAAATCTGTGTTGGCTGGAGTTTTTTCCCACGTCTAGAGATTATTCTTTGTGTTGCAGTTCTGCTGTGTGCATTTTTAATTACGACTGCTTGTGGTCTGCCCATTTAATTACGACTACTCATGGTCTGACATTTAATTATGAGTACTCGTGAACTATAGATTTAATTATGAGTACTCGTGAGCTATAGATTTAATTATGAGTACTCGTGAACTATAGATTTAATTATGAGTACTCGTGAGCTATAGATTTAATTATGAGTACTCGTGAACTATAGATTTAATTATGAGTACTCGTGAGCTATAGATTTAATTATGAGTACTCGTGAACTATAGATTTAATTATGAGTACTCGTGAACTATAGATTTAATTATGAGTACTCGTGAGCTATAGATTTAATTATGAGTACTCGTGAACTATAGATTTAATTATGAGTACTCGTGAGCTATAGATTTAATTATGAGTACTCGTGGTCTAGCCACATTTATTTAAGTTATATCCATTTCTGCTTAAACTCGATATTGGTACGCTGGAGATAAATAGTAAAATTTGCTTCCTAACGTGACAAAAATTAAAATTCACAGATATTGGCATAAAAATCATTTATTTATTTATATAATAAATTAGGTTAGAAATAAGTCCTTTATCCAACAATAAGCATTTATAATCACGCAGGACATTTTATGCCCATAAATATTTAATATTTGTTATAAAAGATTTTACTATACATTCAGTGCACACTTTATGCCCATAAATATTTAATATTTGTTATAAAAGATTTTACTATACATTCAGTGCACATTTTATGCCCATAAATATTTAATATTTGTTATAAAAGATTTTACTATACATTCAGTGCACACTTTATGCCCAAAAATATTTAATATTTGTTATAAAAGATTTTACTATACATTTATAATCAAGCAGGACATTTTATGCCCATAAATATTTAATATTTGTTATAAAAGATTTTACTATACATTCAGTGCACACTTTCTAGCATCACAACATCGTTTTAAAAAGACAAAACTGCTGAAATACATTTTTTCAAAATAATTTTATACATTCTTTTTTTTCAAAGCAGGCTCAATTTCCAAGACTGAGTGAACAACAACTTCCAACAAGAAACGTCTATCGTTCACTCATCATTTGGCTGGAATTCTAGCCGTCTGATATTTGTCTTCCATGACTGTTGACTGACAAAAAGCATTTTTCCTTGCAAGTACAAGAGCTTCCTAAATCAACAGTGCATGCAGACAAGATTGCAACAAAAAATTCATTATAATTGATAGTTCTTTCTTAAATGGTTTTAAGGCGTATCTGAACTTGTTTTGTCAAAACATTAAATTATTCACACAATATATTTGACCAAAGACGTGTCAAGCGCACTGTAACCAACATGTACTTTTTTTTTTAAAACAGAGCCTTCAATAGAAGGTGTTTCTTTCTCCAAACAAATAATTATATTTATACGGTACACGCATACACACGCGCGTACATGCATTATATATAATTGTGACACTGTTGTACTTATGTGTTCTCACGTAACGGCCATTCCCTTCGCATTTGTCACACCAGACGAAAACTTTGAGAAAGGTGTTATGGCTTTGGCTAACCCTAGACTGTGAGAAGGGTGTTATGGATTTGGCTCACTCCAGACGAAAACTGTGAGAAGGGTACTGTGGGTTTGGCTCACTCCAGAAGAAAGCTGTGAGAAGGGTTTTATGAATTCGGTCCACTCCAGACGAAAACTGTGAGAAGGGCGTTGTGGCTTTGGCTAACCCCAGACGAAAACGGTGAGAAGGGTGTTGTGGCTTTGGCTAACCCCAGACGAAAACTGTGAGAAGGGTGTTATGGCTTTGGCTAACCCCAGACAAAAATTGTGAGAAGGGTGTTATGGCTTTGGCTAACCCCAGACGAAAATTGTGAGAAGGGTGTTATGGCTTTGGCTCACTCAAGAGTCAAGACGAAAACTATGAGAAGGGTGCCGTGCCTTTGCTCCAGTTGAAGACTATGGGAAGGGAGTTATGGTTTTTGCTCACTCTAAATTAAGACTGAGAAGAAGTTTTTTTTTTTGCTTTTGCTCACTCCAGACGAAAATTGAGAAGGGTGTTATGGATTTGGCTCAAGAGGTGTTTATGACTTTCTCTGACTACTACGTCTGATAGGTTGTGAAGGAAATTTTGACTTTGCTCACAAATAAAATTAAATGATAATGAGAGTGGAGTGGAGTGTAGTGTAATGTAGTGTAGTGTAGATTTATGGTTTGTGTCACGTAGAACAGTGTAGACAAATCAAAGTTATGTAAATAGTGTAATATAAGGTTTTAAGAAGTGAAAATCACTCTTATGTGGAGTAGCATAGTGTAGAGTTACACAGAGCAGTGTATTAGTAAAGTGTAGTATTATTGTATAGTTATTTAGTGCCGTGTAATGTAGAGTTATATGTTATCGTGATATGTAGTGCATAATAGTATATTGTAGAATAATATAGTCTACTGCAGAATTATGCAGGGCAGTGTTGAGATTTTAGTAGTGTAGTATATTGAAAGTTACAAGTATTGTATTATAGTGAAAGTTACAAGTAGTGCATTATAGTGAAAGTTACAAGTAGTGTATTATAGTGAAAGTTACAAGTAGTGTATTATAGTGAAAGTTACAAGTATTGTATTATAGTGAAAGTTACAAATAGTGTATTATAGTGAAAGTTACAAGTAGTGTATTATAGTGAAAGTTACACGTATTGCATTATAGTGAAAGTTACACGTAGTGTAGTATATTAAAAGGCACAGTACTATAATCTAGTAGAAGGTACAGTAATATAGTTTAGTGAAAAGTAGTATAATCTCTGTAATGTATGTAACATAATGTAGTGTGATGTAGTATAATCTAGCGCTGTTGAGTAGTGTATAATGTAGTGTACAATAAATCAATACAGTCTTATGTAATGTAGTATACTGCATTTATTTTGTGTAGTTTTAAATATATTTATTCTATCGACTAATGACTTTAAGCCGATGGATTCATGGGACTCGAGTCTCATGCACACTAAAAAATGTTGGCTTTTATCTTGTCTTGATAATCAAGAGTTCAGTCAACTTTGTTTGCTATTGTTAATCTCGAGAAGCCAGTGTAAAGGAGTGCTCTCTCTATCTTTTGCATCTCTAATGAACCATTTATAGTGCTTAGCACAGCCTGATCACGTGACTCACAAGACACTCCACTGCTGACCTACTCCCAAAATGGTACGCCTGTCTTGAGAATGGAACTCTGAACAGTTTCTTATCGGAAGTCATTCGATAGACTGTCTAGGTTTTAAATGAGCAACATTTATCGAATGAGGTAGTTTTCAAGTTTGGTATTTTCTAAAGTTATACGGTCAAAAGACTTTTGGAATATCTGTGCTTCTACATCATCTCCCTGGTCCTCACGTCCTGTTCATCTCCTTGTACTCATGTCCTGTTTATCTCCCTCTGTTAATGTCCTGTTTATCTTCCTGTGCTCATGTCCTGTTTATCTCCCTCTGTTAATGTCCTGTTCATCTCCCTGTACTCATGTCCTGTTTATCTCCCTCTGTTAATGTCCTGTTTATCTCCCTGTGCTCATGTCCTGTTTATCTCCCTCTGTTAATGTCCTGTTTATCTCCCTGTGCTCATGTCCTGTTTATCTCCTTTGGTTGTGGGTCTTCTTCCAATGTGTTCTTTGGTTATGTTTCTGACTTCCCCTCATTTACAGTTCCACATCTCTTACATTTACAGTTGCATATCTTCTACATTTACAGTTCCATATCTCCTACATTTACAGTTTCATGTCTCTTGCACTTACTTCTCCAGGTCTTTGTGTTTTCATCATCACGTTTCTTGTAATGGTTTCTCGATATTTGCCGATTGGCAGCAATTTTTCTACTCCTTACTCAACTTAGTGTTTTACGTCCATGTTTATCATGTTTTAATTTTCCAATTTTGAAGTTTCCATGTTTCCCATCTTCAAATCTCCATGTTTGTTGTGTTCCATGTTTCTCATCTTGAAGTCTCCGTGTTTATCGTGTTTCATGTTTCCCATCTTGAAGTTTCCATGTTTATTGTGTTCCATGTTTCTCATCTTGAAGACTCCATTGCTGTCATTAACCAATGGGACAAGATTTTTACTGGTCATCAAGAAAGACGCTAAACCACACCCTCATACACAGGGACCAATGCTGTCATTAACCAAATGGGACAAGATTTTTACTGGTCATCAAGAAAGACGCTAAACCACACCCTCATACACAGGGACCAATGCTGTCATTAACCAAATGGGACAAGATTTTTACTGGTCATCAAGAAAGACGCTAAACCACACCCTCATACACAGGGACCAATGCTGTCATTAACCAAATGGGACAAGATTTTTACTGGTCATCAAGAAAGACGCTAAACCACACCCTCATACACAGGGACCAATGCTGTCATTAACCAAATGGGACAGGTTTTCTACTGGCCACTTGAGTGATAAGATAAGTTAAACAGAACACTCAAGAAGACGTCACTGCACGTGCACCTACATTCCTCATTAATAATGATGCCAATGTTACCCATATTTTATCCTGGTCTTCCTGGACATTTACTCCATTGTTTCTATTTTATTTAACTTCATATCTTTATTAAATTTCTTTTAAAATCATAATCATTGGCACTCTATGTCTCTTCCCGTTATGTGATGTGGATGTGTATTAAAGGGACTGTATTCACCAAGGAAGACTAAGGGCTTAGAGCTAATCTAATTGTTATGTGTTTAGCATAAACTAGACAGTTCGTCACCCGTCATATCCTTTGTGTGGTCTTATATTCTTTCTTGAGTGCGCATGCGTGCGTGCGACTATAGAACGAGGTTAATTTGGCTAGCAAGCAGAGGGGGGGGGGTGTGAATTAAAATAATACTTTATTCTTTCTCGTCTTTCCCTCCTCCTGCATTCACACGTAAACAAACACGACAGTCATCTGCATGTTTCCGTATGTAAGTGTAGACATTCACAGTGTTGTGTTTACAGGGCTGTTCCGATTATTGCCATTTTAATGTTTTCTGCATTCGCGTTACGGGGCTCTCTGTGAACGATAAACGTACTGTCACACACTGGAGACGTTTCAGCACTGGTGGAGTGGTGTCTTATAACGGTGTCCTCAAAAGATTGTACTGCTTATCCAACCTTCAATTTATCCATATTTCAGTCTATCTCTTCATCAAAAAAAGCTTATCTAGTGTTGTCTTTGTCTGTGAGTGTGTGTGTGTCTGTGTCTGTGAGTGTGAGTGTGTATCTGTGAGTGCATGCCTACTATAATTATACAGTTACAATTGTTTAATTTGATTGATTATATTATCATTGTGAGTGTATGCCTACTCTACTCAGTTACAATTGTTTAATTTGATTATCTTTGTCTGTGAGTTTATGCTTACTGTAAATATACAGTTACAGTTTTTTAATTTGATAGATTATTATGATAGCCGCTATTTCCAGACGCAAGAGTTCTCCCAAGAGATCTCGAATTTTAAGGGACAAAATCTGGTATATAAGTGGTAAAACAGTAGTCTACAGTACCTCTAACTTAAAACGAAAGCTACTAATAAAACAGTTCTCGAAAGTACCTTTAACATATAAAGAAAACTACTATTAAATGATAACACAGTACTCTGAAATACCTTTAACATATAAAGAAAACTACTATTAAATGATAACACAGTACTCTGAAATACCTTTAACATATAAAGAAAACTACTATTAAATGATAACACAGTACTCTGAAATACCTTTAACATATAAAGAAAACTACTATTAAATGATAACACAGTACTCTGAAATACCTTTAACTTATATCTGCACTCTCGAATATAATTACATGTACTTGTAATTTATCAATTCATTTATTGCGAAAAAAACTAGCAGACGATATTTGCGATTGCTTTAGAATTTTCCGAACGCCAGCTCGGACTTTTCCCATCAAGACTGTATCAACGTTTACACTTGAAAAGATTACACTCATTTTCTAGTAGGACTAAAGAAAGATTTGGTCTCGTTCAGTGTCTAGAAGTAGAACAAAAATTTCTAGAAGGACTAAAGAAAGATTTGGTCTCGTTCAATGTCTAGAAGTAGAACAAAATTTTTTAGAACGCTTTTCTTTACACGCATAAATTGCCCTTCACACTAACTACAGATTATTCGCTAAATTTTTTTAAAATTTATTTTCTTCTTTGATTTGCGCGCGTTGACCGTTATTAGTATAGCGTGACCGTATGCTACATCAACCTTTAGCACACGTGTCGTGTAGTGTGTCATTATCTCACATCAGCTGAAATGTGGATCATAATTTACTTCCGATGTAATGTCGGTAGGTTACGTGCTGTTTCTATTCCAAGCATCAATCAGATTCTTAAGTATTTTTAAAAGGCATTTTGTATTTTTACTCTGTTCATTTATTCAGTATTGATTTATGACTCACTGACTTTCGAATTTATTATTTTTATTTTTTGCGCACTAATAATCAGAAAACTCCGTGAAAAGAGTGTAAGGTCGAGCACATCTTTGTTTCTTAACTTCGGGCAACATTGTTGACAATGCCATAAATAGCTTCAATCTCTTTCTGATTTTGTGGGACGTCATACTTACGAAAAATAATGTTCCAATTTGCATATTATTTACTGTGGCAACCGTGCAATTTGACTGCAGTGCATTTTGTTTCTTCTCTCAGAAAATGGAAATTATTTTACGGGCACAAGCTGTCCAACTATCAAGGTCTAGCATGCTCTTGCTAAGGTCAAACTATCAATTTAATCCTTGTTATAGCGTAAGGTTAGCAAACGGGGGAGCTATTGTGCCTTTAGATGGCAGTCACGGGCAATGATAGAAAGATATATATTTTTTTTTTTTTTGCATTGGGGTGGGGGTGGGGGGAGGAAAGGAGATTATTTCGGAATTGCGCATAGGAAAACTCAAGGTACACTACTTACTGCTTACTTTTACTCTAATGAGCGGGACTTGTTGAGTAGTGTTGGGTTACTCACTACTAATCCACAGACCTCGTTTCATGCAGGTTGATTTCAGTAGCCATAAAACTCTCCATGTCGACAGCAACTATTATCAATCTTTAGCGCATTTCATTTTTTGTCTAGACTGGCCAAATATAACTACATTTTTTAAATAATTATTATTATTGTCATAATTTTAATTATTATTGTTGTTGCTGCTGCTGCCATCAAAATCAAAATCTTATCCTTCAAAGTTAGTAGTAGAAGTGGTGGTGGTAGAAGTATTAGTAGTGGTAGAAGAGGAAGTAGAAGTAGTAAAAGTAGAAGTGTTTTGTTGCTAGAAACTACTGCTAGCATAACGTCTAAGGCGCATGCCTACGTTATTTTGAGACTGGTTGTAAATAAATTAACTCCAACGCAAGCAAAGGGCCAGCACTCGTGCGAAGTAAATGAGAAGTCCATGACAATGAATATATGTCACAAAAGCTTGAATTCCTCAGAGAATTTGTCAGCCCCAGAGGGAAAGAACTTAAAGTTAAGCAGTTGATCCATATATGATAATTTGCTGCCTGCAATAGTAGGCAGAAATACAGAGAACAGTCTGTAGGCGCCGGAGAGATCAACAGTAATAGAGGATATTTTTTTTCAAATAGTCCCCCAGATCCGAGTGCGCTGGGCTGAGTGGATTATGTATGAGTGTTCAGGGTTCGAATTTCTACTTTCTTGAAAACTTCTTTGCATTCTAGTCGTGCACACGCTGTCACAGTCAACGACTGCTTAAAATAAACTTTGCATTCTAGTCGTGCACAAGTCACAGTCAACGACTGCTTAAAATAAACTTTGCATTCTAGTCGTGCACACGCTGTCACAGTCAACGACTGCTTAAAATAAACTTTGCATTCTAGTCGTTCACAAGCTGTCACAGTCAACGACTGCTTAAAATAAACTTTGCATTCTAGTCGTGCACAAGTTGTCACAGTCAACGACTGCTTAAAATAAACTTTGCATTCTAGTCGTGCACAAGCTGTCACAGTCAACGACTGCTTAAAATAAACTTTGCATTCTAGTCGTGCACAAGTCACAGTCAACGACTGCTTAAAATAAACTACCTATAACAAAATAAAATAAAATAAAAATAGCACTTACTTTTACTGTACTTTTACAGGTTTACCAGCTTAAAACGACCATTGCAAATCATTTTAATTTAAACTAAAAACAGTCTGCCAAATTCTGAAGTCTATACTTTACACTACTAATGATGAACTCTTTCTCGCTCGCTCTCTTTCTCTCTCTTGCTCCCACGTTCACACCCAGACGGTAATGGAGAAATCACCTCACACTAACAAACTCGTAATTAAATAATATTTTAATTCCTGCCTTCAAGTATTTTGAATCTGTATCGTTTCATTATGTGTGAATAAAAGAACTGCTCACGTTTGTGGGTGCGCATTATGGTGCGTTCGGATAGCGAGTAACGGTTAAATGGATTACCGATGACTGATAGCGAGAAACGGTTAAATGGATTACCGATGACTGATAGCGAGAAACGGTTAAATGGATTACCGATGACTGATAGCGAGAAACGGTTAAATGGATTACCGATGACTGATAGCGAGAAACGGTTAAATGGATTACCGATGACTGATAGCGAGAAACGGTTAAATGGATTACCGATGACTGATAGCGAGAAACGGTTAAATGGATTACCGATGACTGATAGCGAGAAACGGTTAAATGGATTACCGATGACTGATAGCGAGAAACGGTTAAATGGATTACCGATGACTGATAGCGAGAAACGGTTAAATGGATTACCGATGACTGATAGCGAGAAACGGTTAAATGGATTACCGATGACTGATAGCGAGAAACGGTTAAATGGATTACCGATGACCGATACAGAGACAGGATCAAGCATGAGTTGGATTTATGCCAATATCTACCTGTATATAGTCAGAAATAAGCAGCATATGTGTGCTGCTGATAACAGGTATGATAATGACTGAAAACAGACCAGTGGAAAAAAGTGATAGGTGTCACAATGAGATTGTGTACAGGGCTTATGTATTACATAGAATCTTTCCTCTAGTTACTCTGTCATTGTATAGACATTTAGCTCTAGTTACTCTGTCATTGTATAGACATTTAGCTCTAGTTACTCTGTCATTGTATAGACATTTAGCTCTAGTTACTCTGTCATTGTGTAGATATTTATTTCTATTTACTCTATCCTTGCGTGGACATTTCTTCGGATGAAAATAAACACACACTATAGATAGATAGATAGATAGATAGATAGACAGACAGACAGGCAGGCAGGCAGACAGACAGATAGACAGATAGATTTGTCCTTTCACACCCATAACAGGAGAATCGTAACAATAAACAGCTGTCCTTAGACAGTTTCATGTAAACTTGTTTTCACTATTTCGAGCTCATAGAGTGATTAGTAACTCCGGAGTTATTACCAAGCATATCGATGAGTACAATTATTTTCTCCACATAAGTTATCCAGAGGCTCATATATCTGAGTCTGAGCCACAGTCTTGTAATCAGGACTGGTGTACTTGAGCTGATTGACAAAATATCGGTTCAATCAATAGGATAACATGAAACATTTAAAGTCTTTCAGTTTTCTGCGAGTCACAAACATATTTTTGTAAAATTATATATGTAGAATTACACACCTGTACATAAACCACACACGCGCGCGCGCACGAACACACAAACAAACGTGCGTGCAAACGTAAAGTATTCGCTGAATACACGTCCATAACGCCCATATACAAATATACAAAATTCATATTACAGTGTGTGTGTGCGCGCGCGTGTGTAATATTGTCTCTGAGAATTGCAAATTTTATTTCATTGTCATATCACCCATTTCCAACATTTTTTTCCCAACAGTAATCTTTCGAGTTGGCTACGAAATACGCGTCGACTGTTTGTCTCCGCGTTTTACGAATTATTGCCCTTTGATTTTGTCAAAAGCTACAGTTACTAGATTATGTGATATTGCCTTGAAGTCACTCCACAGAAAGCATTTGAGAGTTGTGTTTGTTTTAATTGCTCGCAAGTACGAGACGACTATAAAAACAACTGTTATATTTCTAGAGGGGAAGGAGAGACGACTATAAAAACAACTGTTATATTTCTAGAGGGGAAGGAGAGACGACTATAAAAACAACTGTTATATTTCTAGAGGGGAAGGGGAGACGACTATAAAACAACTGTTATATTTCTAGAGGGGAAGGAGAGACGACTATAAAAACAACTGTTATATTTCTAGAGGGGAAGGGGAGACGACTATAAAAACAACTGTTATATTTCTAGAGGGGAAGGGGAGACGACTATAAAAACAACTGTTATATTTCTAGAGGGGAAGGGGAGACGACTATAAAAACAACTGTTATATTTCTAGAGGGGAAGGGGAGACGACTATAAAAACAACTGTTATATTTCTAGAGGGGAAGGGGAGACGACTATAAAACAACTGTTATATTTCTAGAGGGGAAGGGGAGACGACTATAAAAACAACTGTTATATTTCTAGAGGGGAAGGGGAGACGACTATAAAAACAACTGTTATATTTCTAGAGGGGAAGGGGAGACGACTATAAAAACAACTGTTATATTTCTAGAGGGGAAGGGGAGACGACTATAAAAACAACTGTTATATTTCTAGAGGGGAAGGGGAGACGACTATAAAAACAACTGTTATATTTCTAGAGGGGAAGGGGAGACGACTATAAAAACAACTGTTATATTTCTAGAGGGGAAGGAGAAACGAAACATAATCTAGTTTGGAAACAAGCTCTCCGGTAGGACACAAACAGCAATATTAATTTGCCCCACGCTTCATTGGTTCTGTGTCTGACCAGAATTATCTTTGCCTGGCCTGAGTTGTTTGGTGCGTTCCATTGTTTCTAAGATTTTCCGCGTCGCTAATCAGACAGTCTTGCCTTAACATGCATTAGTTTTGTACACCCCACGCATAAAAAGGAATATTGGCACGTGTGAACTCAAGAATGTGGCTGATGTCTAGGGTGTGGGGGGTCGTGAGGGTTGCTGTGTTGTGGGGTGTGGGGGGTCGTGAGGGTTGCTGTGTTGTGGGGTGTGAGGGTATTTTTAATATTAGGTCGTTCCTAAGTGAATTTCGAAAATTACATTGCAAGCGAAGACCATAAAGACGTCAAACTTACGAACGTAACAAAGCAAAGCTTGTTTCCTGTCTGTTACAACGTTGCCTTCTGTCGAATATTATCAATTGTACATAGCACGTTGTTATAGCGCTCTTCACTCTACAGCGAAGCCTATCGTAGTATAGATACTATACAGTCGCCATTGTCGTTTGGTCATAGAAATCTACTGTGTTTCGTGTGTAGCCTCTACAAAATCCATAAAAATATCAATCATCGGGATGTTGACACTAAGGTCATTAATTCATTAATTAAATTAATTAATTTAATGATTTAAATGATGACGAATTTGCCAGGAGTGAAACTGTTCTCTAAAGAAAAGTTATTTTCAACGTGACAGATTTGTGTAATATCGTAAGGGGCTGTGTGGAATCAGGCATGATAAGGTAACTTTTGACACATGTCTAGTACAACCACTAATCGTCGTTACGTCATGAATGGGGTTATTCATAGCGTGTTGTAATGTTAGAGAAACTCACAGTCTGTCGCAGTATAAATATAGTACCTTACTTAAATATACAGAGTGACTATAAAAGAAGTATGTCGAAGTAAAGATATAGTATCTTATTTAAATATGCAGAGTGACTATAAAAGTAGGAGATCGCAGTATAGATATAGTACCTTACTTAAATATATAAAATGGCATAAATAAGGAGGTTTGAAAACGTAAATTTAGAGAGACAGAATTAAGTAAACTGGGTTTTTTTTAATCAGTATTATTAAACTAAGGAAACGTAATTCAGGCTGTATTTCGGTTGCTTGACAATTACATTGAAATTGCGAGCTTATCTTCTACATAACAATTAATAATAATTTGTCTCCACTGCATTTAAAGTACTGTCTCCAGTACGATTAAAGTATTTTCTCCAGTGCGATTAAAGTACTGTCTCCAGTGCGATTAAAGTACTTTCTCCAGTGCGATTAAAGTGCTTTCTCCAGTGCGATTAAAGTACTGTCTCCAGTGCGATTAAAGCTTTAAGCTCAAACTTCCTCAGGTAATATCCCACACACAAAATATCGATACAATAATTTTTCTTAATTTTACTCTTTAAACTTCGTTAATGACTTTCTTGAAATACTTTTGGTGCATTTATCTTTATACTGAGAGAGAGGGTGTTTTGTTGACTGGTTTGTTTGTTTGGCAAGTTGGTGGGTTTGGCTGGCAAGTTGGTGGGTTTGGCTGGTTAGTTTCTCTTTAAATGGACATGAAACTCCAAGACAGGCTGCAAGTTGTACGTCGTTTCTCTTATTTGTCTGCGATTTCCTGTGCGCACTGAGCTTAAGGCCCAGTATGTCTCTAGCTCTGTGATTTCATGTGCACACAGACACTGACCTAAAAATCTAGTATGTCTCTAGCTTTGCAACTAACTGCCCCAGTACACGCATGCAGTTTGGCTGAGATTCGGAGATAGAAAACAGTAACAACCAATTATGCAAAACAATTGTGTTCTAAAGAATCTCTCTCTCTCTCTCTCTCTCTCTCTCTCTCTCTCTCTCTCTCTCTCTCTCTCTCTCTCTCTCTCTCTCTCTCTCTCTCTCTCTCTCTCTCTCTCTCTCTCTCTCTTACGACCCCTTTAGTGTACTATTTTTCGAACTGCATATACCCAGACAAGTTGCGAATTTGTATTTCTTTTTTTCCCCCCACCCAGTTTGTTTTGTTAACGCTACTAATACCACCGACTCCCCTGATCTGAGATAGCCTCCCTTTGCACTCTAGGGCGCAGTGCAATTGTACGAGTCATTTGTGACGATGCGTGACTGGAGTTTAATCAAAGCACTCATTGACGAAGTGTGAACAAAGCGAACAAAGAAATGGATATTTCGTCTTCTAGTGTATAGACGTACATCGAGCCATTATAACGTCGTTCGAAGTCGCAGAAGCTTTGGTAAGTTCGTTGGCATGCAGCCTCATTTCCAACGAATTTCTGCGGGGAGTGTCGGGGAGGAGGGGACGGAATTAAGTAAATAAAATTAAAATTAAAATTTCAATAATGGAATAGTTTTTTAACAAAGTAGTTTAGTTTTGCCGCGTGCAGAGATGTGGGGTAGAAAGAAGGAAAAAAAGAACAGAAAAGTTAGATCGCTGAATTGTTAGAATGTTGCCTAGGTGAAGATCGAAGAAGGAAAAAGAGTAGATGACAATTCTGATTTAACATTAATATTATTTTACGTTATTTTTAGTGCCGCCACTGTATATTAGGCAAAGTAACAAACAAGGAATTGTAACTAGATCGTTGTTGCCAGCTCTCAACAACGGTTACTTTTGACCTGGAGACAGAAGACTGCGAGGCAAGGACTGAAAGACTCCTCGGCGAAATATCGTACGTGCGTATATCAAAGTGTAACTTCTTGTAACTGTAATCTTGTATATCGATACGTGTGTATATCAAAGTGTTACTTGTTGTAACTGTAATCTTGTATATCGATACGTGTGTATATCAAAGTGTTACTTGTTGTAACTGTAATCTTGTATATCGATACGTGTGTATATTAAAGTGTTACTTGTTGTAACTGTAATCTTGTATATCGATACGTGCGTATATCAAAGTGTAACTTGTTGTAACTGTAAACTTGTATATCGATACGTGTGTACATCAAAGTATAACTTGTAACTGTAATCTTGTATAGGTGAGTACATCAAAGTGTAACTTGTAACTGTAATCTTGTATAGGTGAGTACATCAAAGTATAACTTGTAACTGTAATCTTGTAAATCGGTACGTGTGTACATCAAAGGGTAACTTGTAACTGTAATCTTGTATAGGCGAGTACATCAAAGTGTAACTTGTAACTGTAATCTTGTAAATCGGTACGTGTGTACATCAAAGGGTAACTTGTAACTGTAATCTTGTAAAAGGTGAGTACATCAAAGTGTAACTTGTAACTGTAATCTTGTAAATCGGTACGTGTGTACATCAAAGTGTAACTTGTAACTGTAATCTTGTATATCGGTACTTAACTACTTAGCAAAACTGTACTAATATGAGACGTCATTCTTTTGGTAGCAGGTTGTTTAATTCATTTAGTAATAAATATATTTTATTATGAAACAGGTTCCTTTACTGTGTCAATTAGTGTCTCTCATTCTGTATCAGTTCCTCTTGTAGAAAATATCATTTTTTTAAATCGTATTTGAAATTCTTTTAGAAACAGAATAAATATTACTTTATTTAATAGCAGAATGTCATTCAGTTTCATTTTGGTTGGTATAGAATTGTCAATGTATTTATTAAGCAGCAAATTTATATTAATGTAGTTGCGAATCCTGTTAATATTTACTCAACTTTACTTCTGACTAATAATGCAGACAAACACGAAACCTGTAGGCCTAATGTTAATGTTTACCCAACTTTACTTCTGCCTAATAATGCAAACAAACACGAAACACTGTAGGCCTAATGCAGACAAACACGAAACACTGTAGGCCTAATGCAGACAAACTCGAAGCACTGTAGGCCTAATGCAGACAAACACGAAACACTGTAGGCCTAATGCAGACAAACACGAAACACTGTAGGCCTAATGCAGACAAACACGAAACACTACATGCATGCTAACATGCGTGCTACCATGTAGCGGCATATCTGTCGAGATCACGACACACATTAATTATTGTTCTCTATGTGACATTATTGATGTTTAGCGAGAGACAACTCGACACACGCTTGTACACACATTGTAACGAGTACCTGACGAAATCTGCACGTAACCACGGAGAAAAGTTACAGCATTCATTCGTTGAGCGTACTTATCTACCACTAATTATATATAATAATGAAGAGCGCACTTATCTACCACTAATTATATATAATAATGAAGAGCGTACTTATCTACCACTAATTATATATAATAATGAAGAGCGTACTTATCTACCACTAATTATATATAATAATGAAGAGCGTACTTATCTACCACTAATTATATATAATAATGAAGAGCGTACACGTCTTAGTTTATCTCTGTACAAAGTAATGGAGAAGTACACGTCTTAGTTTATCTCTGTACAAAGTAATGGACAAGTACACGTCTTAGTTTATCTCTGTACAAAGTAATGGACAAGTACACGTCTTAGTTTATCTCTGTACAAAGTAATGGACAAGTACACGTCTTAGTTTATCTCTGTACAAAGTAATGGACAAGTACACGTCTTAGTTTATCTCTGTACAAAGTAATGGACAAGTACACGTCTTAGTTTATCTCTGTACAAAGTAATGGACAAGTACACGTCTTAGTTTATCTCTGTACAAAGTAATGGACAAGTACACGTCTTAGTTTATCTCTGTACAAAGTAATGGACAAGTACACGTCTTAGTTTATCTCTGTACAAAGTAATGGACAAGTACACGTCTTAGTTTATCTCTGTACAAAGTAATGGACAAGTACACGTCTTAGTTTATCTCTGTACAAAGTAATGGACAAGTACACGTCTTAGTTTATCTCTGTACAAAGTAATGGACAAGTTCTCACATCACGTTTTATACGGCGTGTGCGTCGATTCATACCTGGCTTCACTGAAAGACAGAAATAGAAAACACCGCGTATATATTAAAGCAGCATTAATTATATGAAGAGTTGAAAAATAACTTGAGCCATTCTTAAGATATGTGTAAGCTATGCATATTTATATATGAAGTGGCGCTAAAGCAAACATACGTAGAACATGTCAGTACCGTGCGGAGAGAAGAACGATTACATACAAGTTACTCGTGGTGCTGTATATTACAGTTCATTTCATAAGTAATACAAAGTACGACACATTCATACACTTAAGTACTGACACACTTCATTTCATGAGTAATACAAAGTACGACACATTCATACACTTAAGTACTGACGCACTTCATTTCATGAGTAATACAAAGTACGACACATTCATACACTTAAGTACTGACACACTTCATTTCATGAGTAATACAAAGTACGACACATTCATACACTTAAGTACTGACACACTTCATTTCATGAGTAATACAAAGTACGACACATTCATACACTTAAGTACTGACGCACTTCATTTCATGAGTAATACAAAGTACGACACATTCATACACTTAAGTATTGACGCACTTCATTTCATAAGTAATACAAAGTACGACACATTCATACACTTAGTACTGACGCAAGTGTTGATGTGTAAATGGCATTGTTTGTAAGGTTAATGGGGAAGAGTACAGTACAAATCTTACACGTGTACTGATGTATATTCGGCTTCAACTGACAAGTAGCGACAAGAAAACACAACATTTACATATCTACTTAACATTCTTTAAACTATTTTTTTTAAACTAAAAAATACAAAACAAAATGATAAAATACTGCGCCATATTAGGTCACGAGTTTTTGTTGAGTGCAACACAATATAATAAAAAAAATAAAATATTATATTAAATTTTCAATTAAGTGATAAACATTTTTTTTAAATAGCGTGCACAGCACGATATCAATTAAGGGACCTTAGGATGACCCCAGTAGACACACAACTGAAAATTTCATTCCCGAGGTTGGTTGCTGGGACAAGACGTATCAATATTATGAGTTTCTCACTTCTCGGGGACGTTGTCAGATCCGTTTTACATGTATTTTGCAATTGTTTGAATAAAACTCTGTGTGTGGGCGTGTGTGTGTGTGTGTGTGTGTGTGTGTGTGTGTGTGTGTGTGTGTGTGTGTGTTCATTTGATTTATTTCTTTATAAATTGTTTTGTTCGTTTCAGTTATTTATGTTGCATTGGTGGATTATTTTATTTTTTCGTTGATTTTAATAGGCATGTATTATCGAGTTCTTTCTTTGTTTATTTAGTTTATTAGATTTTGTTTGCTTGTATTACTCATTGGTTGGCTGGTTGGTTGGTATGTATAATTCAAGTTCAATGGAGCTACTTTATTTTTGATGGAGTCACTGTTTCATTAACAGTTTGATTGAATCCGGGGTTGTTGTTTGGCGAACTGACTCGATTAATTTGTGATGTTTCGTTGATTAAATTATGGATGCTCTTAATCTATTTCTATTTGTTTGTCTGCTTGGATTCTCGGTCTTTTTTTGTTCGTTTGTCTGACTTTTTCTTTAATCGCGTTGGTGTTTTGGTAAGAGTTTAGATGATTGTATATTACTTTAAATGTGTTCATTTGGTTGGTTTTAGTGTTTTGTTGTTGTTCTTCAGCTAATACAGTTTTAATAAAGAATCTATTTTTAATGTGTCCTAGAAACAAATTGTATACTATAGCTAATTAAAATGTTTCAATCTGTCTTGAAAGCGATGACATGTGTCAAGCAGCATGTCCTCCAAAACACTTAAACAGCTCATTGAATCTCAAGATGTTTTGCAACTGTTCTTAAAATGACGTTTGCATTTAGGCCAACATTCAAGACACTAGTACAGCATGTATCAACGGTTCTTAAACTGGCGTTTGCATTTAGGCCAACATTCAAGACACTAGTACAGCATGTACCAACTGTTCTTAAACTGGCGTTTGCATTTAGGCCAACATTCAAGACACTAGTACAGCATGTATCAACGGTTCTTAAACTGGCGTTTGCATTTAGGCCAATATTCAAGACACTAATACAGCATGTACCAACGGTAGAATGTATGTGAATAGGGCTGAGGGTGAACGGAGGGATTCTCTTCTTCTCTTTGATCCGCAGTCAGGCAAAGCAGCACTTCAGTTTGCCCTCACTCAAAACTTGCAACAAGTATCTACAGCACCACGGGAGGTGATAATTAGTGGTTGTTCAATCAAGCGTGAAAGAGCTTGTTGCTAAGTTGTCTACGGACAACACAGGCTTCTTTGCGAGCTTTGTTGCTCTTCTCCCAAAAGTGTTACATGGAGTCCATTATCTGCCTCAGCCACCCCCCGCACCCCATACAGGATGTCGAAAGGACAGCTGTTTCCGCTGTCTTCTGTTATTTCTTATTTCTATGAATTCATTATTGTTGATACTCAGACCACTCGTGTTAGTGTGATTCACTTACATGTTATATGTTGTAGTCTGTCACCTGTGTTTACTTACTATCCTGGCTGTATGTATCTATCCAGGCTCGAGCTATCGTCTATAACTATCACTCTTCTATTCTACATTATCTATCATTCATCTTTCGAACACATGTGGCCAGCCAGAAGGTGTATTTTGGGGATTAGCCTAAGGTTACAGGCGGTCCAGGGTGGTAGAGAATTAACATCTTGCCCATCAAAACGTCATAAACAGTCCAAACTTTTAATAATCTGTTTGACTCTCTTGAGTTTTACCTACAACATCATCCCAAAGATGTGTAATTTGCTGTGTTTGACTTTCTTGAGTTCACGTCAAGTTTTACCTACAGCATCATCCCAAAGATGTGTAATTTGCTGTGTTTGACTTTCTTGAGTTCATATCATGTCCACCTCTACAGGTGTTCTTGTTGCATCTGAAAATATTCATCATGTACATTTTATTTTTGCTTTGTGTATTTATGTGCATGTTTATTATTGTGATACTATGCAAGTTTATTGGGGTACTATGCATGTTTATTATTGTGACACTACACATGTTTATTGGGGTACTATTGGGTACACACTCCATGTTGCAAAGCATGTTTATTGTGCTACTATGTGTGATGCCTTTGCCACCTAATTAATGGTTATAATAATAATTATTATTATTATTATTATTAAATAATCACCTATAACTAATTACAATGATGAGAATCTTAATTTAGGTTATTCCTAATTCTCCAGACGACACCACTCGTCTCTCACACTTGACAGATTTGTGAGTGCTGTGAATGTTTTTTCTCTTCAACAACATTAGTGACAAACATTTACCGTCACACAAACATTTACCGTCACACAAACATTTACCGTCACACAAACATTTACCTTCACACAATATTTCCATAGGTAGAAAGCTTCTTACCAAAGGGGAAGATAAATCAGTCTTTTAGTCTATATTTAGTGAGCCCTGACTCCACCCACTTTCTTCTACATCATAAGGTTATCAATATGTTTAAGAAGGTAAATAAATTTATTAAATCAACAATCAAATATAAAACATGAATATAATCAAAAGAGCATTGGCATTTACATCACTTTATAACAATGTTCAATTAATGCTGGACAATTGTTCAGTTTACTCTAGCATAGTCATAAGCAGTCAATTAATCGTAAATACATACTCAAATTCCTGGACATCATCACGGAAATGAGAGAAGAGTTTCAGAGAAATAATTAAAAGTCAATACACATAACCTGTTCAATGATGGCAGATCTCACTGGCACGTGTTTCACAGTCACATGGCTTGCAACAAGTCATGACTTTCATAATTAGGCGAGGTCCCACAATTCCCTTCTAGAGGCACATTAGACATCTGTTCCAGAATCGTCAATGCACTCCTCAAGCATGTCTTAGACAATCATCTTGAATTTCACATGTGCTGTCAAGTACTGTTGCAATACACAATGAGGAATGCTCAAAATAATCTTCTTGAATTCTCGAGACCAAACTCAAGCCCAGTTTCTGCCATATTGATACTCAAATGGAATTCACAGGAATCAACTTACAGCAGCACGATTTACTGATAAGTTGATGACAACACTAGATTCACACACCAACATAATCTAGTAAAGCACAGTAGCCACGATAATACAATGTGACAAAAGTAAACCAAAAAAGGCCTGCCTTTCTGCAAAAGTCAAATTAAGGCAGCACTAAATTTCAGGCACATTTCATCTCTAAACTCCTTTCTCTCTTACAAACATTCTCAACTTTCAAATACTGCAACAATTTCTTAGCACGATACACAAACAGCATAAGAAATATAGCATCGATCAAAATTCACAAGTATAATGTACAACGTAGTCAAATTAGTGAACATAGAAATAATGGTTCAATTACATAAAGCATCTCTAATTCAAATCATAGATCAATAGCAAACATGTTCAAAATACTCAATCCATTCTTTCTTTATCAATCAGTCAACTTAATAAACTAACGATTGCCTTTATAATCGGACTCGAGTTATGTTCAAATTCAAAGTGATAAAATAGAGCACTTCTTCTTCTTCAACAAAGAAACTTCCCCATTGGATGATTTTGTTATGAACAAGTGTGAGTCTATTACTCAGAAAAACTGCTCATCCAGTTGGAACTGGTTTGTATTGCGTCGGCAATTTTCTATCATATTCTCAGTTCGAGTTGTTTACTTCCAACTCTGACACTAACAAAAATTGCCATTATAAGGAGTGCCCACGGTCGGGTTACTTTAACAATTTATATATGAACTAAGTCTAGAAATAGGGATAGGCAAATTTACTCCGCCTCATTTTGCATGTTACAAAGCATGTTTATTGTGATTTTATGCATGTTACAATACTTATTTATTGTGTTACTTAGCATGTTTATTGTGTTCCTTTGCATGTTACAATGTATGTTGATTGTGTTACTTACAATGTTACAATGTATGTTTATTATGTTTCTATGAATGTTTGTTGTGTTATTATGCATGTTACAGTGCATGTTTATTGTGTTTCTATGCATGTTACAATGAATGTTTGTTGTGTTTCTATGCATGTTACAATGCATGTTCATTGTGTTTCTATTATAATGCAATTTTATTGCGTATCTATGCATGTTACAATGAATGTTTGTTGTGTTTCTATGCATGTTACAATGCATGTTCATTGTGTTTCTATTATAATGCAATTTTATTGCGTATCTATGCATGTTACAATGCATGCTTATTGTGTACTATAACACCTTAGAGTTTTTGTCTGATAAGATTAGGCGCTCTCATAAATCCACCAATATTATTGTTGTTGTTGTTTTTATGATATCACCAATTGTCCACACTTGCTAGTGGATCATACAGTCTGTCAGGACGCATACCATCGAAAATCATCTGACGATTGGATCCAAACACATTATAGGCCTACACTTTTTTAAAGGCGATTTTAGGGAGTACATGCAGCATCCAAAAGACTGAACACCCGATAGAAAGCATTGTCTCGGAAATCTTGAAACGGTGTGTATTTTATTCCATTGAATTAGAGAAGTGAAAGCATAACTTTAGTTCGCTAGAGAACTGCTCAAACCGGCCAACACAAACTTCTATTGTTCATGTTCAGTTTGATACGTAACACTGAACAAATATCAATTCCTATCTTCAAACCTCACTACAAAAATCTAGGCTCACCGATAATTGGTTGGTAGGTAAGTGGGTAAGATAGATAGATAGATAGATAGATAGAGAGAGAGAGAGAGAGAGAGAGAGAGAGAGAGAGAGAGAGAGAGAGAGAGAGAGAGATAATGGAATATTCATGAACATAAACGTTCCCATTCATATATTTATCTCTGTATATTTATTTTCTTCGTTTGAAATGTATCTAGTAAGAAAAATTTAGATCTGTAAGAAGTGTGATGCGGGTATGTATTTTTTCAACGCCAATAAATAAATACGTTAATTATTTCACTCCATTGTAGCTGATCGCTGTTCAGTTCTGATACTATTTATTTCTAATCAGCATTTTATTTTGGGTGGGTTTGTTTTTTTCATTTTACGATTTTCCTTGTCGCATGGATGTAAGTGATTTTGCGACTCCTTCACACTCCTTACTCCGTTTGTCTTACATTCGTTTCTTCCAGTGTCTTTCCCTTTGTGTGCGTGTTTGTGTGTGTGTCTGTGTGTGTGGTGTGTGTGTGTGTGTGTGTGTGTGTGTGTGTGTGTGTGTGTGTGTGTGCATGCTGCTGTACACATTAATTACTTTGTACTCATTCTTTGTTATTCTTTCCTTCACCTGACTACAGTGACCACCGACCTTACCCCTGAGCCATGGAGGATTCGCGAAAGAAACCAGAAGAGCGAGTTCTCCGCATTGATCACAGTGACGTATACCTGGAGAATGACAAACTGGACGAAGAACTTGACCAGTCTCTGAATAATCTGTCCCGCTTCCGACACCGCCAGTACATGCAGCGAGACGAGGAAATTAAGTAAGTCCACAGTCAAAGAATGCTAGCATGTGTCTCTTAATTTGTCTTAATGGATTCGGTCAGCCATTTAGTTTTTTTAAAAAGTTTGTGAAAGCCATGTAGTGATGAAAAACCACTCAAGCTAGCGATTTTGAGTTTCCATTGTGAATAATGCTGACTTTTCTATAGGTGTTTTTATGTGAAAAGTTAGGATTCAGTTTCCAGTGTGAATAACGTCGACTTTTCTATTGATAGTCTTTATGAAAACAGTTTTAAGATTCATGCCATTAGAAGGAGCAGGGTCCAACTATGGCAATCTTCGAATCGGACCCAAGTAACATTCTGAATCTAAGAGAATCCCTAGTTTTGTGTAACATTCTGAATCTAAGAGAATCCCTAGTTTTGTGTAACATTCTGAATCTAAGAGAATCTCTAGTTTTGTGTAACATTCTGAATCTAAGAGAATCCCTAGTTTTGTGTAACATTCTGAATCTAAGAGAATCCCTAGTTTTGTGTAACATTCTGAATCTAAGAGAATCCCTAGTTTTGTGTAACATTCTGAATCTAAGAGAATCCCTAGTTTTGTGTAACATTCTAGCTTTATGTAGTATATAATTAAATATGCACTTCCTTAAGTTTCGTTTAATGGAGACGGGATTCCTAGACTACGAAGATAGGCGAGTTACCGCCATTCAAGAGATTGTTCCTGTACAGGATGGGTTTTGCAAGTGAGAAACAATAACCATATTGAGGATTAAAGAATGACATTTTTTCATTGGTCAGAGTCATTTATGCACTAATCATCAACAAGACGAAGTTGTGTATTTGTTCATTAAGATGTCTGTGTTTCAGCCCTGGTAGTGATTTTTTAGACTTACTGTTCTTTCCCTTAATTTTTGGATTGCTCTTCACTCGTCATCAAGAAAAGACATAATGTGTGTTAGTAATATTTTTTGTAAAAGAAACATTAATGGCTTCGTGTGTTACATGAAATCTTGTCTTACGCATAACTAGTATCGATGACACAGGTAAATATCCTTTTATGGGAGTTTCACTTACAAATATACAGCATTTTTTTCAACTCTATCAGTTTAAATAGTCTGTATATTAGTTCATAACTTGTTCTGTAAGGACTCTGCTCGAGGGAAGTGGAAAGAAGAGAGAAACGTACAAGTCATTGAAGAGGAAGTTAACAACACTTTTAGAATTAGATAAACTTGCATTCATGGGACGGAAATAACAAACACTAAAAAGTGACATTTTTGTGTGTGCGGGTGGATTGGACTGTGTAAAATTAAAGTTTTATTTCACTTATGTTGCATGATTTACAGAGAGTCAAGACATTTTGTGTGTGTGTGTGAGTTTGTGTGTGTGTGTGTGTGTTGTGGGGAGGGGGATTGGACTGTGTAAAATTAAAGTTTTATTCCCTATATGTTGTCTCGGTTTTAGAGAGTTAAGGCGCCTCTGTGCGGATATTGAAGGGTGTGTGTGTGTGTGTGGACTGTATAAGATTAAACTGTATGGTTTTTCAGAGAATTACGACATGTAGTGTGGTGAGGCTGGGCGTGGACTGGACTGTATAATATTAAAGTTTTATTCCCTGTCTGGTTTTCAGAGAGTTAAGACAAGCACTCAACACACTGACTCTCAAGAAAAGAACCTCCTCTGTCTCACGTCTTCAACTACGACCACAAACCTCTCCAACTTTCCGGCGCATGCGCATTCCACGAGTCGTGAAGTTAGACGTGCACGTCCCTAGTAACGTCGACGACAGCATCGTCAACGACAGCAATAACGTCAACACTGAAAGCGACACTACAGATAACGAAAACGACGAAAGTGACAATGAGGTCAAACTCTTCAAGAAAAGAATGCTTACCAGACGGTGTCAGTCTGCAAGAAATGAATTTGTGGAAATCGAAAACCATGATTCAAAGAGTGGTTCGACAAAACATGAAAATGTAATAAAACTTACAAAGTAAGTATCGTGTGTTGTTCAAAATAAATAACTACACACACACACACACACACACACACACACACACACACACACACACACACACACGCACACACACACATATACATATACACACACGCATATACACACACACACATATATATACACACACGCACATACACACACACATACACATACGCACATACACACACACACATATATATATACACACACGCACATACACACACACACACACATACAAACACACACATATATACATACACACATACATACACACATACATACACACACATATATATATACACACACATACACACACACACACATATATATATATACACACACATACATACACACACACGCACACACACACAACACACGCACACACACACACACGTGCATGTGCGCACATACTGCAAATAAGTGGTTGTATCTGCCTGAGTAAATTACTTAAAACTTTAAATTATTAGTTGTGGATCCGCATAGTTAAATACCGTTATCCAGGGGGAAAGCCTAGCGACGGATTCTTATTCACTTCTTGGGTGGAGGAGAGTGCAGTCCAAACGGAAGTTCCCTCGGCAGGTAAAAAAAAAAAAATCAAAAAAAGTAGGCTGCATTGCACAGCAAATCCGCTACATAAACACACATATCGCCACTCTTCCTCCCAACATAAACATACCCCTGTACGCTTGAGTCCTCCTGCAAAAACAATAAAAGTTGAGAGATGATTTGAAATCGATTTTAAAATGTTAATTTTAAAAATTACAAGGGAGATAACAACATTCGGCACGCCATGATATTTGAGTTAGCTCCCATGCCCTTCGGAAAATTCATCGCTTTCTATTCGACACAACAAATAAATAATATTTAAGAAAATTAAATTGGATACAGAAAATATGTTGCGGGTGGGGAAGGAGTGCAGCTGTATTAGTAATTTCTGTTCTATATGTTTATAGTTACCCTAACCGAAGTATTGTTATAAATCATACGTGTACGATGAATTATCTGCTCTTTCACGAACTTTCCTAGTCACGTGGCCTCTAGGAGCACTAGGAATGGGTGAGGAGGGAGCTAATGAGATGTCTTTGTAAACAGATACTTCCTTACACCTAAGAAACTGGGCCCCAATCGATTGCTACCCCACATAGTGCAGTGTCCTCCTTGACTAAAGTTACAAAGGAGACTGGTTAGTACAGAAAGCAAAAGGAACAACGTTATAAATAATGCTCAATGAAGACAAAATAAAAAGCTCCAGAGCTGGTAATGTATACTTAGCTGAGCTTCTTGTCTAGTAGAATTAATGTTACCTAGACTGGTGGTCACTTCTTGTGGTGTTATTGCAATGTTGTCATTATTGCCCCCACCCCAGTTTACCTTTATGTCTGCATCATCACATCACTTTTGTTTTGTGACAACAGGCAGCAGATGTTGCTGAAACAGCTGCAGATGCAAAAAGTTCCAGAAGCATGGCTTACCAAAGTCCTTCCAGCCACCGACACCAACGTCAAACGCCGCGCCAAGAGCGCGATGCCTTCCCCGTCGACTGAGCGATCACCGAGCTCAAAGAGGAGAGGAAAGCAGAGGAAAACCTTCAGGAGACCAAAGACTGCGATGCCAGTGAGCTCCGCGCCCGCGCTTGGCGATATGCAAACCGACAGCTTCGTGATCTGCGGGGGACAACCCCAGAATTTCCGGTCAAACAGAACACTCTCCAGACGTCAGTTGATAGAGCTGACGAGTGCCACCCACCATGTTGACTTCTCGGAGACTGGCAACAGCTGCAGGCAACATATGCTGGAATCCGTGCGTTTAGAACGAGAGCGGCTAGACGTCAAAGTGAAGCTGTTTTTGAAGTCATGTGACCAGATGAAACTAGGTGGTGGTATCAATAGCAGACGGGAACGCAATTTTGAAAATTTTGTTCTGAACAACGCGATTTATATATAACCCACTTGGTAGGAACCGGATGTAAGTATTATGATCATGGATTAGAACGATCAGTTTATCGATGAATGAGTCCTCTGCTGCTGTATTTACATGTAGATGTAGAACATGCCTCCTCAGTGGCTGTATTTACATGTAGATGTAGAACATGACTCCTCAGTGGCTGTATTTACATGTAGATGTAGAACATGCCTCCTCAGTGGCTGTATTTACATGTAGATGTAGAACATGCCTCCTCAGTGGCTGTATTTACATGTAGATGTACAACATGCCTCCTCAGTGGCTGTATTTACATGTAGATGTAGAACATGCCTCCTCAGTGGCTGTATTTACATGTAGATGTAGAACATGACTCCTCAGTGGCTGTATTTACATGTAGATGTACAACATGCCTCCTCAGTGGCTGTATTTACATGTAGATGTAGAACATGCCTCCTCAGTGGCTGTATTTACATGTAGATGTACAACATGACTCCTCAGTGGCTGTATTTACATGTAGATGTACAACATGACTCCTCAGTGGCTGTATTTACATGTAGATGTACAACATGACTCCTCAGTGGCTGTATTTAGTAGATGTACAACATGCCTCCTCAGTGGCTGTATTTACATGTAGATGTACAACATGCCTCCTCAGTGGCTGTATTTACATGTAGATGTACAACATGCCTCCTCAGTGGCTGTATTTACATGTAGATGTACAACATGACTCCTCAGTGGCTGTATTTACATGTAGATGTAGAACATGCCTCCTCAGTGGCTGTATTTACATGTAGATGTACAACATGCCTCCTCAGTGGCTGTATTTACATGTAGATGTAGAACATGCCTCCTCAGTGGCTGTATTTACATGTAGATGTAGAACATGCCAACCGCTGATATACACGTGACATGAACGACACGGTGCGAATTAGACATAGCACCTGGAATGGTAAGAATTTGACGCATGACGCCATAAGTATTTTAAACGATCCGAATTTAACTTTAGGAAACGTAACAAAGTAGCAGCATAGCAGTATAAGAACCTGGAATGCTGGGAGCTCTGTTGTATGGAGAGCTTGACATGTGACAACGGGATATGTACACTGCAGTTTTGTGACACCAATCTTTTGTAAGAACTTGATACGACGAGACCAAACAGTCGCAAAGTTTCAACTCGTGACGTATGGAAACTTACATGGTGCGAATTTCACTTGTAAAAAAAAAAATAACAAAACTGCTCATTTTCAAATTTCGATATCTTGTGAACCTTAAAATGGTATGTTGTAAAGAGAAACTACTTCTAAAGCTGAACATTGTATGTTATTAACAAAGTGATAACTTGACATTATGAGAACATTACAATGTGAGAACGTAACATTGTGAGAACATTACTACATGAGAACGTAACATTATGAGAACATTACAACGTGAAAACGTAACATTGTGAGAACATTACTACATGAGAACGTAACATTATGAGATCACCACATTGTGATAAAGTGAGAAAAAATGCCTTGATAATTGTTTGACCACGGTGATGAAATTATGACTCCTAAACACTTAGCCAATATCGCAACTCGAACCACTGAGGTTTGCCATGATGCGTATTGACATAATTAATAACTTTCTTTCGGAAGTGATTTAATTTTGGCAATAAGAAACTGCTTGTCATCGTGAGAACTTAATAAAAGGAGAACTTGTACTAAATACTTCTGAAAGAATCGCTGGTGAAATATGCGGTGAAATTTTGTACTGGAGGAAAACTTATCGAGGTGAGAATAAATGATACAAATCTGCATGAGAATTTGTCACGGTGCAAAAAAAAAATGAAACTTGACATAATAAAAACCGATGCAAGCGTGACGTTAAACAAACGGGTGACACTGACGTTAAGTAGAATTGGTGGAACTATAACGGAGTATGGTAAAAATGTGAAGTCAAAGAAAGCGGCAAGCGTGATGGAGTAGTAACCGGTGAAAATAATAATAGTGTCCTCCATTTTTTGTGGCAGGCAGTTTTCTGTCGTAAATGTCACCAGATGCAATGATTACTGTTTAGATTTAGCAAAAAGTAAATCATCCGTATCAGATGGTTTGCAGGAGCACATTGCTTGGTGATATTCAGGTTTCGTGTACAGGCCTCCTACACAATGCCCCTCCTTGGTCAACCATATCCAAACTTCGCAAGCCCGTAGATATCTCAGCTCTAGCCATCTTGTCGTACTACGTAAAGGGCAGACAAATTATGATAAACAATATCTAGAGAACATTGCGTACAATTATGACAAAATCAGTCAGTATTTTAGAACTGGATTTTGGGGCTGGTGGTGACTTTTCTTATGTTTGCTGAGACCAGTTTTGAGATAGATTATTAATTGTGTCAAGTTTTCTTCTCAAAGTACTGAGAGCAATATTGAGACAGATTATTAATCGCGTCAAGGTACATTCTCAATGTACTGAGATCAATACATTTATTGAGAGAGATAATTAATTGTGTCAATTTTCTAATTGTTTTCTTCTAATCCGGTGCAGATTTTGTTTTGAATTCCTGTAATCTGTGGTTAATAAGGAGAGGACAGAATGGAATGGAGGAAACTGTTTGTCAGGTCATTAGTGGTGCCCCAAGGTCAACAAGACTAAGGGATAGATAGATAGATAGATAGATAGATAGATAGATAGATAGATAGATAGATAGATAGATAGATAGATAGAATCTGTGGTTGCTAGAAGTCGACTTGTTGTTATGCAATTTAGAATCGAATATGATAGTGCGCCTTTAAAATAGTGACAAACTGGGGTGTGCCTTTAAAATAGTGACAAACTGGGGTGTGCCTTTAAAATAGTGACAAACTGGGGTGTGTCTTTAAAATAGTGACAAACTGGGGTGTGCCTTTAAAATAGTGACAAACTGGGGTGTGCCTTTAAAATAGTGACAAACTGGGGTGTGCCTTTAAAATAGTGACAAACTGGGGTGTGCCTTTAAAATAGTGACAAACTGTGGTGTGCCTTTAAAATAGTGACAAACTGGGGTGTGCCTTTAAAATAGTGACAAACTGTGGTGTGCCTTTAAAATAGTGACAAACTGGGGTGTGCCTTTAAAATAGTGACAAACTGGGGTGTGTCTTTAAAATAGTGACAAACTGGGGTGTGCCTTTAAAATAGTGACAAACTGGGGTGTGCCTTTAAAATAGTGACAAACTGTGGTGTGCCTTTAAAATAGTGACAAACTGGGGTGTGCCTTTAAAATAGTGACAAATTGTGGTGTGCCTTTAAAATAGTGACAAACTGGGGTGTGCCTTTAAAATAGTGACAAACTGTGGTGTGTCTTTAAAATAGTGACAAACTGTGGTGTGCCTTTAAAATAGTGACAAACTGTGGTGTGCCTTTAAAATAGTGACAAACTGGGGTGTGCCTTTAAAATAGTGACAAATTGTGGTGTGCCTTTAAAATAGTGACAAACTGGGGTGTGCCTTTAAAATAGTGACAAACTGTGGTGTGTCTTTAAAATAGTGACAAACTGGGGTGTGCCTTTAAAATAGTGACAAACTGTGGTGTGCCTTTAAAATAGTGACAAACTGGGGTGTGCCTTTAAAATAGTGACAAACTGGGATGTGCCTTTAAAATAGTGACAAACTGTGGTGTGCCTTTAAAATAGTGACAAACTGTGGTGTGCCTTTAAAATAGTGACAAACTGTGGTGTGCCTTTAAAATAGTGACAAACTGTGGTGTGCCTTTAAAACCGTAACAACCAGTACAAACTTAAGGGCAATGTCCCGTGACGTCACTGAATTCTTTGTGTTAAACGTGCATTCCTGCAAATCACTATTGATACTTCATGTACCAATACGCGTGTGTGAACTCAATAATGATGCTTCTTTTAACCCAATACGTGTGTATGTGTGTGGGCTAGCTTTAGTGTTTCAAGCACCAGTCCATGCTAGTGTGCCTTAAAAATGATGCTTTGTGTAGAGTTGATGCAATTGTAGTAATATTGGTCTTAGTGGTGTGTGTGTGTGTGTGCGTGCGTGCGTGCGTGTGTGTGTGTGGTGTGTGTGTGTGCGTGCGTGTGTGTGTGTGTGTGTGTGTGTGTGTGTGTGTGTGTGTGTGTGTGTGTGTGTGTGTATGTGACACTGGTATTTCTTACGTGTACATGATGTGCGGATAAAATCATTTATACTCGTATATACATATTAAGAAAATAGTATTTTGACACAACTGAGAAAATATGGGAAAACGACACTCAGCAACTAATATTTACAACATTAAAAAGAGAGCATGGCAGTCATTGGTTCGCCCTTCTTAAAGCACTCTAATTTTTAAATTAGTAATTAATTAAATATATTTCACTTTTAAATCGGATGATGATCAATCACCAATTTAAACACGCAAAAGCATTTCATACATTGTCCAAGTAAAGTATTATATAGATAAGCAACGAAATCACTTTTTCTGGTAGGAATTGTAACATTTATTAGGAATTGTAACACATTGTAACATTCTGGAAAGGAACATAAATAAATGTGCATACCATAACTCAGGAGAGTTTACGTCTCCCGTTTGCAATAAACCATAGATATTATATGTATTTCAAGATCTGCACGATGATGGTTTTTGTTCTTTAAATTTGAACTTTGACACCCTGAACTTTGACACCTTATATCTAGAGATTTATATTTTTCGGTGAACTAGAATGTTTATTGCAGTAATATTATAATCATTAAAATTTAATTTTAGACACTATTTGTGACGCCTACTCCAACTAGTTAATGGTTATGATTATTATTAATTAATCGTCCATAACTAATTACAAGTGACGATAATCTTAATTTATGTTATTAATAATTCTCCAGAAGAACCTCTCGTCTCTCTCACTTGGCGGGTAAACTTTTGATCTCAGCCCATTCGCTGGTCGCGTTCTCGTAAATCTTAACCATTGGATAATATAAACTACTCAACCATTTGGAACTGGTTTGGATTGCATCAGCAATTTTTAACATATTCTGAACTCGAGTTGTTTATTCCAACTCTGACACTTACAAAAATACCATCATAAGGAGTGCACAAGGTCATAAGGAGTGCACAAGGTCATAAGGAGTGCCCAAGGTCATAAGGAGTGCCCAAGGTCGGGTCACATCGACAATTTAACAATTTATATAACAATTCAGTTTAGAAATAGGGATAGGCAAATTTACTCCGCCACATTATTATTTTAAATGCAATAATATATTTACTAGAATAATATCTTTAATATGCTTGTTTAGCAAATACAAAACAATAATTGTAATACTACTACATATGCAGTAAGATAGTGGACATTGGTATTTTTCTTGGTCACTACAGAGTGAATGAGAATGAATCGGAATGAGAATTTGAAATAAATCTCTCTAATTAAGAAAGAAAGAAAGAAAGAAAGAAAGAAAGAAAGAAAGAAAGAAAGAAAGAAAGAAAGAAAGAAAGTGAAGAAGGGAAAAACAATAAACAATCTACAGCAATCAAAATTATATATTTAATACATCTTTGTTATTATTATCAAAGTAGAATTAATGTGTACACAATTACTACCCATGTGATCATTATTGTCACATAAATAAAACATTACTCAGGAAACGTAAACCAGGTTTCGTCTTCAAGCAAAGCAATAAAAAATCTATTTCGCCAATCTGGCAAGTGTCATGCAAATTAAATCTTGCTTCTGTTAATACCGCTGTTTGAGTTATTTTTTTCAGTGTGGTGGTTGCTGTGGTGGTGGTGGTGGGGTTCGTTGGTTGTGTTTATTGTTTAGGTTTTTTCTTTCCTTTTTTATTTTTTGGTGGTGGTAGGTGGTGGATTTTTTCTACCCAGTTTTCAGCAAATCGAGTTATCTCGTTTCAATTTTTTCACAGTGGTATTGCATTTTCATCAGGGACTGTAGACCTACATATACATCAAAGTAATGAATGGTGAGCGGAAAAAGTCACAGGAAAAAAAGTCACAGTATATGTTAAGTGGAAGTAAGCGACGGCTCATTAGGATCGTGGTTCGATTCTCGCTCGGGGTTAAATGTGTGTGTCAGTGTGTGTGTGTGTGTGTGTGTGTGTGTGTGTGTGTGTGTGTGTGTGTGTGTGTGTGCGGCGGGGGGTGGTGGTTATAATAAATTTAAGCTGAAATCCCGTCGAAGGAATATGGTTCTAAATCTGCTACAAAGTCCAGGAATGCTGTTCGTGGGTGTTCAATATGAACGAAAATTAATGCAGTATGAAGGGCTGCAACTCCTTCGACCATGTGCAGTTTCTGCTTCGGTTCCTTTCTGTTATATGAGTTATCTCCACTTCGACTTGCTCCGTTAGATTAACAAACTGAACATTAACAAATGGCTCAATATTAATAGTTATACTTTGAGAAATTCTTTAATACACATGGAGCACATATCGACAAATTAATTTTATCCCAAACTTCAGTTTTGATGCCGTTATGGATACAAAATTGCCTAAATTCCTGTATCGAAAAATGCGCACAATAGGCCTACATACTTCGTTATGCGACCTATGCCAAGGTCGTTGACGAGTCTCGACGTTCCATGGATGATGAAATAACAGACGCAACATGTGGTGTACATTATCTTGTAGATTCTGGAACTGCTCAGACTCTAGACTCATTGTTGTACTTGTAGAGAAGAGAGAGAAAAAAATTGAAGGAAGATGTTAGAGACAGGGTTGCTTTTTTTAAACTTGTGTCCGCCTCCGGTCAAAGGTTAACCCTTGTTGGGCGGGGGAGGGTGGTGTGTCGTCTCGTTAAACTAACTAAACAGCAACAAAGAGGGACGAGAGAAACAAGGAGTACATTGGGAGGAAGTAGCGGGGCGTAGGAAGCGGGCAGATGTGGGGAGGGAGAGGGGGAAAGAAGAAGGAAGTTCAGATTTCACTCGTTTTCCTTACTCAGCAAGACTTTTTTAATGTGACGGTGAAAGGAACGCTCAGTACGACTTAAGTTCATCACAATATACTGACATGGCACGTCAGTCAAGGTCAGGACATTACCATGTAGGTCACAATGACGCGCATTTTCAATGAAAACCCAGTCTACCGCACCCCGTGCTTCGTGTAGGGCTCTCAGTGTCCAGCAGTTCGCTATCGTATAGGCCATAGGGGACACTTCCTCCAGACTGCTACAAATGCATTTTAGTTTTCATTTATAAAGAATGCAGTCCCTTTCATTTTATTTTTCATTTCTGATTTATTTTTTTTTTGTTGGTAACTTAGGTTTCTAAAATATCAGTCAGTCAGTTTTCCGAGCAGCATTATTGAATTTATTTTGTTTATTACACCTGTATACTAATTATAATTAAACGGGTTATCAGTATAATAAATAAGCAATATTTGATTTTTCAGTTTAAAAATTTTTTTTTAGCTCTCATTTTACGGTTTTGATAAATCAAATGTTTTGGCTTGAAAGATTTTTTAAAAGAAAATATGAAATAGTAACAGCGAGTAACATTTTACACAAATATATCTGTAAGCGCGCGAATGTATGTTTGTTTGTCTGTGTGTAATTCTGACTGCATTTTAATCTTATTTACCAAATGTACAAATAACAAGGTATTTTTTAAAAATTTTACTTCATTGTGGTCTATTTTAGTGAGTTCAAAGTACGATGTCTGTTTAGAAAATGCGTGCGTGCGTGCTTGTGGGTGTGTTTACCAGACCTTCCGAAGTGTTGCTCATTAAATGACGTTATCAGATCTCCTTGACTGAAGAATACTCGTATTACATTGGAACAGGAACATAGGCCTACTCGTAGTTTACCTTTTGTATCCAAAACGTGTACAAGTATTGTTAGTGTTACGCTTGTGTCTGTACACTGTCTGTTAAGAGTCTTTTTACAGCCAGAAATGGGGGTGGGGAGATCAATTTTACGAAGCTGAGTGGAAGGGTGGAGGGATTTGTAATAGATAGAGTCTTGTCTGAACTTATGCGCTTTAATGCTTATAATGCATGTTTTAGTTACACGTATATGTTTTTCTATTTGATTTCGCATGGGACAAATTTTATTTTCATTCTCTCTCTCCTACACACACACACACACACACACACACACACACACACACACACACACACACACACAAATTCATTATCGACAGTTTTCAACTTGAATTACTCTATAGCACGCTGTATGTTTAGTTTTGTTTTCTATTTGGCCTCAGGCACACTTTTTCACATACTACCTTATCGGAGAAGAGGGAAAGAGGGGTGAAGAGGAGTGAGACGGGTGCTTGTGACTACGTCACTGTGTTCATAACACCCGTTCGACTGTACAGCGAACGCTAAGTAATTGTCTCGCAATGTTTCTCTGACTGTACAGCGAACGTTAAGTAATTGTCTCGCAATGTTTCTCTGACTGTACAGCGAACGTTAAGTAATTGTCTCGCAATGTGTCTCTGACTGTACAGCGAACGTTAAGTAATTGTCTCGCAATGTGTCTCTGACTGTACAGCGAACGTTAAGTAATTGTCTCGCAATGTGTCTCTGACTGTACAGCGAACGTTAAGTAATTGTCTCGCAATGTGTCTCTGACTAGATATTAGTGATAGTATATACGTTTGTGCTAGCCGCCAAGATACATTTTTAAAATTTTATTTTCACTAACTTGGTTTGCCCATATACCTCTCATCATTAATATTGTATTAGAGTTTACAGTTAGACCAGTTATCTACCGTTAGGTGCTAATTAACTCTGATCAACGTTTTAAAAAAAGAAATACATGTAAATAAATCGTGTAAAGGGACACAACTGTGAAGGGCTGTTAAGTACTAATTAATTCACTGTTAAACTTTCTTTTTTTTTATGTAATACAAATAAGGTCTGAGGGAGACCACTCTGATGAGTGGACGAGATCACAAGTCTTCAGCTTGCTCTTGCTTGTCACACCCACAATCTATCGGCCCATGGCTCGGTTTACCTGTAAACAAACTGCTCTTCTACCTGGCTATTTCGGTCTCGACAGGAATGTCGTCACCAGACGACACTAGTTGCGCAAGAGTTCACTGAGGTAAGTAAGCTTGGGATTTTCCGATGTGCAGCTTGATCAGAAGATAAACTGGTGACAGCTTGCATGCTTTGACAACTCCAACGAACTGCTTGGGGGTTGGGGGGGGTGGCAAGTCCTCTATTATTTTTTTTTTAAGTAAGGGGAGTGGGGAGAAGAAATCATAATCTTTATAAAATGTCAAATACTGTTTAAAAAGTTAATTTAATAGAAGACACAGATATATATATATGCATATTGCAAAACAAACCTAGACAGTGTGATGGGGAGACGGAATGGTCAATGTTTCAGAAAAAGAAAATGGAGTGAGAAATTCAGAAAGAAAAGGAGTTAGACGAGAGAGAGCCATGCTAAGAATATCTGATTGAGAGTGTGAGAGAGAGAGAGAGAGAGAGAGAGAGAGAGAGAGAGAGAGAGAGAGAGCCGTGTTAAGAATATCCAAATGAGAGAGCGCCAAGCTAAGAAAATCTGACTGGGAGAGAGAGCCATTCTAAGAAAATATGATTGAGAGAGAAAAAGCCATGCTAAGAATATCTGATTGAGAGAGCCATGCTAAGAATATCTGGGTAAGAGAGAGCCATGCTGAGAATATCGTATTGAGACAGAGAAAGAGAGAGAGAGAGCCACGCTGAGAAATCTTATTGAGAGAGAGAGAGAGAGAGAGAGAGAGAGAGAGAGAGAGAGAGAGAGAGCCATGCTGAGAATATCGTATTGAGAGAGAGAGAGAGAGATGCTGAGAAATCTTATTGAGAGAGAGAGAGAGAGACATGCTGATAATATCGTATTGAGAGAGAGAGAGAGACATGCTGATAATATCGTATTGAGAGAGAGAGAAAGAGAAAGAGAGAGACATGCTAAGAATTCTGTTTGAAAGAGAGCCGACGAAGGAAGAGAGAAAGTTTTCGGGAGAGAGCCGAAAAAGGGTCCGATGTAGAGAGTCGGAGAGAAAGAGTTCAAGAATGTGTCTATGAAAGATGAGGTGTTGGAAAGATAGAGAAGAAGTCAGAAAGACAGACAAAAAGACAGTAATAAGACGAGAAAGACAAAAGAGAAAGAACCGAAAAGACTAAGACAAAGAACCAGGAAGAAAAAAGAAAGAACCAGAAAAACAAATAGAAAGAACCAGAACGACAAAGAAAAGTTAGTAAGATACAGAGAAAGAATCAGAAAGACAAAAAAAAAATCAGAGAGACAAAGAGAATGAAGATAAAGGAAAGAGTTAGTAAGACAGTGAGAAAGAGCCAGAACAGCAAAGACGAAAAGAGAGAACCAGAAAGGCAAAGAGAAAGAACCAGAACAAATAACCAAAAAGACGAAAAGTTAAAGTTTGAGGGAAAAGAACCAAAATGACACTGAGAGAGAAAGACTTTTGGGAAGTAGAGGGGGAGAGAGAGCGAGCGTGTGTGTGTGTGTGTGTGTGTGTGTGGCGGGAGGGGGGGGGAAGAGAGAGAGTCGGGAAGAGATGAAAAGACTTCAATTTACATTATGAGAGGTGATAAAGTGTAAAGAAATAGACGTTCTTTGTTCTCATCAATTAACAAAAGTTCTTCAGTTCAAGTCTTGATGTTCACCCATACTCATGTATCAGGTAACCAGGAAAAAGTTTTCGAACAGTTTTGATCCACTCTAAGGAAACTGTATTAAACAACCCTGCATGGAGCCCAGAAATGAGCTGGATGGAGCCCTGAAAAGAGCTGGATGGAGCCCCGAAATGAGCTGGATGGAGCCTCGAAATGAGTTGGATGGAGCCCTGAAAAGAGCTGGATGGAGCCCCGAAATGAGCTGGATGCAGCCTCGAAATGAGCTGAAACTGTCGATTGCTACAATTCAAAAATTGTCTCCAACAAAACAAAAGCAAAGAAATGTCCCACCATTACTTTAAATTCATAAACTGTTATATTCAACCAACAGGAATGTCTCTTTTTATTCTAAAACAAGCTTCAGCTTTCAATTTACAAAATGTAGGATCAACCAACAAATACCAAATAGCTTTGGAGACAAGTATCGACCTTTTCAATTCACCAACACTAATTCTTTAAATTCTGAAACAAGTATCAAATTCAGTTTACAGAATTCACGTTTCAACAACAAAATGCCTTAGTATCAACTTCACTTTACCAAACTATCTTCAACCCATGATACACTCAGTACCGTCTTAACGCATGGGCACCCTGGGCAGTTGCTCATGGCCTCACAACGCTAATGTTTAAAAACTGATTTTGTTGGAAATACCAATAAAGATCTGTTTAGTTTTATCGACCATTTACATTTTTATTCCTGTGAGTGGTTGTGTAGGTAAGGGCCTCAATGCACTGCTCTGCCCGTGGGCTTATAATGCTTTTAAGACGGCCCTGGATACACTATATCATAGAGAAAAACAGAGAAACCTAACATCCACTGACTCATTCTTGCAACATGGATTCATCACTACATGTCTACATAGAGACATCACTATATGTCTATTTTAAAAATTTAAAATAGAATATCTATTTATAAAACAGAGTCAAAATTTCATTTATTCAGTAACCGTTAGAATTTGTCTGGTATTTCTTTCCTCCACACAATTTCTTTGTAAAACAGACTTCTGTCATGTTGCATGGAGTGACTTTATTAAAATATTTCAGGGTGGCCGTGATATAAATGGACTCGACTTCCGGCCAGCTTGGACGACGGCCCTGATTTAATCAGCTCTCATCCCTTCCTTGAAACACCCCTTCGGCCTACAGCTCTTTCATTCAATCATCTGCTAAAACTCTCTTCTGACACATCTTACTCTCGTTGTATTTGGTCATGTTATTTGCATAATCGTTAAGTCGTCCATTCTGGGATACTCGATAAGTCAAGGATCAACTAATAGACTAAATAGAGAATTTAAACGATAAAATAAAATAATTAGTTTAAAGTGGAACTTATAATTTTTTTAGATGGTGGACTTTATTATTTTTACACATATATTTTAGAAGCATTTTCAACATACCCTACATATATTTGTCTTTAAATCATGTTCTTTGTCGGATATTCATGCATTGCATTTTGAACACCATGAATGAATCGGATAATTTAAAAAAATTTCTAAGTAAGTAATATATTGCATCCATATCTAAAAGGTTGTGTGTACAATTATTTTCTGTGCAAGTCCTCCAAAGTAGTTAATTTTAATAACATATTTCCCCAACCCTCCAGAATAATTAATTTTAATACACTTTTCTCTCAGATCCCCCCGAAATAGTTAATTTTAATAAACATATCTCCCCATTTTAGTGCACAGTCACAGGAATGTGTAACCAGAATTTAAACCTAACTGTAACTGTATCTAATCTTAACTTCTATTCAATCCTAATGTCAACGCTACTTGTGTTGTGATTATTTTTTTGTTTTTGTTTTTTTGTTTTATCTTTTAAACTAATGATAGCTAAGTCCAGGTATGACACTAGCCTCTCATTCAAATGACCAGGGTTTGATCCCCATCAGGGATGGAAAACTTACGAGTGGTCTTAATCGCTCACTATCTCAAGATGATAAGCTGATAGTGACTTAGTGAGTAAATCGTTGGCCATTGCACTTAAAAATAAAAAAATAAATAAAATCACTAAACTCCCTTCAAACCTGTATTCTCCTTCTTCCAGACACAATATGTCTTTCTTCAAGTCAATATTCTCCTTCTCCCGGGCACTACATGTCTTTCTTCAAGTCAATATTCTCCTTCTCCCGGGCACTACATGTCTTTCTTCAAGTCAATATTCTCCTTCTCCCGGGCACTACATGTCTTTCTTCAAGTCAATATTCTCCTTCTCCCGGGCACTACATGTCTTTCTTCAAGTCTATATTTTCTCCTTCTCCCGGGCACTACATGTCTTTCTTCAAGCCTATATTCTCCTTCTCCCGGGCACTATTATCTCTCCCTTCAAGAGCAAATTTCCCCGTGGACGTTTGCATCCATGTGGGAGAACTGGATGACAATAATCCAAATCAAACAGAATCAATTTTTTATCTTCCTTTTGTATTCGACCACTGAATCCAGTGCATCGACCTCCCTGGATATCGATTGTTCACCTAATTTTGCTGACACTTTGACTTGTTATCATTTCTAGGTCAAAGATATTGTCAGTTCTGTCATGGTTATTACAGCGGGTATTTTTTTCTGGGTATTTTTTTTGAAAGGCGTATTTCTTGACCTATTTAACATGGTGTTTTGCGTTGGAGTACGAGGATTATTTTAATTTTCTTAGATTGTGGTTCATCTATATCAGTGGACAAAGGTATCGCTCTTTCAATTTGTTTTGATTTTACGGGACAAAACTGGTTACAGCCAGTTTGTGATCAGCAGTTTTATCTCCCTGGCCCTTGTCACTCGTATGCCTACGTGCACACGCATCACACGTACTTTCATAGGCAACGCACCTCTCCTTCTGTATCCTTCTCTCTCTCTCTCTCTCTCTCTCTCTCTCTCTCTCTCTCTCTCTTCTCTCTCTCTCTCTGTTTCGTTCACACACCCACACATTCGCATCGTCTCAAACACTCGAATACCCCAAAATGTACGTGCGCACATTCACACATATCATACACATTCTCTCTCTCTCCATCTCTAACATACGCACACATGTGCACACGCACGCACATACACACGCACACACATACACACACACACACACACACACCCCCCACATATATATAAGAATATACATGCACGCGAGCACACTCATACTCTCTCCATTTCTCGTTCACATTCAAACACACACATACACAACTACACACAAACACACACAAACACACACACACACACACACACACACACAAACACACAGAGGAGTCTCACATGCTATTGCAATAAAATTGTTTTGTTCCTGTGTTTCAATAAAAGTAGAACTATAGACGATGTTATCATATCTTGAAGATTGGCTTTCTGTATGAAAGGAAGTATAACAATGGTTTATTTCCTGATAGAAACTGTTCTCAGAACAGTGATTATAACATGAGGAGTGAATCTACAGCCCGTCACATGATAGGGAATTCTACCCCATATTTTGTATAAGTGTTCATGTTTTGTATATAAATGTTCATGTTTTATATATAAATGTTCATGTTTTCTATATAAACGTTCATATTTTGTATATAAATGTTCATACTTTGTATATAAATATTCATATTTTGATCCATATTTTTTTAATGAAATGCTATATTAGTGATTGTATGATTTAAAAATTTTACTTAAAGTTTATTTTTGAAGTGAAGTCACAATGGACAAGGGTGAAGGGAGAAATTAATCTCTTGAGTGAGTAGTAGTAGGGGTAGGGATGTTATTGTCTGGTAGATCACTGGAACCGTGACTTCTAAGCAACTGCACATTGGCTTAAACACTAGATCTGGAATCTTGGTTTTGGCCGTGATTAGGGCTTTAGGCAATTCTTATGTTGGACATAGTCACGAACTTGGTTTTGGCTAGGTCACGTCTGTGCTGTAGGAATGTAGGTTGGAAGGTGCAAGAAAGTCATGCATTTGAATTTGATTGGATCTGGATCAATGGGTAGAGATGGGTGTGGTTTCAAGAGTAATAAAATTATGATAGAAATTCTATTCCTCACTCTTTGCAAAATGACTCTTTGGGCGAGTGTTCAGACTGAGACCTTCCTAGCACGGGTTGTTTATGGAATAGGAGACCCTTGCATAGATAAGACAAAGATGTCTAAGTATTGTGTGGATGATTAGGTTTATTAGGAATGTTATATTATTTAAAACATGTTTAACATTCACTTTGTTGTGCAGAGGCATTTGCCAAAAATCAGTATTTATTAATTAATTAATATAGTAAATTGCAGTATACATTGACTCTGCTATTACTTGTGTTTGAGGGTTCTTTCATTTTGTCTCCTTTTTTGTTCATTTTCTGGCAAAACAACGTCAGAGTATACCGGCCAGTCAACTCAACAATTGCCCTCGACATCTTAGGATAAGCTAGGACAACCTCATGACCTTAACGAACTATATATAGTTTCAAGGAAAAGATAATCCCCTTTCATTTGTGCCTTCAAACACGTCCCGCTGTCTATCGCTACGTAAAATACTTATCAATAAAAACGGAATACTAATGCGTTGAGGTGTGGGTGGGGACTCAGAACAACTATTCAGAATGAGTCTCATTGAATGACCATGTTGTAGTCGGTGCAAATCTACTCCGCTACTAACTTTTAAAAAAGAAACACTTTCTCTATGAGAAAACTAAATGATTCTAGCGAAATCAGTTTTGAGTTGATTTACCGGAAGAGGAAAGAACTTATGGGAAGTGTGCATATAACACTTTTCCCTGACTGTTCCTTTTTAAATTACGCTATGACTAATGGGCGGACTAAGAATAAATTAATTGTTTAAAATTTTGAGGTAAAAACAGACAATGCATTTTCTTTTTTGCCCTATCTGACTAGTTAAGTACTTCAATTCACTGATCACGTGACTAAATAATTGTCTAATCTGGCAAAATTCAACAAATTTTGTCAACTAACTGGATTTCTTTTATTACAACGGTCATGTTGCCAGTCTAGAGGGATATGACGGCATATGATAATTTGAATTCATTTTGCTTCCCACTGAAAATTGAATCAGTTCATCTAAAAGAAATTCAGATTAATAATAGTATGATAATGATGATGATGAATAAAAGCTTAATTTCTGAAGTGCATATAAATATATCCAGACATACGCTTTATCGAGTAGACTAGGTGTATTGTTAACAATACAGTCTTTCATGCAGCAATTGAACAGATTCAAAGATCTTTACCACAAATAAATAAAGCCAATAGGCGTCATTGCTTTCAGCAACACTTTTCACTTAACACTGCTCACAGAAAATGTCACTCAAAATCGGAGTCATTACTGATGACCTCACAAAAAACTCACATTAGATCCAGTATATCTATGACTTATTAATGACTTGCCATGCGACCTCTCTCACTGTACTGTCATTAGGGTATATGTGCCACTAGTTCTTGGGCTTTTGCTTTGTCCAGAGTGGCCAGTCGTCATGTTAGTCATATCAATGTTCTCTAGAAAAGTTTTGTCACTCTGTTCGCAAGAAAGTTATATGTAGCCACGTTTTACCAAGAAAATTAAGTAGTACCACTCTTCTGCCAATAAAATTATATATTGTCACTCAGTTGTCAAGAAAGTTACGTAAACATACATTCACTCTCTTGCCAAGAAAGTTATATATAGTCACTCTGTTGCCAAGAATGTTATATATAGTCTATGACACTAATGCCACCATAGTTAAAGGTTAATCTCCTATAACTAATTACTAGTGATGAGAATCTTAATTTATTATTAATTACCCAGAATACACCAATCGTTTCTCTCATTTGTTGGGTATGTGGGTGCCGTAAACATCTTGCAAAAAGAACGACTAGACATCTAGCGCTAGTATTGACATCCCGCAACAGCCTTGATCTGAACAAAAGTGGAAAACTCGGTGACATAACTGACATCTTTGGAACATTGCCAAAAATGTTTATTGTCTGTCTTACATATTTACTTCTCTCGCTTTCATTTAGCGTACTCAAACACAGTGAACAAGCGAGCGAGATGGGGGGGTGGGGGGGTGGGAAGGAAGAAGCTAGAGAGAGAAAGAAAAGAGAGGAGAGCAAAAGAGACCAGAGAGTAAAAGAAGAGAGCGCGACAGAAAATGAAAAATCTTTAAAGTCTATTTGTAATTTTAAGTGCCTGTGACGTCATCAATAGGGCGAAAATGTCCGCTTGCTGGATATTACGTTTCAATGTGCAGAAGCAAACCTATGGGATATTCGTCTGTATAGATTAGTGAAAAGATTAATTATCAGTGCATAACGCATACCACTATATCAATGCAGTAGTAATTTACGTTATGTTTCGAGTGGTCACTGTATATGTGTGTGAAAAAAAAACCCAGTAACTTTACGAAAAGTAAGGATATCAAGAGACTGCCATTTTCTATTAAAAAAAATAAAATTAAAATTTTTTTTTTTAAATTGCAGTTAAAGAAACTGTATATTCGGCATATACTTATATATTACACCTATGTATTTTAAACATTTATTATTATTATTTGTTATTTAATATATAAAAATATCTATCTATCTATCTATCTATATGTGTGTCAGTCTGTATGTTTGTGTGTCTGTCAACATGTACTCACTAAGCCTTATCACTTAGAAAAGCATGTTCACATTTACTAAGATCTTCCAAACAAATCTGTTTTATTTATTTGAAAGTATGTAAAACTGCTGTTCTTTGTAGAAGTATATATTTAAAATTAATTCTTTAAAAAAAAAATACTTGTATAATGTATTGAGTGTTTTAGTCTAGCGCAGAGTTTTCTTTAATGGATTAACCAATGCCACGTTTAACTGTTTCGAATATGTTAAATAAATATGTATGTAGTGAGACAGTGAATACTTTTACCGACAGCAAATACTTTTACCGACAGCAAATACACACATTAATTCTACAAAAAGAGATGTAGGCCTACGTCGTAAACTCCTGCCTACTGTTGTCACTTATCATCGACTGCAAAATGAATTGGCAGCTCAAGTATAAATAAACTGAAACTTCGGCATAAATCATTCCGTGTATCTACATTTTGCTGACACATACTTCCTAATTTTGTAGCCAGCTGTCTACATGCACAACAGCTCATCCGTCTGGTTTACGCCTTGCAATAGATCACTGGAATATAGAGCAGTTTGGGTTGGCTAACATATTTGTATGCATGGTACAAATTTGTTTCCGTTAGTATGACATCACAAATTTAGAAAGAGGCTGAGACTATTTTTAACAACAATCACTGTCAGATGGTTTGTAAATTGCATGGAATCGAAAGGTGAATTAAAGTCTGTAATTCATCAGAGAAGAACAAATTATGAAAGGAATAAATAGCAAACCAGAACTATAATCACATAATCGACCATCAGATTAAATGATGAGGATTCATGAAGAAAAAATATAACAATTTTACTAGGTATTTACAGTAAAGAGGATTTTTTTATTTAAAAAAAGACTCATCCCTAAAAGTATACTTTTGCATTATTTTACTTTTCGCACTTTGTTGCATGTTCACTTTTGTTTGCCAGTGATGCAGCGTTACTCTCTTAACATAAATTCAACTCTGAGTACACATGAAATAATCAGCTTTTTCTAACAGCGTGTCGCACGTGTGTGTGTATTATATGCATATGTAATGTGCTGAGTATGTGTTAATTAGTTATGTAATCAATGTAGAGTAGTAATAGCACTTTTAGCAGAACATTGTTAAGTATACACTATTCTCGAGAGAACTTTTAGGTTGAACGTCTGTCGCTTAATTAGTGGATCAAACTAAATAAATCTAATGTTGTTTTCTTCTAAGGGGATTGAAATTTATCATTTAACCTGTCTGCAGCGGCTACAGCACATAATATCTCCCCACAGCAATTATATCTAGGACATTATTATGAAGTGTATTATAAATGAACACTAAATCGTCTCGACACTGGTGAAACTGCTGTGTGTCCAGAGCATCAAAAAGCGATCAAAACTTTGTTAAAAAGTATTACTTTCCAGACCACGAGTTTCTAGTGGCTGAAGTAACCTTTGACCCAATCGTAAGTGAATCAAACGTCGTCTTCTTAGTTTTGTTGTTTTGTACGAATGACTTTGAATCAATTGTAAATAATTAAATATGATATGTAAATATAAGCTTATGGCTATTTAATACATTGTTTTATGAGTAATAACACCTATCCAGTCCCTAAAATTCGATGCTTCGCGGGAGATATATTGTGCCTTTAAAATTAAAATTAATGATAAAATATTCTTTCTCTTGTGCTGCTCACGACTAGAAGAAAAGTTCAACATAATTACTCTTTTTGTTCAAAGATAACAAAAGAAAATTCAGAGACTCTTAATGAATGAAAAACTAAACTGATGTACAAAAGAATGACAGATGTTTCATTACCTAAATCAAGGAGGAATAAAGAACATCAGTTACTACACCATTCAAGTGGGTGTTGACTTGTGCAGTTACGTAAAATTTAAAAGTGTACTGTACTTTGTGTATTTCACCTGGTGGGCCAAAAGAAGATAAAAAAAAAAAATACAGTGTGATAACAATGGTACATACTAAATGATGGCTACCGTGTGTGTACAGATCAAAATGAATTTCAGTCAATGATTGTAAGAAAAAAAAAAAAATCAAAACATTGATGTTAGAGCAGTTTAATTTTCTTTTTTGCCTTGACTTATATAATATTTTGATTAATAAAATACTATTAACTACTGTTTTGTTTTCACTGTGGAAGTCAACCCTATTTTCTGCACAATTTAATTAATGCATTTTTGTTTTGAAACTGTGTGAAAGTTGATTTTCATTATAAAGCAGAAACTGAAATTGGCAATATCAGTTTCTAACAGGTTCATTGCATTACTATTTCTAACACTAATTAAGTATATTGTTAGAGGTTCATCTTGTAGTATGAAGAATAAACTGACAGCTATAGGATACAATAATAATCAGGATAATGTACCCCAATTATGAGAAAAAATAATTAAACAAATAATCTCATTATGGTAAAACTTAATTTTTAGTATTTATTTTAATCATCACAATGCAGATTATCCTACAGTTAATCCAACAAGTTAACTTAAATTTTTTTTTATAACAATACAGAGTAACATTTGCAATAAATAAATTCAGCTAAAATTTATCATTATTTTTTAATTAAATGATCTTGAAATTAATATACTTCATCTAACGGAAATTATATAATTTACACCCAGTTTCAATGCAAACTGCTCGCTGAAATGGCAGTCAGTTTTATTAAGAAGGTTGTTGCATCACTTTCTGGTTAAATTAAAAATAAATTAAAAAAAACTTCTCCTTTCACTAAAAATAAAATTAGGATAATAAAATTCAGTCATTACTTAAGTTTCATAGACACTACTCAGATAAGTTATCAGTTATTTAATGTAATATTAAACAGGTCTCAATTATTCAGTCTCAACCAAGGTTTTCTTTTCGACAATATGTATGTCCAAATACCCCACCAACCTCTGTCACCCACTGGAAGGTAAATTTGGAAGTCATATTGCATCATCCAGTTATACTTGTTGTACTGCTACTCAGAGATAATCAGATAAGTGCTAGATTGGCTTACTCAATGAAATGAACGAAACAATGATGGCATTAGTGTAAAGTCCGTCATCACACGATCCGGCTCAGTTACTGCATATTGTTCATTCAATGTTGCCGCTTAACACACAAGACTTGTAGATATCACTACTAGCGTTAATTGCCTTTGTGCTTTAAGTTGCAGTCGACCATATCTTTCTATCTGTACCATTTTTTAACAAACGTATTTTTGGACGTAGACAGAAATATAAAACTATTCAAACAAACACGACAAAATGGGTACTAGACGTGTATGATTGTGGAATGCAGGAGAGTCGCAAACTTGTGTAGTTGGCTATCAAATTATGTACTAACACACGTGTGCCTACGGTGTTAAGATATTGTCGATTTTACCATGCTGTTCAACTTAACCTAGCACTTTTTCAGATAACAATCTTAATGTCTAGGTTCACGAATCATATCAAGTCGCATTACTATTAGCTATGAAGAGGGAAAATTCCATAGCTGGAGAAGTTTTTAAAAATTATTTCTTTACTGTGACCTTGAAAATGTACACCACGATTAAAACCCTGATCGAACCCATTTATCAGTTAATGTTTACGTCTGGAATAATGCAATAAATGCAAAGGAAATTTGTGTAAACACGGGTGAAAAAAAAGAAAATAGCATCATATATTTAGCAGAGTTGACGAGATTTATTCATTAATTCAGTCCACATTACAATAAATAGCCTTGACAGCATGGCGACCTGTTTTATCCGGATTTAACCAGATCCTGGGAAGCAGGGCCAAGTATACGTATTTTATTGCGAATTTTAATATTCTTATGACTGAAAAAAATAAAATTGTGCATCGGTAGTGAACATAATTCATGTAATAATATAATGTGTTAATTGATGTAATTAATAATTCGGTAGTAGAATATTATACGCTAACACGGATTCGCAAAAGGGGAAAATGTGTCATTCACAGAACAGAATCAGCAGGCCACGGAGAAAAAAAAATGCATACTCTCATTATGACTCAGTTTATCTAAGTACAGGCAATAGATAAATAATTTTGTGTCATATCAGTGAGGTTCTCGTTGAGTTGTAAATACGCTGTAATCTGCACAAATATTTTAGATCACAGGCGAAAATGTATCCATTACTCTGTAACAGTCAATGCACATTTCTAAAGTCTTCGGTTATGATTATTGTAATGCATACATGGATCTAAATAGCATCCATTTTAAGCACGAATACATTTACTACCAAAAGCAAAGTCCCCTTGTATATATTTACAGTAAATGCAGTAATACAACGCAAGTCATATAAGTGGAGGGGTGAGTGGATACTAAACAAGGCAAATTATGAGACTCGTGTATAACCTCGACGTATACACAGCATAATAAAAAATTTCAGCACAAACCGAGAAACGCCGTATTTTGTATAAGAATATCGTTCTTTCATCCTGACCTTATTTTGATCACAGAAATGTGTGTACGTATACAGATATAATGTTTGAGTAAACAAAGTCATTGAAACCTTTGAAAGGCCTCAATATGCAAATCAAACTTGAGCAAGCCAATCGTACTAATGTATTCCTGTCACTCCTGCCTTTCTCAATTAATTAAATACTTTAAAAAATAATTCGAACTCACCTTTCTTTATTTTCATAATAACCGTTAATATCAAAGTCCGAACAAAGTAATGTAAATAATTTTTAATATAATCGGAGGCCGAGATAATGTATTTCTGCACCATCGCGCGCAAGGCATTATGGGTTGGGTATAAAAGAGGCGTGATCGCTTGCGCGGTTGTAGTTCATGTCGGACCGTGTACCTGTTCTTTATTCTAAAAGCTTACTATAGGTAGTGCTATGATTGCGGTTGAGTCAGGGACGCCGATGCCCCTGGCTGATGCCACATCAAATCAACTGCCACCAGCGATAGGAGGAGGGGTAAGACATATCTTGTTTAATTTAATTACAAAAACAAATTTTAAAATAGTCTCAGTGGAAATCATAAATGAATGTTTGCAGAAAAAAAAACAATTTTCGCGATTTGATATTTTTTAGATTGTTATTTCAATTCGCGATATAACTAAATACTAGTTTACACTTTTGAGACTTTGTGTTATGTTTTAAACATAATGTACGTGTTCTCGACCAAACTTGCATGCTCCTAACCCGAAAATGACAGCAAAATCCAAATAGCCCTTTTCACGAGCTTATATAGCTTTTATGACGTCAATGCGCGTTGCCCTAGCCGACAACCAATCGGAGAAATATTATAATTATGCACGTGTTCTAGTAATGTTCAGACTCTTTGATCACGAGTGTTGAGCTTGAACTTTATAAATGTCAAGGCTGTTTTTGCCTTGCAGGCATCGCGCGCTCGCAGTTGTGTATTTTTATTTGTACTTATTGTTAAAGAGATAATCCTGTTACATGAGTTATAAATACATCCAACACATTATTAACAGATTCATTAAATTCTACACACACTAAAAATGCATGCATTACATAGATAGGGAAAGTCCACTTAAAAAAATTGATATTACAATGAAATTACTTTTGCTTGTTTGTATTACTATTAGACTAAATAAAACTAATCTTTTAAAAACTTTTTTCTCAAAAAGACAGTTATAAAAAAAGGTTCTGTCGTTTTACTGCCGAAAATAAAGTCGAGTGGCTTTAATTAAATCCGGACAAGGAAGATATTCTTAAAATTAAACTGAAGTTTTAATCAATGCATGCATTGATGTCTTCTATTTTTTATAGGCTAGACTTTTAATTTAGATAACGATAGTTGAATAAAAATAGAATACATGTACTGATGCAGAATTAATAATAAATTCATCAATCCATGAGTGGTCTTTTGTTTTTCCTAGACCATTTGGCCAATAGGGCCTATATATGTTTTAAATTTCAAGATATTTTATCCAAATGACTTCTAGACCTATATTAAAGAGCCAGGATAAGGTGACCATAAGGTAAATCTCAAATAGGCCTACTAGGCTATAGATCAGAATGTCTTTAATAAAAATTATAAATATTTTTTTCATTAACTCATTACAAACAAATAGTTCTTATCTATGTCTTGATTTTTGTTTGTTTCCAGGAAGCTGATCTGGGCATATCTATGCCAGACTGGTTAAACACTTGCATACCAGGAAGCATTGACTTCGAAGATCTCATTAACTCTTTAACAAACTTCGTTCCCTCTGAACCCGACACCTTTCTGGATGATGGGTCAGTCACTAGCGGTGAGGAGCCGCCAGCAGTTGTTCCACCAACTTCACCTGCATCGACAATGTCTTCGATGTCCAGTGACAATGAACATAAGTCTGGTGCTTCCCTCCCTCGCCACAAACGACCTTCACACAAACGAGCTGAACTCAAGCGTAGAGACAAGATAAAGGTAGGTAATTGTCTTTTTAAGTGCAGTCTTGCACCAGTCTGTCATTTCAATTATATGCTGATTTTATTAAATCGACAAGCCTGTTATGGTTTTCAATTCAATGTGAATGAATGTCCTACAGTCCATCAGTCTTTCTCCTTTTGTCTCTGAGGTGCAGGAGACAGTGGCCCTGAGCTGTCGCAATTTGGCAACCAATGGTATGACTGCCTACATTAGTTCTCCTACTTCAGTATCAACTATCATACAGATATAACCTATAGAATTTATGTAGTGCAATACAGATATAGCCTTTAGAATTTATGTAGTTTGTACTTCGGTTTTTTTTTTTTATTTGTTTTTTTTTCTTATGGTCTTACCTCATGCAATTTGTCCTGTGTTCTTGCAGATTTACAACAGGCCATACTGTCTTTTGTAATAAAATTAATCATTTTATTGTATTTTATATCTAAACTGTATGTGTGTAAGTTAGCAGGCTGGGGGAAATCTCATTGTATTAATAATTAATAGTTTGGAAGATTGCGATAAGAAGTGGTGTTTAGTTTACCACTTGCATTTTTAGGAAAACATTATTTTGTTTGTTTTCAGCTGTGTGAAAATGTTTCATATTAATAAATAATGCATTTATAGTTATAAATTTGTCATAATTAGATCTTACATTATATTAGTGTTTATTTAGTTGGAAATGTTTTGCATATATTAAAAACACTATCACATGTACATTTTAAAAAGTGTTTTAATAGTGTTTATCTTGCATTCTCTCTGTCTTTCGTGCATTTTGAAATCTGCTGGCTTTATTTTCAGTATGAACTTTGGATCTGTAACTTTTATTTGGAGTATAATTTATGTTAGATTATTTGTTATAAAATTAATAATTCTTTTCTCACATGGATGTTAAATTTTGCTTAACTTGAAGTCAATCATGTCTGACCACATATAACATTAATAATCTTGAACAGACTAGACTGGAAGATCTGAAAATACAAGTTCCTTCTATTGCTGATAAAGGAAAGCTAAGCGAGTCAGTGATTTTAGCAAAAGGTGAGAGAGCTTCTCAGTTAGCTATGAACTTTCTCGATACTAATTATCTTTTTTTTTCACCAGCTTTCAGGTAAGGTGTCTTGAGTTGTCTCCCTTGTAAATCAAATGTGAGAGTGAGATGGTTAGTTTGATAATTTGAAATTTGATGGTTTTCAATTCATAATAATAGAAAGTGAAAGAAAAACACATTTGACTTCAGGGATTTACCATTCAAGACCAATGTTGAATTATTTTAAGAAACATTTAACATGCATGATGACTGAGCGTGGTGGATACGCTCACAATATTATTGTCTTTGCTTTTAGTTAGATGTGCCCTTTAGTTATGTCGGGCACTGTTACCAAATTTCTGACATATCTCCGTATCTCTAGCTGCGGAATACTGTCGGCACCTTAAGGCCGATTGCGCGAGGTTCACGATGGAAGCTGGAAACCTCCGCCAGGAAATAGAGTCCCTGAGCAGTGAAATTCAGTAAGTTCCCTCCACCACATCCTTATTGAAGTGCGCTTCAGAGTTGTGGTATGTGATGAGTGTTTGTGCTAATGTGCAACTTCACACAGGACTTTGCAATGCTAACAGCCCTTCTATTCCAACTTCAGGTGTCTTACAACTACTTAAGAAAAGAATCAGTTATCCCTTATTCCCCTACGATCATGATGTGAAATTCTAGCATAGTCTTTGTTTTTTTCTTTACGTCTGCTTCGTTGATTTTTTTAAATGTTTGTGCAGTAAGCATAATTTCAGTTTTATTGTAATATTTTAAAGTAAATATTGTTGAGTTCTGACATGTTCATCATCTTATAATGGAAATATTTTACTGATAGGTAAGTGAAAAAAAGTTGCATATGGGGCAGTCATGTAGGGGCAGTAGTCCTGAATGGAGAATGTTTCTTACACTCTTTGAAAATAGTCCAATTGTGAGCTTTATAACAGAAAGATTATCTGAAGTTTGCTGAGTTTAATTCATTTGTATCTTATTATATACAGATTGTAAATTAGTTAATTGTAAATGCAGCTTTTTTTTTATAATAATGTATGATTTGTATGGTGCGTGGCCTCCAAACTCCAGTCTTCAGGTAAAGTGTCTTTGCAGCAAAATACAGTAATAATAACTGGTGGCAGAAAATCAAGTCTGCTGTTACCTACTCAGACTGCCGCCATCGCAATTTTCACCTCTTTGTCCATTATTCTTTCTCACTTGCACCATCTTTCTAATGACTACAATCCAAATCCATTTACTCACACAAAAACACAAACATAATTTTCTGACTCATCCTACAGTGAACCTGGACTAAACTTATGTGCTTTTTTTTATTACAGCACATTTCAAGAAGGTCTGCCAGCAACAGGCCTGAAAAGTGGAGAGCCAGAACGTCCTCTGGACCACTTGTATGCTGAATACGTGGTCAGCCGGACCAGAAGTAATTGGAAATTTTGGATTGTATCCTTACATACAATATGTGTAGCCTTTTGCCTGGTTCATATTTCAGTATTCTGGACATGAAAGACTGCTATAGTCTGGTATAGTCTTTAATTTTTTTTTAAGGTATATGGTTACCTCAGACATGTCCAGAATGATTTCACTGATTCTAGTGGATATTTTTCTTATAAATATTTTTTCATTATTGAAAAAGTACACTCCCATTTAAGTAGAGGATGTGACAAAATATGTGGCAGTTAAAATGGCATGAAGTCTTTAATTCATTTTTGGGAGAAACATTACTAAACTTGTTTGGAGGTTTTTCTAGTAGATATTTATGTATGAATCCAACATATTTCTAAATAAGGTTACATTATTGTTTATCTGGATTGTCACACTGTAAGAGATGCTGCATTAAAACACAAGCAATTATAAAGATAGAATTGGAAAAACTGAATGTGATTCAGGTTATTTTTTGTTAATATTGTTGCTGTCTCTGTTGACATTGATGTTTCTCATGAAGTTTTTTTGTAATATAATTTATTTTTATTATATATATACTTTGGTCATAACTGTAATAATTTTGAGGGGTGGTATCTTTAACAATCAAAATAAAAAATGACAGAAGGTAATTCTGGAAACTATTGTTTATGGTAGAGTAGTTTGATGCTAATGGTATAATCAGATCATTTCTTGCTGTCATTAGTGTCAAGATTTTGATTTAGTATATTCTGGCAAAATTTTAGTGAATCATTAAGTTGAGGGGTAACTCATGAGATTTGATCATTCTCCTCTTCCTCCTCTCCCCAACCGCTATTTCATCCATGTCAAAATTCAACTTTCCACTGTTTATTTGAAGTTTAAGCATTGTTTTCTTTTGAGTTTTTATCTTAACCATTCTAAAGTTTAGTTTCCTCATGAAACCCCTGTTTGAATCTTACAAGAACAGTGTGTCAACCTCCAGTACACGAAGTTTCTTGGCTTCACTGGGTGAATGGGTGGTCAAGCAGCTTACTCTAAGCCGCCTTCGACCAAGTAAGTGGTTGCATATTCTATTTTTGTTACTTTGTTTATACCTCCATAACTGACATGCATGTTATTGATTATTATATCGCTTTAATGAGTATTTGACTTCTATAGTATAATTAGCTAAAAAGATAGATTAATTTATCAGTTTTAAAATCTTCAGTGCAGTAAGGTGACTCCATTAACAGGTTATCTCTTCAGAATTCTGATTATCAGCAAGCAATGCTAATATAAATCATAAAGTTAATTGATTCAAAACATTTAACATAAAATTTTTTAGATAATCAAGGCATCGAGGGAACTTGCTATGTTGATTCTATAGATGCCTACTTAATTTCAGATATCTTAATGAGACTTTTTTTTTAAATTGAAGGAACTGTAATGTTTTTATATGCTATCTGGGGTTATTTGTGACAAAACTTTGAGCTATATTTTAGCTGAGTTGTTGGAGAGATATGGTGGGGTGTCTTTAAGCCATTGTGCTTTGAGTCTAGACTTCTTCAGAAATACTTTTAAAAGTTATGCTGTTTGAAACTATCTTTGTAATACTTCACTTTTCTTTCTTATCTGACATACTTTAGTTGAAATTTTAATTTGGGGTCATGGTTCATTGCAAACTGATTTTACTAATATGCTTCAGGCTTGTTTTATTCTCAGATAGCAGTGGTAAGTTTGTTTTGTGTTTTAGAGTAGTTGGCCTTTAGGTTTACATCGTCCATCAGACTTGCAGATTGCTCTTTTCTTCTTTTCAGTGATGTTGAACAGTATTCTGAACTTGAGCAAACAGACACAAATCCTAAGCAATCCAGAGGAGTTGCCTCATGAAGCAATGGCAAGCATTTCACACCCAGCCACTGAGTCACCTGCTTCATGACCTGTGCTTTCAGGCGTAAGGGCCTGATACTATACATACATTGTAAACTTTGTAAATTATGCCATTGTCACAAGTTTATGTGAATACTGTCTGCATGGGAATTCAGCCTTCTCATCCATAATTGCCCCTTCATTATCATATTGAATGTTCCCCCAACTGATTAACATATTGTTGATCCTCAAAATAATACAAGTCCTTCAGGTTGATTATTTGCTTTCAGATTTGTGGCTATGTTCTTTTTTTTTAAATTTTAGTTCATGTTCTCAGTTGTATTTTGTGTTTTGATTTGCTTGTGGCTCATACTTGTTATAATTGTTCATGTACTTATTCAACAAATGAACAATTTACACACTACCCTTCTACTTGCATTCATTTGGCTCGAGGCAGCATTATGGAGGTGTTAAGATGGTTTGAGTTTTGGGATCAATTCAAACAAGATTTTCTCCACGTGTATTTCAGTATCATTCTGTTAAGTGTAGATGCTTTTTTGTTTTTTTTAAAAATTGATGCATCATTTTGTTGTTTGTTCATTTCAATTCTTTTCTTTTTGTTGTATTATTCATTTATTTGTTTATACAAATATATTTCATATTGTTTTCTAAGAAAACTGAATGTTATTGAGAGGTTATTAGCAATTTAGGCCCTCCACGCTAAAGTAATTTGTTCCCATAATAGTTTTCATTACATGATATATATATTCTTTTTGTTATTGTTGTAACAAAATGTGACAACTTTTGCTAATGATGAGGCATAGAATGATATATGCTTCTTTGCATGGTGAGAATTATTTTGGTACTTAACAGCTAGTCAGATCCAACTCTGTTAAAGCAACGTTGTAGTTTGCACTTATTCAAATAGGTTCAGTTGTTTTGTGCTTGAGATCATTCTTCAAAAGCTTATTTATTAATTTCATCTTTTAATAATTCCATCCCTTGGATATCTACTCTATAGGATCATGTTGGTTCAGAGGTGAAGCGTGATTTTTTGTCAGTATGGCTTCCCGGCTACTGTTTAAAACATTTTCTAAGAATGTCTCGGAAATGCATTTCTAAAGCAAATTTTAAATGACTTTGCCATCAACATCCAGTTTCCTACCTACCTATTTCATACATACATCCAGATTCATCCTTCCTACTTCTGCAATCTGCTACCTATTATTTTTAATGTGTTGCAAACCTTTAATAATTTTCATAGTATTCTCTCAGATAAAAGAAAATACCCTCCTTCTGCTCAGTTATTTAAGATTACATTGAAAAGATTTTCTTGGGATGGTGCTGTTTGTGTTAAGTTTTTTTATATTTATAGATTCTTGAATGATAGACTACCTGAGTTCATATTATTATTAGCTTTTTCCTTTACAAGCAACATGTCTTAAAATGAAAAACAACTAGTAATCAATACTTATATATAAAGTAATACCAAACCATTCCAGTTAATTTACTATGAACGGTATTGGTAGGTATTTATCTCCCTTTCTAAAGTTAGGTGTTCAAGTGTCCATCCTGGCTAATCATTCACCATGCTTTCCCTAGACTGGGATTTTCAAACTGCCTCAGAATGAAAAGTGCTTAAATATCCACATTGATTTGAAGTAATAATAAAATCTCCTCTTATTTTGTACAGGGTGGATTTGTTTATTTTATTTTTATTTTTTTTTTTTAGTTTAAGCAGTTTTCTTAGCAAACTGAATGCTCAGTTCTTGCATTTAGCATTACCTCCGTTCTAGGGCTGCATTCTCTGCTTCATCTTTTTGCTCATAACAGTCATTGAGTGATAGCAAAATGAAGGGTGTGTGAAATTTTTTTTTTTTTTTTCATTTTTCTCCTATTTCAAAGCAAATCCAAATAAAGATATGTTGGGAGATTATTAAAATGTGTTCAGGCATACTTGCCATATTCATCCCTAAAATTTATATATTAATGGATAATTTTTCGATTTTCTTGGATTGATGAGAAATTAGTTTATGTTGGTTGTCATCTCTTAAGTTTATTTCCTTCCGACATAATTTTGTAATTTTTTTTGTTGCTCCTGTGGTGACAAACCCCATGTTTATTGTTCTGTGGCTGTCATTGTGCACTAATTTTTAATACTGTTAAGAATTTGATAGGTCAATTTTGTTGTAAGATATAATTAGTTTAAATCTAGGCATATGAATAATTTTGTTTTTATAAATATCTTTCCTAGGGAAATGAAAGCAGATTATGCCTGTACAATGATTATTAATTCTTAGTAATGTTCAGAATATGGCATTTTAATTTGTAAAGTTCATCTAGTTTCAATCAAGGCAGGACTTTCAAGCTTTTAAATCAGACTTGCTTTTGTTAAAATTTTCATTATTGCCCTGGTAAATTATGAAATTTCATTAGTTGGAATTTCTTACTATTACAAAAATATGTAATTTAGATATTTATAATTCACTCTAATGATGTTTGCTTGAATTTAAGAAATTTAGTTGAATGATATAAATGCCATTGCATCAATTCTCAACACTTACATTTTGCTTGTTTGGGACTTAAGGAAATGTGGTTAAATTATACAAAACCCTTTGCATCTATTCCCATTTTGATTTATCTTCTGTGAAGTATAAACATGTATTCTCCCATCTAATTTATGCCATATATGGTGGCAATTTTTTTTGTAAAGCTGTGATATCTTTTGATGGGATATATGTTTTGTAAAAAAAAAATAAATTGGAAAAGGCAGTAGGGACAGTATGAGGATTTAAAAAAGAACATGTTTTTGCCAAATAATAAATGTGCATACAGTATATTTTTCTTTGTGCTGATGGTTGGTGTGTATGTGTGTGAATGGTACAGGATGTAAAATTTCTTTTGATCTGATCATAGATTATAAAATTTAAAATTCTCATAACTAGCATTTTATTTTTGCAGAATTCTAGTAACAGCTTTGAAACTATTTTTCTCTCTCTTTTAATTATGCCATTGCCATGGTTACTTTAAAGCAAAAAACTAACATTTGTGCTCAACAGCATGTTGTACAAATCTATGTGGCGAGTAAGGGGTGGGGGTTATTGTTGACTGAGAATAACTTATTATTCTGGTTAAAGATCTCATTGGCCCCTTTTGCTTTTAATTCCAGAACAAATTTTTGTCTGAGTTCTCTGAAATAATTCTATTGTCTTTTCTAGTCCATCTTATTTGTGAACAGTTGGGTTTTTTTTCCCCTTGAAGGATCCTAGCCAAAATCTAAATCTAATTTAAATTTCAAAATGTTGGAAAATGAAAAATATTTAATTAGTTGTTGGGGTTTTAAGTAGTTAATGCATTTTGAAAAAATTCAGGATCACAACTGTCTTTTTTTAATTTTAAAAGTCTCTCTTACTTTGTTGACCTTATTCCATCACAATGTATTCTTCAACCATTTTTCTTAATGGAAATTTTTATTTCTAAGTAGTCTAAAGAAAGAATTGCAGTAATTTCAGTCCTATCTAAATTGCAGTGGCCCTAATTTGAAGTTTGGGGATGTAGTTTTGTGCATAATGGACTAAAACCATTAATCAATGAAGTCCAGTTTCAAGAAGCACTATCTCCCCTATGTCAATGTATTTTTGTAAGCATTGTGCACTTTGTACACTTGCATTTTATGGACAGCAAAGGAGTTTTGGTAGTTGCAAAAATACTCATTTTGTAGCATTTGTACATCATTGAAAGTATTTTTTAAATTAACCATTTTACCATTGCATACATTTAAGAAAACTTTGAAAGTATGTGCTTTAGATATACGCTAACCTGTCTGCAACTATTTCAGTACCACGACACAAATGATTTATAGTTATTTCTCATGTTTATTGGCATGCCTGTTGTGCAAATATTATCTTTTGTGCTATAATTCTGGACGATTATTTTATTACTGAAGTTTGATCGAATGATTGTTAGACTTGGTACTTTATCCAAACCTCCATTACTAGTTTCGGGTTTAGAGATGCACTAACTGAAGAAGTAATGCTGACCTCTGCATAGCACAATGTTATCCAAAAGGCACAGTAATGAATTTAAGAGATTTTAAGTGATTTACTTAACTGCCTCTAATAGTTATGCATTTGTATGTTTTTATTTTCTCTTTTGTCATTGTTAATATAAGGCAGTTATGTAAGGAAGCGGACAGTCATGCTTGTGGTGTATAGATATATTTTTTACTATATTGTATACTTATTGTGCTTCTTTGGGTGCAAAAACAAAACAAAGTATTAGCCCAGAAGTAAAGATACTTTTGATATTTTGTTCTTGTGTTTGATATATTTTGTTGTGATTGATTGTGTCTGTTGCACAGTTATCAAGCATATTCAGATAGATAAAATTCAATGCTTTTTATGTGGTATAAGCATGCAGTTCAAACAAGCTAAGGTGACTGCAGTGAAGTTCAAGAAAATAAAATGACAGCTTATTTATTACATTAAAGGGTGGTAATTTGTATATACATTCAACAGCCATATCAACACATTTCTAACTTACAGTCTCACTATGTTCATTCATGAAAACCCGATACTAAACACCCATATATGGTCATTTGTGTTCCGCGCAATGAAGTAGCGCTAAGTCAATGAACATATCCTTTTCAAAGATGGCAGTTGTTGCTGGCACCTGTTTCACAATCACGCAGTTTTTAGGTGAGGCCCCAGTGTCCCTTCTAGAGGCAAGTTACACATCTGTTCCAGAATCTTTGATGCGCTCTCCAAGCATGCACGCCATAGAGAATCATCCTAAATATTAAACACAGAACGAATGTTCTCTAAGTTTCATGTGCATTTAATCAATGCAACAATCACAGGATGCACATACACACACACACAAGCACCGGGTGCACATACAGTTGTCGAAGACAATTCCAGGATGATGAGGTCAAAGTTCATTAGTACAATAAAATGACTTGCAATAAGTATAGTAACCGCAACTCATATTTTCCCATTAATTAATTTGGCTCCGGTATCAACGACCTCAACACCACACTGTTACCGACAGATTGCTTGCTAGGTCATTATACACCCTACCCACCCAAAGTGTTACCCAAAGACTGCTTGCTAGGTCACTCTACACTCTACCCACCCTAAGTGTTACCCAAAGACTGCTTGCTAAGTCACTATTTGTAGTATGTTCCCATGGCTCAATGATAAACTTTTAAAACTTTTTTTTTAAACGGTAACTGCACGGTGCGTTTGAATGTAGTGAAGAGTTAAAATCATTGTCATACCATTTTCTTCATACTTGGGAAATGCACACGAGACTTTGTCTTCATATGTGGCTTCCACAAGATCAATTTTGCTTTGATTGATTTGACAAAACCTAAAATGGGTCACGTGATGTTGGATAGAACAACCTACACCTGCACTACTTTTCACACTTCGTCGCGAGCGCATGTACATTCCTCGGGGGTCGCCATGGCGCCCACCGTATTGATAATTAATTAATCTAAGCATTCTAAGGCATCAGCTCTTTTCTTTTTTAATCCCTTGCCTTAAGCGATTGCGCCCTTGTGCGAAATCAGCTTTAAATGAAAGGAGACCCTAACAAAGAAAAAATACGTTTGGTTTAAAGCCAAAATTGAAAACAGCATGTTGGTATTATTATGCAGTCAGCATCTGATTTGTTTGCAGGTCGAATGCGTTTGCTTCGATATGAGATGACCGTGACTACTGAGCGTCTCTAAACAGCCTCTAACGAAAGGGAAGTAATTATTAAGTGACTAGATTTACAAAGGGCAAGTGCAGTCTGGATGGCCTCATCTGAGTTGAGAGATTGAATTCTCTCCTATTCCTAACTCTACTAACGCTTCCAGCCAGTCACGTCTGGATGAGTTTCACCAAATTTATTTCTTGTTTTAATCTGGTTTTAGGTTCGCATCCAACGTTCACTGATTTTGCAGACGAGCGCAAGCGTGCAAGAAAGACTCGCTCACTAAGACACGGTATAGATATAGTGCCATGGGCAGCAGAAAGATTTGAGTGTGTGTGTGAATTTTCTGTATGCAATTTTACACGGACAGCTATGAATTTCTACTATTACTTCACCAAAACTGAACCCATCAAGGAAAAGTAAAATGAATATAAGTTAAAAAAAAATGTTTAAATAAGAAATTCTTACTTTAAATTTAAAAAACTTTTCATGCTGCACTGTTATCACCCTTTCTACGTCACCATTTCTTTAAAATGTCTTCCATTGCACTATTGAGCTTGTCTGCGAAATCTGTACAAGTTGGAATTAAGTAAGCGCAAAACTACGAACGTAGAGTTTACAACCTACCACGTCTACATGCAGAGTAGATAATTTTTATTTTAAAAAAACTTCGTCCAGTGGATTCGGCAAAACACCCCATACGCTCGCATTTTATTTTTAACAAATGATGCTATCAAGTGACCTAGAGTTCATTATTGTCCGTCGGCACTTCACTAGATTAGTGTAGATAATGGTCGTTAGTTCTCCAGTGCACATGACCACTATGTCCCGAAAACAGACTTTAGTTTATTTTCTAGGTTGAGGGTGCGGAACAGCGAACAGCTAGTTACTCTCTGTTCAAGCAGCGGTCAATATGACTAGGTCAAACTGGCACTATAGTTCATTCACGTCCTTGTAGATTCTACAATGTAGAATGTAGGTACTTCGTCTTTGGGAGTGCACTCACGGTGGAAGTGGAGGTAATGCACAATACAGCAGTTATCGTTCCTGGTGTTAAAAATGTCTTCCGAAGACGTCAATCGATGGCCTTGAAGAGAAAACTATAAAGATGTTTAGCCTAAGCCATACGTTTGGCGCAACTTGAAACCTCAGTCGTATTTGTTCAGGACTTATTTTCAAATATGTTTTCTCTTCTTCGAATTCGCGAGAATGGATTAGATCTGCGGCCATCGAAACTTTTTGATGCTGCGAAAGGTATACTCAGTACATAGCAAACACAAACTGTTTCTCACTTTCTGGCAACAATCCCGATTGTTTTGCGTTCTATTTCTTTCAAATACAACTTCTCTGCTCTTATACTTTTTCTAAATATTACACAGTAAGCGTTAACTTAAATATAGCAGTCTTGAATATGCACCTTTTCTTCTTTATTTTTATTTTTTTGTATCTTTAGAAATAAATTCATATTTACACGAAATTGAAAGTAAATGTAAGTGTACTTCCGAAACAAATACGTTCTTGATGAAGTCTGACCATTTTGTTATGTTATATTATAATCTGCTTTTTTTAACACTTAGAATTTTAAAACCGATTTCTATTTCTGTTTATATCTGTGAATTCCAGCAAACAAAGATTTTGTGCAGCGCATGAAACTTTACCGCAAGTTGGATGTACATCGAGGCTGTGTAAGTTAAAATAGATAAATAATTAGCTTTGCTTTCACTTTCACTAGATGTCAGTGAAGTAAGAAGCAATTAGTTTTCTATAGACTACCCAAGACTACAGCAAATTATATGCCTTAAGGTCATTAGTTGAACTTTAACCAATCTTTTCAATGATACAAATTATAGAATATATTTTGTGGACTTTCTTATTTCCAAACAAGGCGCAACATAGTATTAGTAGCCTAATCATTCCATTTGAAACTATTATATATATCCTATTAAGTGACATTTTTAGGATTCATATTAAACACTTTACAAACTTTAGTCCTGGCAGACATAATTTTTTCTTGTAAATGTTTTTAATCTGATTTAGGTTTACAATCCTATATATATATATATATATTGATTTTCTTAACTTTATGACTTGCTCAGTTGCTGTACCATTGGTGCAAATGTCAGTGCCTAAGTGAATGACTATGATGAAGTTCTGTTTCCTTTGCATGAATAATAGAACATATTTTGCTCGCTTCCTTGTATATTTTTGTTTTTCATTCATTCAGTCAGCATTTGTTGTCTTTTATATTTGATTCTTGGTTTTACTTGAGTTAAAAATTGAATTTTCTATGTATTCACAAATTCATGTCAGCTTAGAGGTCATCAATATAGATATTTAGGAAATTTGACTTGAATCTATGATTTTTTTTTTTAAAGGACCCCAAAACGCTATGCTACTGATAGAATTAATGAAGAACTTTCTCATTGCTTATTACATTTAGTGTCAGCTTTGTCTAGATTTAGTTTATTTATTCAAATTTGCTCTTTTTTTATTATCTAATTTCAAAGTACATTAATAAATTACCTGAAACAGCACACAAAAAACACCAGCCAGCTAAATAAACACTAAAAGTAAAACAAAAACTTGGCAAAGTAAACTATAAAGTTCATAATAAATTTGGTCTTTAATAATAATATGCTTGGATTTAGAATTACATCAGTTTTAAACATTTTATACAATATTTTGTAGTAAAAATATTTACTGGTGATAGCCTGATAGAGCTATTATGTACAATGGTGTATTTACATACACACACACACACACACACACATGCTACTTGTTAAGCTATTATGAAATATCATGTACACCTGGACAATTTTAATAGGTAATTTTATGTTTGCACCATCTTATATAAACAAAATATGCAAATTGTATTTTACATTACACATTATCTCTTACTGTCTTAGTCTTACTTGACAACCAACATTGAAGTGAAATGCTTTTTCACACATTTGACATATACACATAAATCTGAAACTAATTTGAGCAAAAACCTGCACCACACGACAATTACCTTAGTTATAGCATCTGACATAAAATTTGAAGATTTATAAACTATATATATAATGCCTAATTTATACTTGTTAATTTATTTAAATTACATAAATGTGTATTTAATTTTATTTTGTGATTTGTTCCGTTACAAGTTAGGGAGTGTGTGAAATTTTCTTTAAAAAAATAGAACTTGTAATAGTTTTGTATAGGTGATATGAACTCAAATCGAACAAGATATCACCAGAACTAGTTTAAACTAATAGGTGAAATAGACATCTGCCTAGGGAAGTAATAACTTTTAAGGTGGAGGGGGTTCCAAAGAGCAGTATCAAAATTTTTTATTGACAATACTGAAAAATGAAAGAAAAAGTAGCAGCTAAAATGAATATATTACCTAGCCAAACATGTATTGATACTAATGAACAATTCTGCATTATGTAGTTTCTATATTTGAAAGTTTATAATAGGTGATGTTCTGAAGATAAGGGTGAGAGTGAGTGGGTGAAAGTGGAAGGTTCACCTAGGGTGTTAAATACTTTTGCACATTCTCTGGATATTACACAGCTCTTTTATAGCCAAGAAAAATCGAAAATATTTTTTTGCTAACAAGTGATAAATTATTAATATTAAAACATATACCTCCCAACATAATTACCATTTGTTTTGATAATAATTGTTTTCTTTTATATAGTTACAACGTGTTTCCTTAATTTATTTTACATACTTCTTTTGGCTTTGCATTTAGGTTAACACAATTTGCTGGAATGACAGTGGGACTTCAATTCTTTCAGGCTCAGATGACCAGCAGCTTGTCATCTCAAGTCCATATACAGGAAAGGTAGCTACTAATATAGTAGTTTGGATGGGTGTATTTAAATAGGAAAAAATATTCAATGTAATAATATAGCAGCTGTTTCTGGGGTAATTTATCACCTACAACACCATATATCTTTCGCTGCTTTTGTCCACCACTGAATATTTGTCCTAATTTTTTTGTCAAGTTCCTAAAGATATATTCTACATTCTTCCTCTTGCTGATTTATATTTCTTGAGATCTTTTTACGTTAGAGAACTTGAATACATTAAATTTTACTTAATGACTGGTATGATTATTATTATTATTATTATTCCTTTTTTTTTTTTTTTTTTTTTTTTTTTGGTGTGTGATAAAAGGGAGATAACTTATTGACAAATATGGTACCAGTAACGAAATACAGTTCATATCATGGGCGGTGATTTTTAATTTTAATAAATTACATAAAAGCGACTTTATTTCAGAAGTCTATGGTTCTTTTTAAATTAAGAATCTTTAAAAGTAATTTCTTTATGTTAAAAATCTTTAAAAATAATTTCTTTTTGTTTTCTAATTAGCATTTATTAATTTTTGTGTATCTACAGATAATGATTTTACTGACCTTTAAAAATACTGTAATTGTAACCCTTAACAGCTGCATTCAGAAGAGATAAGTTTCAGTAAAGTGCATGAATATTTAAAAGTATGAATCACATTTCTGTATAATACTTTATTGCTGCTATTTTTGTGCTACTGCTAGTAATTGCATTTCTGTATAATACTTTATTGTGCTAGTCATGAATATTCTATAGTATGAATCGCATTTCCTCATAATACTTTACTGTTACAATTTTAGTACTCATAATTACATTTATGTATAATACTTTACTGTTACTATTTTTGTGCTTGTAATTGCATTTCTGTATAATACTCTACTGTTACTATTTTTGTGCTCGTAATTGCATTTCTGTATAATACTCTACTGTTACTATTTTTGTGCTAGTAATTACATTTCTGCATAATACTCTACTGTTACTATTTTTGAGCTAGTATTTACTTTTCTGTATAATACTATACTGTTATTATTTTTGAGCTAGTATTTGCTTTTCTTTTCTTTTAAACTATTACTATTTTTGTGCTAGTATTTGCTTTTCTATATAATACTATACTGTTATTATTTTTGAGCTAGTACTGTATTCTATGGGAATATGAAAATGTCCATTGAGCATTTGTACTTTCTGTATAGTATTACAAGTGACATAAATTTGTTGAACTTAAAACTAACTATGCAAACTAGCTTTCTGCAGAAGTTGTATTAGTCTAAAGAAAAAATCATATGAAAATCTAATGTGTACTGAAAAGCAACATTTGGTTTTGACAAAAACATAACATAAATGTAATATGTACTGAAAAGTGACCACATTTTGCTAATGAAATAAACACTATTAATGTATTATATTTTTATTAACAGTAATAATTATTAATTTTTTTTTTTTTAAATACAGTTTAATATACCTTTGATCACATGACCAGCACCCTGATTATAATTAAAATGGAAGCAGAAGCAAAAACTCTATTATGACATCACATCACTTAGAGGAGCACATTTTGGCCACATTTTCATTGATTTAATATATGACTTCCTGTATATCAGTGGAATTGTTAACAATAGAATAGAGCATGATGCTTTAGCACAACTAGTGAAATGTGGATGACTGAATGCAATAGAAGAAAGTGTAGAGTGGGACTAAAATTGAGAATTCAAGCAGACAGTTTAAAAATAAAAAGAATAATATTACATATTACAATATTAGTATTGTTTCTTTGTGTTCATGCAAAAAAATTTGATGATAATACTATGCGAAGAAGGCTACAGCTTGAAAATCATGTGCCATTTTGAACTAACAAGACCAGCGTCAGCTATTGTGATAGAAAAATATATAATCCACATTTTGTGTGTGTGTGTTTATTTTATAATAGTTTTAAAATAAGTCTGTTGCTTTAGTATGACAGCTAAATGTTTGCCTAAATAAATGGTCAGGCAATAAGGTGATTAATAAAATCACAGTGACTGAAGTGAGAACAAAAGTTCATATACATTGATGGAAACAGCTGGAATTTAAACAAAAAGTGTTGCTCATTGAATGAAAAGTATGTTATTTGTTTTTCTTAATTCAGCCATTGTTTTTTGTGACATTCAATGACAATGCAAATCTAAAAGAAAAATGCTTTTTGATCTTGGCTACATCACAATAAATTGTGCACCAATTTTAACTGACAAAATTGTAATAGCATTTGACATCTTCATGTTAGACATAGGAGTTGTTTCATCTTCTCTTTGACAGCAGGAACTAAAATTATTTGCAGAAGCCTTCTGCTTATAGTAATTGTGCTGTACAATACAGTGACACTAGCATTTATATTGACTAAGTGCACTGCAACCAAAAGAAAAGTGATTGTTACGTGTGCATTCAGCATCAAATTGCATTTGAGATATTTTTGCATACATTTTCTTTTCAGTAAATGCACCCTCAGTTTCTGGTATACTGAGTTACAGAATGCTGCTTATATGAAATTCTCTTTCTAGAGGTTCAGCCACTAATATATGAAATTCTCTTTCTAGAGGTTCAGCCACTAATATATGAAATTCTCTTTCTAGAGGTTCAGCCACTAATATATGAAATTCTATTTCTAGGTTCAGCCACTAATATATGAAATTCTCTTTCTAGAGGCTCACTAATATATGAAATTCTCTTTCTACTTCTAGAGATTCAGACACTAATATATGAAATTATATATATATGAATTTGTGTGTATGTGCATGCACTGAATGTGTGTCATGGTTTAACTGTTTGTTCCAAACAAGTCTAAATAAATTAGGTCATCAGTCTTTCTATGCTAATATTGTTGGCGTGAATGGTTTTAAATTAAATGCAACTTTGCATTCAGTAGTTAGGTGTTGGGGTTGTGTTGTTTGTTATTTGAAATTTTTTTAAGGGATTCTCTGATTATTTTTCAGGTTCTTGCTTCAATCCGCTCAGGACACAACTCAAATATATTTAGTGCTAAGTTTTTGCCAAACTCTCAAGATCGTGAGGTATGCTTACTAGTGTTTCTGGTAACGTTTTTTTGTTTATATTTGTTTTTAATCATTTGACGTTTGATATAATCCCAAATGTTTGTGTAGCATTGTATAAATGAGCTTACTGTTTACCTGTTTCCAATCTCTCTGTTGCTAAGACACTGATGCCTGATGTTAATATTATAGTAATTGAAAATACATTTATCAAAATTACTCTTAAATTAGGGTTCTTCATTATTATTACATCAGTTATATAAATGAAGCACAATCATTTGGCATTCTCTGTGATATATACAATTATAAATCAAGTCCTCTTGGGATAAGTCATATTTGTCAGGTAAGTCATTTATAATGAATCAGATCTCTTTGACTTTATAAATTTGATGTGTTGCTGGGTGACTATGGTAGTAAATGTTGGTGTCAATTTGCCAGTTACTTCTTTCACACAGATAGATAGAACATTAGAAAACTCATGTTTATTCACCTAATGTACAGCATAGTATTTAGACACAAAACCATTAACAGCATAGTATCTAGACATGAATCCACTAACAACATAGTATTTAAAACATGAAACCACTAACATCCATCAGTATCAGTTCTCTCATCATATCGCTTGATTGGCTTGCTTTCCCTCTGTCAGTTTCCCTTGCACCCCCTTTGCATTATCCATTTCTGTGCCTCATCCTCAGTGTGCAGTGCCCTAGCTGGTGTATAGACATAATGGCTGCATTATCAAGGGTACCCATTCACAATTTTATTACCTGGGTATTAGCACGGCAATGGGTATCCGGGTACCCATTGCCAGCATTACTCAGTGCATTGTTCGGAAGCACATTTTACTGTGAACAAGTGTTCTCGAAGATGAAATATATAAAAAGAATCTCCTTCGCTCTTAACTCTCTGACCATCATCTAAATGACATTTTTCGCTTGTCAACCACATCACTTAAGGTAGACATTGAATCACTGATTCACAGTAAGGCAACACCATCCATCTCATTGTCACAGTCTGATAAAATTGTCCGACTTCGTGACCCACTTGCCTTGTTTACTTCAAATTCGAATATTTGAAACCCTTGGCCCTTTGTTCAAAGCTTCCTTTTTCTAGGTGCTTCTAGAACAGGTCAAGATGTTATGTAACTTTAGGACCATTGTCCAGTTCTCGAACCAACCACATGCTTTGCGAACAGTCACGTGATACGCAATATACCTTTCTATATATGTACCCACACGCTTCCGCTCCCTCACTTCGAGCACATTTTAGCTAATTCCATCAGCTTACTCGGGTCGTGAGAGGCAGCCGGCGCCATAGAGAATCAAGGTACCCTTCGACTTCTCTCAAAGGTATCATTTTATTTAATAGTATTTGCCTATGTATTGTTTAAGTATGTATTTGTGCTATGTATTATATGATTTCCATATACACTTGAGCATGGTTCAGAGAAATAGCTGAAAACCTATATGTTACGGAATATAAATTTATTGTAACCATTTTTCCATTTCTGTACTTTAATTTATATTGTTTTAATTCACTAAGAGCCAGAATGCTGCGCTCGATATGAATTCTTCATGTAATTCAATTATTGCGTGTAATTTTAATTGTAAATTGTGAAGCGCTCTGTCGGTTTGAATTACCTCTTGTATGAACATTAATTTAACGTTGTATCTATTTTATTGCTTCATACGTCATGACTGTTAAATGGAACACATGTGAGACGATTATATTTTTTCTAAAATCTAATTGTAAGCGACGCGAGGTCGAAACTCTTTGTTCAGCGCATTTAATTGAGCCATGCCTAGGTAGGACCTGTTAGGTTGAGAATTATATCCAAACACGTTGCATCCACAGGTCGGCTCATGGTTCATGTTCACCCATGCCTCACCTGCATTAGCTTATTGGTGTAAGCGTGTCGAAATCCACTCTGAGGGCCATGCTGCAAAAATTCCAGTTCCTAGCCACTAACAAAGGGACATCATTCCTTATGCACCACGTGTGTCGTTAAAGGGGGACTGAGGGAACGAATCAGCATGATTGAGTGTTGAGACCAAGGATACAAGAATAGAGCTAAGTGCAAGATCAAGTGTACAGATCTCAAAGGAACACTTTTCTGGCAATTTAGATTGACAAAAATCAGGCATAGGCGCGTAAAGACAGAGTGAAGACTATTCGCGTTGCATTCGATTTATTGTTAATTTGTTAAACTTTATTAAATCTTATTTTCTTTGTTAATACCTCTTAGTAGTTGATTTCTATGCACAATAGACCAATTAGATTAATTCTTAGATTTGAATGGGGGCGGATGAGCAGAAAGATTGATGACGAGTGCATATTAATTTAGAGGGATTTAACTGTTTTCAAATCTAGCTAAAAGTTCGCAGTTTATTAGTCTGTAAATTTGTCGTCTGAACTACAAGACGCACTTTTAATTAGTCAGATAATAAATTGAGCAACCAGTCTGCGTAGAATATGAGAGGAAGAATTAATTATATTTAAAGTCTTTTAATTATTCTAAGCAGGGTCTTTAAATAAATACTGGAAACGTAACAAGTGTGGGTCGTCGCGGGATTGATATGTATTAAATTGTAAATTGTAACATTTTTATACATAGGGCGCATCATAACCTAGAAACGAACGAACGAACAGAATTGCCAATTGTTCTTTTGATTTTTGTATCACTGATTTTCTTTGCTTTTGTTGTGACATGTGCATGTATTCTTTTGCAGAGTAGCGTGCATGTTAGTTAATGTTGATATATTTAAGCGTAGTTAAATATGTCATGTTAGCTATTGAATGATTTATTTAGTATTGTGTTACTGAGTACTTCATTGTGAGGAGTCGAAGGTTATACCGCCAGCTAGGAGAGTTATCGGTAGTAACAGACTTCGGACTATTATATTTAGGGTGCTAGATATGATGTGTAATGTTGTATGGTAGGAGCCGTGACATTACGGAAGTCTTGGAACAGCGGACACTGTGACAAGCAGGTGAAACGTGTAAAGAGTTAACGCGTAATTTATTTCGGAAGGTGTTCTGAGTAAATTAAATAATTTTTGTAAGGTTGTAGCCTAAAAGTTATTTTCGGGATAAGCGGAGTTATCGCCGACGGTTAAAACACACAATTCACGAGATACATTCTTATTGTAGCCAGCGCGCTAAGACAGTAAAATGGATCGCAAACAGGTTATCGAAGACCTGAAAGAAACCGGTATCATGATAGGATATCAGGGTGACGAACTGACTAGCTACATCAAAACTGAGCTAGAGAAAGCGGAAAAAGCAGAAAAGGAGAGAGTAGAAAAAGCGGACAAAGAAAGGCAAGAGATAGAAAGAGAAGAACGCGTTGCTAATCGCGAACTGAAGAAGTTAGAAGCTGAAAAACTAGCCGAAACTGAAGCTAAACGCATCGCAGCTGACGCAGAAGCTAAAAAGCAAGAAGCTGAAGTTAAAAAGTTAGAAGCTGAAAGATTAGCCGACATTGAAACAAAACGTATCGCAGCGGATACAGAAGCCAAACGCATCGCCGCAGACGCGGAAATAAAACGGTTAGAATGGGAAGTAAAGAAACTAGAAGTTACCAATCCAAACCGTGATCGCAGAAGCAGTGGTGATTCGCATTCTAGCGATGGAAATAATCACAGTAGAATTGAAAATATCATTCCAAAGATAAATATGGTCCCATTTGATGAGAACAAAGATCAAATAGACGCGTATTTAAAAACGTTTGAAAAGTTAGCCAGAGCAACGAACATTCCAGCGGAACATTGGGCGATAAATTTATCGGGGTTATTGCAGGGCAGTGCGAAAAACGAGTTCAATAAGCTTAGCGATTCTGAGTCAGATAATTACGACACAGTCAAGGCCGCATTATTGAAACGTTACAAACTCACAGCAGATACATACCGACGTAAGTTTAAACAGGCCACGAAAGCCAGTTCAGAGACGCACGCACAGTACATACGCCGCGTCACGGACTTGTTCCAAAGATGGATAGATCTAGCCGAAACTCCACAGACGTACGCAGGTCTTAGGGATGAAATGATAAAAGACCACATTCTCGGGTCATACAAATCAGATCTACTGATTCACTTAGCAATAAGGGAAAAATCTACGCTAGAGGAGATAGGCAACGCCGCCGATCGCTTTGATGACGCACATTCTCAATTCTCGAACGCACACGCGAACAACAAGTCTCGACCGAACGAACCGCAGACTCGAAAGGATAAGAAAAATGACGGGAAGGCACCTAATGAGCGTGATGATAAAACATCTAAACCCGACACTAAAAACAAGTCCGACAAACAGAAAGATAAAAAGAATCTTGCATGTTACACTTGTGGTGATAGTGGCCATTTTTCACGAACATGTCCTGAAAAGAAAACAGCTAAAGTTTACGCAGTAGAAAGTCATACACCTAAAACAGAAAAGTCGAATCGAACACCAGTACAGGCAAACGGTCACGATACAATCGCTTTGCTTGATACAGGGTGTGAGCTAGACGCTATTGTAAATGCATCATTAGTTAACCGTACCGACTACACAGGGGAGACAATCTCTGTCACCTTTGCAAACGGCGAACAAGACATTTTACCAGTAGCTGAAGTCTCGATTGTTTCAGACTTTGTAGAAGGAACAGTCAAAGCGGCAGTTATGGAAAACTCACCGCATGACGTGATCCTTGGTTGCAAGTATGTTTTGCCGTGCAAAAAACAAACTTCAATCGAACCACCACTGGTTAACGCTGTAACCAGAGCAGCGAGTAGTAAAGACAAATCTGTAACTGCACCGATGTCTGCCGCACCAGCCGTAGATAAAGCAACAGTTAGCGAGATTAAAATATTACAAGCTGAGGACGAAACACTAGACAAGTTACGCAGACAAGCTGTACTTGTTAGTGACGTCAACACTGACGATTCGAATAAGAAAGCGTGCATTATTCTGAAAAAGGGTTTATTGTACCGCTATTCGAAAGTGGGAGACGAATTTCGGAAACAATTAGTCGTTCCACAAACCAAACGAAATGACGTATTACGATTAGGTCATGAGAGTCTTTTTGGTGCACACATGGGTGTACAAAAAACAACTAGTCGTATTACAAGTGAGTTTTATTGGCCGGACATCACTGCCGATATCCGTAGATTCGTGTTAAGTTGCGACACATGCCAGAGAACACAGTCTAAAAATTCAATCAGACCCGCACCGTTAGGAGAGCCTGAACTGATCAGTGAACCCTACAAGCGCGTGGCATTGGATTTGATTGGGCCTATAATACCCACATCAACGAGAGGTAATCGATACGTGCTGACCACTATTGATTACGCAACAAGATTCGCCGACGCAGTACCATTGAAAAATATTGATACTGAAACTGTCGCCGAAGCCCTTTTCGGTCTTTGGAGTCGTGTTGGAATTCCTACTGAAATTTTGACAGATCAGGGGAGTCAATTCATAGGCAACGTAATGAAGGAAGTAAATCGTTTACTTTCCATCAAACATCTTACTTGCACACCATACCACCCCCAGGCAAATGGTCTGATTGAAAAATACAATGGGACATTAAAAACAGCACTTAAAAAGCTCGCCACAGATAAACCGAAAGACTGGGACAGATACATCCCTGCCCTACTATTTGCATATAGGGAGGTGCCACAATCTTCCACCGGGTTTTCACCATTTGAGCTACTTTACGGACGTACTGTACGCGGACCGATGATGATTTTGAAGGCACTTTGGACTGATGAAAAGACAGATGACGAAGTTAAGACAACTTATACATACGTCACTGACTTAAGAAACCGTCTTGAAACTATAGGCAAGATAGCACGGGAAAACTTGACGATAGCTCAGTCTAGACAGGCAGAATATTACAATAAGCACACCAAACCTAGAGAATTTGAAGTTAATGACAAAGTGTTACTGTTGCTTCCTGAAGCACATAACAAACTTCAGATGAAATGGAAAGGACCCTTTGTAGTTACCGCCAAGCTAGGGGGACTGAACTATAAGGTGCAGACAGGAAAGAGAGAGAAAATCTTTCATGTTAACCTACTCAAAAAGTACATAAGCCGTGAGGATCAAACCACTCAAGCTGATTTTGTCGTAGCGACGATAGTTACAGAAGACGAGGGGGATACTGATTGCGTCACTGGTACTTTACCAAACTGTCCTCTACAGACGGACGAAACTGTCAAAGACGTTAGGGTAAATGAAGCCTTGACAGAAAGACAGAAAGAAGAAGTGAATAAATTGCTCAATGAGTTCTCATCTACTCTGACAGACAAACCAGGGTTGACAGACTTAATAGAATTTTCACTGAAGCTGACTGACAACAAACCGATACGTTTGAAGCCGTATCCGTTGCCACACGCTAAGATAGATGACGTTAGACGTGAGATTAAGACTATGCTAGATCTAGGGGTCATAGAGAAGACTGACAGTGCCTACGGATCACCCATCGTGTTGATTAAAAAAACGTGATAACTCGTTCCGTTTTTGCGTAGACTACCGCAAACTCAATCAAGTGACAGAGTTTTGTGCCGAACCTCTTCCTGATCCGGATCTCATCTTCACTAAGCTAGCTAACGCTCATTACTATACCAAAATAGATTTGTCACGCGGTTTTTGGCAAATCAAGGTCAAGGACACTGATCGACACATACTAGCTTTCACTACACCAGTAGGAAACTACACATGGAAAGTTATGCCTTTCGGAGTTTCAAACGCTCCAAGCATTTTTTCTAAAATGATGCGGTCATTGTTAGAACCACTGTACGGACGTGGAGTTGAGAACTTCATGGATGATTTAATTCTAGGCACCCAGACATGGGAGGAGCACTTAACACTCTTACGAGATGTGCTAGCCAGATTAAAGCAAGCCAACCTCACTGCCCGCCCTACGAAGTGTGAAATAGCACAATTCTCCTTAGACTTCTTGGGACACAAGTTGAGTCATGGAACTATGTCGCCAAGTGAAGCTAAGATAGCACAACTTAAGGACACTTCACAACCGCTAACAAAAACACAAGTTAGAAGTTTTCTTGGTCTTGCTAACTACTACAGAAAATTCGTACCTGATTTTAGTGCCATTGCATGTCCTCTGACTGACTTGACACGTAAGAATATGCCTACAAAAGTAGTGTGGACTGATGCATGCCAAAACGCTTTTGACACACTGAAATCTAGACTGACTTCAGATTTAGTTGTTAAACTGCCAGATTTGACAAAACCATTCTTGTTAAGGACTGATGCTAGCAACACAGGATTAGGAGCAGTGTTATTACAAGAACACAATGACACCAAACACCCAGTTGCATATGCAAGCCGTAAACTCACAACTACTGAACAGAAATATTCCACCAGTGAAAAGGAATGTCTTGCAATAGTTTGGGCCATAAAAAAGTTCGAAAACTATTTGTACGGAAAAACCTTTGTCATTGAGTGCGATCACCAGCCGTTGGCCTTTCTCGGACAGGCGCAATTTACGAACAGCCGTTTAATGCGTTGGTCTTTGTTTCTGACACAGTATGACGCAAATATTCATTACATCAAAGGGTCTTTGAATGTTGGCGCAGATTACATGAGTCGTGCTTGATGCCATCAAGTGCCGGTACTGATAGAATGTTGTTTAATCAATTAACTGAACCCTACGGATTCCTTCCTGTAAATATGAAATATAGTTGCACACTTTATTTCTAGGAATGTCGAAATTTTTTTTGTGTAAATTTTTCTTCATTGTGGACTTCTACATTTTATCATACATAATTTGTAGGAGGCATTTTATCTTTGGTAAGATAAACGCCTCAAAAGCAAGGGGGTGTCACAGTCTGATAAAATTGTCCGACTTCGTGACCCACTTGCCTTGTTTACTTCAAATTCGAATATTTGAAACCCTTGGCCCTTTGTTCAAAGCTTCCTTTTTCTAGGTGCTTCTAGAACAGGTCAAGATGTTATGTAACTTTAGGACCATTGTCCAGTTCTCGAACCAACCACATGCTTTGCGAACAGTCACGTGATACGCAATATACCTTTCTATATATGTACCCACACGCTTCCGCTCCCTCACTTCGAGCACATTTTAGCTAATTCCATCAGCTTACTCGGGTCGTGAGAGGCAGCCGGCGCCATAGAGAATCAAGGTACCCTTCGACTTCTCTCAAAGGTATCATTTTATTTAATAGTATTTGCCTATGTATTGTTTAAGTATGTATTTGTGCTATGTATTATATGATTTCCATATACACTTGAGCATGGTTCAGAGAAATAGCTGAAAACCTATATGTTACGGAATATAAATTTATTGTAACCATTTTTCCATTTCTGTACTTTAATTTATATTGTTTTAATTCACTAAGAGCCAGAATGCTGCGCTCGATATGAATTCTTCATGTAATTCAATTATTGCGTGTAATTTTAATTGTAAATTGTGAAGCGCTCTGTCGGTTTGAATTACCTCTTGTATGAACATTAATTTAACGTTGTATCTATTTTATTGCTTCATACGTCATGACTGTTAAATGGAACACATGTGAGACGATTATATTTTTTCTAAAATCTAATTGTAAGCGACGCGAGGTCGAAACTCTTTGTTCAGCGCATTTAATTGAGCCATGCCTAGGTAGGACCTGTTAGGTTGAGAATTATATCCAAACACGTTGCATCCACAGGTCGGCTCATGGTTCATGTTCACCCATGCCTCACCTGCATTAGCTTATTGGTGTAAGCGTGTCGAAATCCACTCTGAGGGCCATGCTGCAAAAATTCCAGTTCCTAGCCACTAACAAAGGGACATCATTCCTTATGCACCACGTGTGTCGTTAAAGGGGGACTGAGGGAACGAATCAGCATGATTGAGTGTTGAGACCAAGGATACAAGAATAGAGCTAAGTGCAAGATCAAGTGTACAGATCTCAAAGGAACACTTTTCTGGCAATTTAGATTGACAAAAATCAGGCATAGGCGCGTAAAGACAGAGTGAAGACTATTCGCGTTGCATTCGATTTATTGTTAATTTGTTAAACTTTATTAAATCTTATTTTCTTTGTTAATACCTCTTAGTAGTTGATTTCTATGCACAATAGACCAATTAGATTAATTCTTAGATTTGAATGGGGGCGGATGAGCAGAAAGATTGATGACGAGTGCATATTAATTTAGAGGGATTTAACTGTTTTCAAATCTAGCTAAAAGTTCGCAGTTTATTAGTCTGTAAATTTGTCGTCTGAACTACAAGACGCACTTTTAATTAGTCAGATAATAAATTGAGCAACCAGTCTGCGTAGAATATGAGAGGAAGAATTAATTATATTTAAAGTCTTTTAATTATTCTAAGCAGGGTCTTTAAATAAATACTGGAAACGTAACACTCATTAACTTTTCATTGAAACTGTGTTATTATTATTTTTTTTTTTTACATAAAATACACCTTTTAAAATTACTTTTAGTCGTCTATCCAGCCTGCGAACTGTTCCAACAGTTTTATCTGGCCCGCACTCTTAAAAGTTTGCCCATCTCTGAGCTAAAGGGAACTTTTTTATGACTGCTTTTTTGGATTTATTATGAAAACTTCAAACGACACTGCCACTTTAGCAAAACCGCACATACTCCCTTCCCTTGGACATTTACTCCTATTGATGGCATTATATCACAGTAAATAAAACCATATTAGCTTGTGTACAGTTTGATTAATTATGAAGAGCTGAATCCAATAAATCTGGAAATATTTACCTTGATAGTAAAGTTCTCAAATGAGTCCTGTGATGGCATCTTATGAAATATTACCTCAAAGAAATTTTTGACAAACTATGCAATTTTCTTTGTCACTGAATGAGGTTGATGATATGTTTAATGGTTCAGTTTTTACATTGTTGCTTTTCTCCTTGCCAGGTAATTTCCTGTTCTGGTTCTGGAAGCATACATTACTCAGAGGTTGAACGAGAAGATATGCATGGCAAGTGCTGTTTTGACTGTCATGTGGGAACGACCTATGAAGTAGGTTGTTCTTTCTGTCTCTGTCAGTTTATTGTTCAGTTATATGTGCAACATATTACATGATTGTTTATTTATAATTAATTTTTTTCTGCAAAGTCCTTTTTAAAATGTGGGGTTTTTTTTTTCATCTAAAGTTTGGTTATGCCTATAGCGTTGTGATTTCTTTGGTTACTTTATTCATTTATTCTCTCTTTCTCTTTCTCTTTCTCTTTCTCTTTCTCTCCTCTCTCTCTCTTTCTCTCTTTCTCTCTCCTTTTCCTGCTTCAGTTTTGCTGTCAATTTATTTTTGGACATGTATGCTCTTTAGGTAACTGTTGTGCCATACGAGGCTGCAACATTTCTGTCTTGTGGAGAGGATGGAACAGTGCGATGGTTTGATCTGCGTACTAAGACTAGCTGTAACAAAAGTCGTTGTAAAGATGTAAGTTGCTCAGAGCTGTCTCCTTATTTTTTAATTCAGTGCTTTGACATTTAGACTCTGTCACCACAATACCCAGCAGATCTGAGAAAAGTATAGATACTGATTACACTAGGCTTTGATGTGTTCCAAGCTGTTTCAATTGCAGCCAAGTTCATGTTCTTTTCCAGAAATAAATTGTAGCTTTGCCATGAGCATAGCTTCAGATTGCATTAGGCCATAATGAGTTTCATTTTATGTTTAGCTTGTGATTCATTTGTACTATCAAATTCATAATATTTTGCAGATTAAATTTGTAGCTCTGCCATGAGTATAGTCTTTAGAACGTAATCAAATCCACAAAGACATGCTTTGTTTTAGAAAAAATTAAAATCTCTTCAAATCACATGGTCTGCAGTAGCATACAAATTTGCAAATAATAACATTTTAATAATTATTTGAAAATTATGAACTTTGGGGTTATTTTGAATAATTGTTGACAGGCATTTATCATAAAAAGTCTTTGTGCACTGGGTATGCAAAAGACAGTTTGAGTAATTGTTGACAGGCAGTCATTATAAATTAAAATCTTTGTGCATTTTGATATGTACAGGACATTTTGATTAATTGTCGACATGCAGTTACTTCAATTGCTGTAGACCCAAATCTGCCTTATCAGCTGGCAATTGCATGTGCTGATGGCTCAGTCCGCATTTTTGATCGACGCATGCTTGGGACAAGGACATCAGGTAGGTGCAGTAAAAAATGCTTACCGTAAATAATCTTTCTTGTTTAAATCTCATAATTTTACTATTGGATGGGTGGGGTTTAAATTTTTTTAATTATACAAATTATTATTGAAAATTATTTTGATAGTTCACAAAGAAACTCTGTGTTTTTAATTGACTATTTTGGTACAAATTTGATACATTGATGACTCTTTATATTCACAGTAAGAGTAATATAGTACAGAGTATTATCTTTATTTTATTATTTGATATTTGTGATTCAGGTACTTACAGCAGGCGACCCATTACTGGGCTGCTGTGTCGATTCACTGCACCTCTGGAACACCAAGCTTTTCGCATTACCTCCCTTAGTTACAGCCCTCATGGCCATGATGTGCTAGTCAGTTACTCTGCAGAAAATATCTATCTTTTCAATTCACAGGTACGTTGGAAATAATGCCATACATTAAAATGCACATTTTTAAAAATTATTTTTATTTAAGAAAACAGCTTTCTTTTTTGAAAAAAAAAATTGTTTATTGTGAAGTGATCATTGAGCCTGATGTTCTGCAAGAAATTGAAAATTTGCTTTAAAAAAAAAAATCTGTATTTTTCCTTTAGTAAATGTGGACTTTTTTCTTGTTTTAAAAAATTGTTTATGATCATATTATATAGTTTTTTAATTTGCATATTTGTTTGTATATATGTGTTGATAAGTTTTTGCTTGAATACAAATTTGATTCTCTGAGTCCCTACACTCCCTTCACATAACTGTTTGTCCAATTCTCTCCCATTTCCCCTTTCCACTACCACCTTCAGTTCACCACCACCCATCTCTTCTCCTGTTCCCCATTCATTTTTCACTCTTTCATCCCCTGTTCTGCACTAATTCACTCTGGCATTTTGTTACCAATGGATGGTCCTGGTTATTATTTGGCCACTGAGACTATGTTTAATATAATTAATCTAATCATTTTGTCAAATCAGGGAGTTTATCTCAAGAGATTTATCATTGCCTCTTCTGTGTCATTTTTTTTTCATGCTTTTCAAATGTTGTAAATTTTCTTTATTTACATTTCTCTTTCATCACTACACTTATATGTCATGTATTTGCATGTAGATTCCTTATGTTTTGTTAAGTTATTAGCAATTTTCTTTTGTGTTTAAGTAGTTTGTATAAAGATCTTGTATATTTTTTTAAATGATTATATTGTATAATTGTATATAATTATTTTGTTGTATGATTATTGTTAAATGCTTAGAACTTATATAAAATAAAATAAAACACTGATCAAGTCTTATTTAGTTATTATTAATATCTGATATGTTTATTAAAGAATTATGATATTTTATTGCAATAGACACTGCTAGAGTTGTTATTCACATTTAGCTGTTACTTTGATCACTTATCTACTTATGTTTGCATGTAATTTAGTTTTTTGTAAAGCTTTTAATGCAATATTTACACACTGAATTTCATCATAATGTCAATATTATTCAACACTTAACTTTTACAATAATTCTTTATTTAAAAAAAACTTTCGAACATAGAGTTAGCTCTATCAATTGCACTGATAAGAACAATTTATGGGTTTTTTATATAATATTTTTATTCACAATTAGGGGTCATAGGAGTTCTTTGAGTGAAATATATTCCCTGTAAATGGAATTTATGTCAGTGCTCTATCTCTGTTGTGGAAATTTTGTATTTGGTCAGTTTGCTTTAGAGAATAATATTCAGGATACATCACTCATTACTCTGGATAGAATTATTGTTTATCAGAAAGGGATAAATTGTTTCATAATTTGAATTTCAGTTAGTACTGCATGGCATGATTTGAATATATTTTAGATTTGATACTATTGGCAAACAGCTTGAATGGTAAAGCATTTTATCATCTTTTCCAAACGCTGCATCAAACTATAAATTGATTCTCTTTGTGTTCCAGCACTAGCAACGACTAATTATGTATAAATAAATAATTTCAAAGCACTTTGTGATCTAATACAATCAATTTGGAGATTTTTGTTGAAATCGTTAATGTTTTAACTTCCAGTCAGAGCAAGGGAGGGCATTCTGCAAATCTGAAGGCAGGTCTGAGGTATGGAATCGTAGCTGAATGACCTTCATTGTGTTTTTTGCCTCCCTTCCCCTTCCCTCCCCCCCCCTCCCCATTCATACATACACACTTCCCTATCCATTCTTCATTATTACCCCCATTTTCTCGCTGTTTTAAGCATGGTCTTTTCTTCTGTCACTCAACACTAATTCAATACCATGTTATTTCTGGCTCTTCACACAGTTTACTTGTTACACGTGTACATATTCTAGTTGCTTTAGGACACAATCTGTTTGTCAGTGCTTTCTTTGCACATTTATTGAAATTAAAGTATTTGGGTGTCTCACGTCAGTTATTAAAACCACATTGCATATATTAGTGTAAGTGTTTCTGGCCCTGCGTGGCAAAGAGATTTTTTGAATGGTGATGCAGCTATTGGTGTCAGTCATTAAATAAAATTTTAAAGCATGTAGAGGTGCTATTAGTGTTGGTCTGCTTGCTTTTTTTTTTTAATGGAAAAAGTTATAATGTTTCAAGTCGAATCCTGCTGCTTTGGACATTTGTTACATGGGAAGTTGATTTAAATGCTTTTGACTTTTTTATAATTGCAAATCAACCTTATCTCTGTTGACAGCTAAAGGTTCTGACTTGAAGCATTGGAGTTTTGCTACCAGTTTCTCCCCTGCATGGCCAGTATTTCTATTCTTTGCTTAGGTATACAGCTCTGACCTTTAACAACTAACCTTTTGTCCTTGTTCTATTTTTATTATTTTGTTTATTGGCTTTGCATTTAGTTTAACTTTATTAGCAAACTCTTTCTAGCCATACTTGCTCATTTTAATTTTTACAGAAGCAATAGGTCAATCTCAGCTTTTAGATTTCACTGTTTGTTTTTGCCTTAATAAAATGAATACTGTCATGCCTTTAGAAAGAACAAGAAACAGTCCAATGTATTTGTACTTTTGTTTTTGCCTTAATAAAATTAATACTGTCATGCCTTTAGAAAGAACAAGAAACAGTCCAATGTAATTTTACTTTAATTTTTACTATTATTTCAGTTTCCCACCTACAGTGTATAATTCTAATGATAATAACTATTAAAGACATGATTGAATTAAAAAAAAAAATTATTGTTGCACATGTGAAACAATACATTATTAATAGTCGGACATCACTGAATGCTTCAACATCTACTTATTGTAAAATATATTTTTTATTATGTAATACGTATTTTATAATCTGTTTATTATATTGATGACAATCAAAAGTAGATTGACTTTTAATTGTCACTTTTGATTAGTCTAAAGATTAAAATGGAAGTCTTGATATTTTCTAGGTCTTGAAAAATTACAACATTTTATATTTTAATGAAATTCATAGCAATAGTCAAAGCTATTTATTAGTAAACAGTTGTAATCTTTTGCAAGTCTATGCCCTTTATATATTTTTCTCTTAATAATTTTATTTGCCCTCTCTTCTGCAAGAAAACTTGATTTGTTCCAAATAATATTTCAAAAGTTCACTATTGGTAATTGGTTTGGTCTATGCATTTAGTTGTATAGCTCGGAGAATGGGTATGGGTGTCATGTAGACAAAGACATATCCTGTCTAATGTCCTTCTTTTGCATTCCATTAATTTGGCGGTCTTCATTGTGTGTCTTCTTTAAGCGGGTGGAGCACTATCTAAATGGATCCTTAGCATCAACATCGGAGAGTTTGGATAACACCCCTCCACCTCCTACAAAAAGGCTGCGATTGCGAGGTGACTGGTCTGACACTGGACCACATGCACGTCCAGAGCGAGAAAGAACAGATGAGGGAGGTATGTGTTTACGAAGAAAATTGATAGGTTTACCCTCCACCTTAAAAATTGTAGCAATGAGTAACTTGCAATTTGTTATGACAACTTGCTAGTGAAAGAATGCCAACAACAGGAGGGGGGAATGATGACAACTGTTAACATGGAATATATAGTAATATGTTCAGGTAAACAAGAAAAACCCTTTCTATATCTTTGTCATAATAATAAGAAATATTTTGGTTTTATTACTTTTAAAAAAATTATTGCAGTTTTTATTTTTAAAAAACAAACACATTTTATTTAACCTATAAATCAGCCACTGCTACCTTGCTTTTTTGTTTTTTTATTTGCATTTGAAGAATTAATTTCTCCACAACACATCTCTACTGTAGCCCCGGTAACAATAGATTCATCTGCTCCTGCAGATTCAATTATTTGCTCTGTGCAATGATTGTTCCGCACCTTTGGTTTCAATATCACATTTTAAGAAAAAAAGAAAATATTTTTGACTGCTTCATTTCATTTATAATGTTAATGGTTATTATTATTTAGATTTTTTTAACTAGCTATTGAAGAGGGTGACAGATAAAAGACACTGAAGATTTAAACAAATACAAAATGAAAAAGAATGAATCTAAAGCAAAGCCTATGGAAACTAATACACAACACATGATACCCACATCGACCATGTGGTGTCTTACAGGGACTGGTACTTGCTGCTAATGCAATCAACTCTCTTTCAACAGGGTAGTGAAGTCGGTCAAAATTTCCGACTCCTCATATTTTAGTTCGACTCCTGACTCCAACTGTAATTTATTACTAATATCATATGGCACAAAAATGTATACTTATATGGAGTTTTATGTATGAGTGTGGTGTATGGCACAAACATGTATACTTATATGGTGTTTTATGTATGAGTGTGGTGTATGGCACAAACATGTATACTTATATGGTGTTTTATGTATGAGTGTGGTGTAGGGCACAAACATGTATACTTATATGGTGTTTTATGTATGAGTGTGGTGTAGGGCACAAACATGTATACTTATATGGAGTTTTATGTATGAGTGTGGTGTAGGTGTAAGTAAATGAAGTAGCTTTCATAGATTTCATTTTAAAACTATTTTTCAGTCATACAATAATATAATACCAAAAACTTTAAAATAATGCTCTCAAATAGGATTTGATGATTCTGAGGGCAGAAAACAAGCTGGTGTTCCACAGTGACTTGAGTCGGTGGTAATACTGTGACAGTCAAAGAGGTATCTTGCGTAATCTCGGGAAAGCAGGGTCTCACATTTTTAGTGCTCAGTTAATAAGTATGGTCAAATTTCTCAATCTCTTGGTAAAAAAATATTTTGAATTTAGTTAATCATGATGGAGTTTCTCTCTCTTTCTCCAAAATTTTCCAAATTTAGGTGCTGATATTTGAATCAATCCTGTGTGTCTAGATATTTTTCAAAATCTTCATCTTCATAGTTACTATTGATGAAGATGGTGAAGGTGATTGAATGCTGTCATGTAGCGACCTGACTGTCTCATCTTCCTCTTGTATACTTTTCATACAAACTTCTAATTTGTATAGCAGAAGATTTGTTTGTTTTATGCTCACTATTACAATAATTTCACAAAGTACTTTTTTTTAATCTCTGCTGATTAAAATACTAAATTAATAATAAACAAGTACTTTCAGATATATTTAAGTTTTTTAAAGTTTTCTTACCCCTGCCCCCCCTTCCCCCCCATGTTCAAATGTGGATCAGCGTTAGCCACGTTTCATAAAATTGAGAGTTGGAGCTGTGACATTTTTACTGACTCATGCTTCACTAAGGTCCAGCCAACTCCATGACTCCACAGTCCTGCTTCTGTATTTAAATTGATCTGAATATGGCTGAGTTACTTTGGTACAGATGCATTTGACTGCCCAAAAGGGTGGGTATCTGTGTGCTTGAATATGTCTCCAGCCCACAAAGGGCACGCAAGACGAATTCAAGATGAATAAGTACATTATTATTTGCTATTCTGATTCTATATTCTTGCAATCGCGACTCACATCTAACCTGAAATTTATCACCAGTAATTAATTTTTTTTTTTTTTAAGTAGATAGAAAATCATGATTTTTTGTGAAAAAATATTACCTTATAAAATTATTCATAGATCTCAGTCACACCAGAAATATATTACATGCAATAAATATCAATCAAGGCTCTTGTAATAAAGTTCCCTGAATTAAATATCTCCACAATATCTCAAAGTATTCGAATGGGTTACAGTTAGAAGAACTTCATAAAACAGGCCCAGAATAAAGTATGAAATTGTCACACCATGATATCCATGGAAGTTAGATAGTTTCTCTTAATGGCGATGAAGTTTCCTAAATTAGTTGCAAATAGTGGCTTGAAGCTGGTTGGAGAATATTAAAGTCTTCATGTTTACTAGTAAATGTATAGGCAAATGCTTCCTTGCTGTGGGTAGCAACATGCCATGAAATATTTCTTGACACTGGACAGTGGTCATACTACAGGACTGTATGTGTCCCTTTTCAACACGCTTAGATGAAGTATTCTAGCCTCATGCAGTCATATTCTTCTATGTTGAGGAAATACATAAGTTCTTTAAATGTAGTAAGCATGTTGAAGAAGTCAATAAGTTCTTTAAATTTAATAAGCACAGTAGAGACTTCCTCTGTTGAAGAAATCAAGAAGTTCTTTAAATGCAATAAGCATGGTAGTGATAGGTTTAGGTTTTATATTATATAATTTAGAAAACTGCTTCTTGGTCAATTTCTAAGAGGCATAGTAATCCAGGTGACTATCTAAATCATACATCTGCTTGACATGTCAGAATATAGTAAAGTGTGCCTCCTGCTCAGCTGTATGCTTAAAAACAAACTGAGTGTTTATGTTTTACGCATAAGTTTTGTTCTCTTCACTAAAGCTTGGGTAGGCAATTTTTAGTAATCCTTATATCCAAAGAAAAAAATGTGTAGTTAAACAAACTATTCGTAATTTTAGGGTTTCATGACAAGCACCTAAGTAAAAATTCACAGCAGACAAACTGTACCTAGGCTTTTGTTTCTGTTTTCAGACCAGCCTCAAATAAATTTAATGCAGAGAATGTCAGACATGCTGACAAGGTGGCTAGATGGGGGCTTACGACGCAGAGATGGAGATGGAAGCCAGCGAGAAGAGGTTGCAGTTGAAGAAGAGGTTGCAGTTGAAGAAGAGGTTGCAGAGGTAGCTGGAGATGCTGCAGTTACAGAGGTAGTTGCTGTGGTTGCAGATGCAAATGATGCGATTGTAGAAAGAAACAGCTCTGTTCTAAATGAACAAATTTCAGACATTCCACATCAAGCCTCTTCTCCAAATGTTGTAAATAGTACCATAATGGAAGCAGACAGTGCTAAAGAAGAATCATCACATTTACAATCTGATTCCTTGGAAAATAATTCTGAGCAAACATCAGACCTCTCTCAGAAGGTAAATTACCCCACTTGCAATGAGAAGCTATCAAGACTTGAAGACACTCATGTGTTTAATGACAAGCATAATCCCCTAATGGATGGTACATACAATCCACATGATGTAAAGGACAAGCTGGTTTTTGATTCCCCATGTTGCTTGGATAAGCAGGTCCAGCCATTGGTTTCATCTGGCCCACTTGTAACTAGTTTGGGCTGTGATGATGTGGTTGGGGAGTCATCAGTTACCTTTGTGCAAAACTTTGAGTTAAGAGATATTGAGAAACCACAGTTCTCACAATCAGAATCCCTTCTTCCTGCAGATGATTTCAGTTTGGGAAAAGACAGTGAAATTGTGACAGAAATCCACTCAAGGGCAGACAGTGCACTTTGTGAAAAGTCAGCAGATTGTCAGCCCCAGGAGTTGATTACAAAGGAATGGATTAATGATCCGGGTAGCAGATTTCCAGGAATCAGTAATCCTGGTAAGATGATGAATTGTGAGGCAGGCTGCATTGGGGTCGGAGAGTATGGGAGCCCCTATAGAGTTGTATTAACCACTGAAAATGACACTTCATTAGCTGATGAAAATTATGCCAAGTCCAGTTCAGTGGCAGAGTGTTGGAAATCAGAAACCACTGTTGTGAGTTCAGAAACTGGTCTTGCACAGTACTCAGGGTGTATGAAGAATTCAGAGATACCAGGGTGTGTGATGGATATGGATATACCAGGGTGTGTGATGGATACAGAGGCGTCACTTTTGACAGGATGCATGACTGAATGTAAACATGAGGTATTTCCTGGGGAGAGTGCCAAAAGAGATGATAGTGAACATATTCTTGCCGTGCCTGGCTTAGTTAAACGTTTTGGTTGCGATTCTTGTGCAGGAAATATTGCTACTCCCCAAGACAGCTTATCTAATTCACAGAAACTTCAGGACTATTCAATGGACACTGTGGTCAGTGCCAGTGGACAGTTAAGCTTAATAGATCCCAAGAGAATTACTTCACAGAGCACATCTTTAGACTCGACAGTGAGTGAACAGTGTGTATCAGACTATTCTCTGTCTTTACTACAAGGTGATGGAAAAGGAGAGGCCTCCACTTCAACAGCATTGCAGACTGGGCATCAGCTAAAGGTAGGGCCTTGCCAACCTCTTAGTATAACTGATGACAAGAACAGACTCCAGTCAACTTCTCCCTGCACAATCACCATCCATTCACCGACAGTGGACATGGAGAATGACACTGTTGGTGAATTGTTGGAGACTGGGAGGTTGGAGCAGAGAGATGTTATGGAAGGGACAAGACTTGAAGAGCATGATGAGGCTACAACAGGCAAGTTTTTTACTGTTGTTTTCTTTCTTTCTTTAATATTTTTTATGTCACATCTTAAGTACATTTAACTTAGTGAATTTAACCAACTACATTTCGTCAAAAGTTTGATAACAAAGAAAACAATAGTTTGACAATTCTGGCCAACATCTGGAATGAATGTTGAGATGAAAGATTTCTGCTGTGTCTTCAGTTGGTCAAACTTCCTGCATACATTCCAGTCGTAGTATCAGAGTCTCACCATACTGAGAGTGATTTTAATATATATTTTTCATAATTTAATTGTCCTCTAAATAAACTCAAAGCCAATTGCCTGCATTTCATTTAATCAAATTTAATGTGCATTCAAAGAAACATTGATCTGTTCAGTGCTGAATGAAAATCGGCTGTTAGACTGATTGAAAGACTCGTCGTTCATCATTTTGGCACAATACTAATCATCATTGTATTTCTGAATATACACAATCATTGGTGTATGTGCTGTAGTCGGAATGTAATCCCTGTGTAACCGTAAGATGTGACCCCCCAGTACAAAATATAAATAGATTTTTACTTAATTAAATGTATTTATTAGTTTTTCTATATGCAAAAGCAATTTAACATTTAGTTTTCTCTTCATGTAATGATTTGAATAATAAATTAGAATAATCCTCTTATGGTTGGGCCTGTAAATATATTGTTATAAAGTTATATGTAAATAATTTGCTGATGGGTAATTTTTTTCAGAATTTTAAATATACTTTTAAAATTTCAGTATAGTAAGCTGTGCTCTTTTTTTCCCCAACATTTTTTTCCTCATTACAACCACCAGTAGAGAAGTTTGGAAATGCAGTAATTTTAATTTTTTATAACAATTAACATTTATTATACATTTAGGTTTAGGTGTACATGTTATAGTACTAGTAGTATCCATCATTTGCCTGCTATTACAAAACAGTTCTTGCTTCCATAAAATAGTCTTAGCATGCTTGCCTGCTATTACAAAACAGTTCTTGCTTCCATAAAATAGTCATAGCATGCTTGCCTGCTATTACAAAACAGTTCTTGCTTCCATAAAATAGTCTTAGCATGCTTGCCTGCTATTAAAAACAGTTCTTGCTTCCATAAAATAGTCTTAGCATGCTTGCCTGCTATTACAAAACAGTTCTTGCTTCCATAAAATAGTCTTAGCAATCTTGCCTGCTATTACAAAACAGTTCTTGCTTCCATAAAATAGTCTTAGCAATCTTGCCTGCTATTACAAAACAGTTCTTGCTTCCATAAAATAGTCTTAGCAATCTTGCCTGCATTCGGCATTAATGACAGCCACACCAGTCAATCACTTGTAAACTTCAAGATTGCCGCTTTCAACCACCAGTACTTTACTACTAATTCAGTAATTGACATTTACGATTTAGCTATATTTCAATCTTCGTTCACTTATCGCTAATTCAGTAATTGATATTTAGCTGTATTTCGATCTTTATTCACTTATCACTAATTCAGTAATTGACATTTAGCTGTATTTCAATCTTTATTCACTTATCACTAATTCAGTAATTGACATTTAGCTGTATTTCAATCTTTATTCACTTATCACTAAGTTGCATATTAAATCCGTGCTGTATATTTTTTATGCAAAACTACATGTTGTACAACTTGTAGGCAGTTAGCAGATGTGTCATTGTATGTGTGTGTGTGTGTGTGTGTGTGTGTGTGTGTGTGTGTGTGTGTGTGTGTGTGTGTGTGTGTGTGCATTTTTAAAATTAATTTTATTCTTGTTAGTTGGACTGAATTCCAAATAATAAAATATGTTGATTTCTTAATGACAAGGAAAATAAACAGGAGGAGAAACTGAAGACTGACTTTCATTAAAATTACAGAACACTAATTTGCTAACATCCCTTTGCAATAAAACCTCTTTCATATATTATGATTCACTTTAGTTTAATTCCCATTCCCAAACTTTGATTTACATCATAAGGACAACATCTTTCACAAATTCTGGTTACCAAAAGTCATATGGATATGACATTGTGGCTCATTAGTCAGCTGTTTGATTCTAATTTACTGGTCAAGTAGTATAAATTGTAATTTCAAATTTTATGCTTTAAAATGGTTAAGTCTGTAAACAGTTTAAATTGAAACCAAAAATAGTATCCAGGTGTATAGAGGAGCAATTGTTTGCAGATATACTGTTTGGTTAATTTTACCAATAAACTAGGGAAGAAATGTTACCCTGCCACTAGCAATTTAGCATGGAGCTTTATGCTGTCACTGTGTCACTGTGTCAGTGTCAAGTGGAACAATCTATAATCATAATGACCTTTGCTCTTTCTATCCTATCAGCAGTAACCACAGCACAGATTTCTGCAGCAGCAAAACCAGGCAACTCCAGTTCTTCTAGCACTTTACGACATCGAAGAATGGGCCACAGCGGACCACCCACTGGTGACTTTCAGCTTGTGGTTGATGATGACGATGATGATGATGATGATAGAGAAGAAGAAGATGAAGAAGGAAGAGAACGAATTCAGTTTCGGCCAATGTCAGTATGGAACTATGGGTAGGCCTACATATAAACTTGTATTATTATTATTTTTATTATTATTTTTAGCAGAACTTTAAAACTCAGGGTTTGGTAATCAGTTAAAAAGTTGGCTCATTTTGAAGTTGTTATGTACTTGCATTGAAATAAATATTTTCTCACTGAAAATTATACTTATTTACCTGATGTTTTTATTTGCTTCAACAACAGAGGTGAGCAAGAACGGCATAGTGCTGCTCTGCGAATGCAGAATATTTATCGCAAACACCTAGAACAACGAGAAGAGAGGGCAATGGCAGCTGTTTATCAGCCACAGTCCGTACAGTCCTACACTGGGCATCGCAATGGTCGAACAATGGTACATAACTATGCAAGCATGACTTGCATTTTACACTTAAGCCATGAATAGTGTTTTTTCATTTATTAATACATGTAGTCTGATGTATGTTTTACTGATCAGTGCTTCTTACTATTCTGTAAGAGATGTGCCTTATACTTTACTATAGCTTGTTTATGACAATAGCTTTACTGTAGCTTGTTTATGGCAATAGCTTTACTGTAGCTTGTTTATGACAATAGCTTTACTGTAGCTTGTTTATGACAATAGCTTTACTGTAGCTTGTTTATGACAATAGCTTTACTGTAGCTTGTTTATGACAATAGCTTTACTGTAGCTTGTTTATGACAATAGCTTTCAAAGTTGTAGTGCTTCCAGTACCTGTCTGGTAAACTCATTTGTAGAGATTTCAGTATATACTGAATACATCTTTTATAACAGTTTTCAGGGTTGTATTATTTTTTCACAGTATTACTGTGTATAGAATTCTGTGTCACACAATAGAAACATATAATATATTGGTTTCAGTGTAGATGTTTGGAATTTCATCTTGTTAATTTTCAGATACATAAAATTTATTTCTTCATTATTGTGTGTGTGTGTGTGTGTGTATATGTATTTGCTTTCTCATCAAGAGACAATCTTGTCCAGTTTGCTAATGTCGGTTTTATATTAAATCATGTCAATCATGCACAGATAAAGGAGGCAAATTTCTGGGGTGACAGCATTGTGATGAGTGGGTCTGACTGTGGACGCATTTTTATGTGGGATCGAAACACAGCTCATTTGATTATGTTATTAGAAGCCGATCGCCATGTTGTCAATTGTCTTCAGCCACATCCTTATGATCCTTGTAAGTATAGAAACAGGTTTTTGAAAGTATTGTATGCTTTGAATACAATTATTTTGACTAATAAGTTCTTACAACAAGAATTCTCAAGTTTTCAATAAGCATCTTTTTTACCAAGATTGTTTTGGGAAATTAAGAACTTTCTTTTCTTTTTCTTTTTCTTTTTCGTGATAAAGTTGGCCACCACACCACAGGTTTAGTCTTTGAAAAGACTATGGAATTTAAGGTTTTAAATGCTGTTGAAATTGTATTTCAAATGTGAAATAGCAGAAAGTAATTTTATTATTTTTGGATTTTGTAGATCTGGCTTCCAGTGGCATTGACTATGATGTAAAAGTTTGGGCTCCCCTGGAAGAGGAACCATCTTTTGATAGCGAAATGGCTGATGAGGTGAAAACTTTGTCTTGTTAGAGTCTAGAAATCTTAAGTGCTCAGCAGAGAAAGATTGTGAGCAATTTGTTGTTGAGAATCCTGTTAAATCTTTAATATTGTGTTTACAATAAAAAAAAAAAAAAAAGTAAAATTCCACAATTTACAGAAATGTTTTCCTTTCATCAGGTTATTCGACGTAATCAAATCATGTTGGAGGAGACGAGGGATACTATCACTGTTCCAGCGGCCTTCATGTTACGAGTGCTTGCTTCCCTTAACCAGATACGTGCAGGTGTGTGATGCCTTGTGAACAGTTTTCTTGCATTGTCTCCCTTGGTTAATTTTCTCTCTCTTTCTCTCACACACAGACATGTGCACACATACATACCTGCACATATTTTATATCATTTATAATTAATGCAAAAGTCAACATATTTTCATCTCTAAATACTAAATGGCAGTAAGATTAGGTAATAAAAATAGTTATTGTTGTGACTTCAGTCAGTCTTCGTCTCTGAATACTTAATGGCAGTAAGAAAAGATAATAAAAGTAGTTGTTTTTGCGACCAGTCTTCATCTGTAAACAGTATTTTTAAAAAATAGTTCAAACCTTTTTCAGAATTGAAATGCGGTACTGATTGTTGCCACATGTGAATCAAAGGCTTACCTTATTGCCTTCAGCATTCTTTTTTAAATTACTCGACTTCAGTTAATAGATAATCATTACTTTGTGTTCCCAGTGGATATCTTTTAATTGTTCAGATTTGTTAGTACTGTTTTATTTGGACTTGTATTTATTTAAACAAGTCTGTTTTATTTGGATTTTATATTGCATTTATCTAAACAGTTCTATTTTTTATTTATATTGTATTTATCTAAACAAATAAGTCATTCATAAGTCTGCCACCAGAACTTATAAACCTCATAAGATATTGTGTGCATGCATGCTCGCGCGCGTGCCACAGAAGACAGTGTATATTCAAGGTGAAATTTCTATCCACATATAGGTAGTGCGATCTGTAGAATGAGATATTTCAAACCTTTCTTAATGGTCCCTTAAACTTGAAATGAGACTACATTTTATGTTAGCATTTTGGGGGCTACATCTTGACTGAGAGTAGGTACATCGGTATGCTTTTGACACAAGACAGTAAACAGCAAGATGGCTTCCATCATGGAGACTGAGAAGAGGTTAAAGTTTACTATTGTAATATGTTATAATTATGCATCAGACAATTTAAGTTTTATAAAATTCTACATTAGACTATATGTCAAGGGCATAAATAATAAAACTCCAATTAAGTAAAATATGTTTCTATCCTTAAGCTTTAATTTTATTGAATTTTAAAAAATTTCTTAATAAACTGCATCAGAAGTTTGATTATCTTGGGAGAAAAGATAGAGTTAAGTATATTCTTTCATTTCTGGGTTTAATTATAATATATTTATAATAAGAATATTTTGCATTAATAGTGTAGTACAGGGGTGCACAAACATTTTAGGCCAGAGGGCCAAATTTCCAATTGATAGTGCGTGGAGAGCTACAAGTCAGATTGCACATGGATGACTCAGTAGGAAAAAAACAACACAAATAATGAAATAAAGTCCTCCGGGGGCCACAGAGAGCCCCGTCTTGGGCCAAATGCGCTCTGTGGTTTGTGCACCCCTGGTGTAGTAAGTATTGAACTGATTGAATGCATATTTGGATGAGTGTATTTATACACAAAAGTAAACTGTCATAATTGAAAGATTTATATATTTGTGGATTTTTTTAGGAACACCCAGTTCTGTGCATTAATATCCAAGTATAGTTTTGTAATCTTAGCTGCCATATTTTCAGATATTCTTTAGATGTACATTTGTCACCTGTCCTTTTGTTGACCATCACACATTTTTTAAATTCTCCTTTATGGTGACATGCTTTGTTCAGTGCTTCTCTTGGTCAGTGTTTAAAATAATGTTTTGAAAAATATTTGAAAGAATGCACCAAACTGTTGCTTTAAACATGTCTATCCTACACATCATATAGATAGGCTGGGTTGCCATACATTGCATATCTTGCAGATAGTCAAATGGGTAAAATTATTACATTGTATTCAGTTTACTAATACTGAACCAAAACACCTGACATGACCAATTTAACTTTTTTCCTGCTGTTGATTGATAATTCTATCTAGTTGGTATTTAACTGGTTCCCCTAAAGTCATGAGAAAATTTTGCTTTTATTCAGGAAGGTTTATTGCTAAAGATCACACTAATCATAAGCTTTCTGATTATTAATAGCAACATATAAAAAATATAAATGGCCATATCTTTTGGTGATTTTGTTTAGTAGGTCGCTCAGGAGCTAGGCAGCAGCAGGAATCTTCAGATGACTGAAGGAACCATTTCTGAAATAATAGTCAACAGTTCCAGATATTTTTCAAGTGCCAAGTTAATTTATTTTGTGTGCATGATGCAAATATGTCTGGTTTGAAGTTTTGCACCATTGACAAGCACTGGAAAGACTTTGGGAATGGTGTTCACCAGGCAGCAGAACATTTCTCAATTTTTTTGTCATCATGGCCATGCTAAGCACTTCCCACTTTCGTCTTCAGACACCAGTGTTGACTCTTTATCAGCTTGAATGAGAATCCTATAAATAAACACTGTCAAACTGCATTTTTATTATTATTAGCCATTTTTCAACACAAAACATTTGCAGTATGTAATGCAATCGTTTCATTTGTAGGTAATGTTGTTCACATGTATATACATATATAAAACTTGTTTGTGTTGTGACTAAGAACATGTAAATTTGTTTTTGATTCCACGAGTTTGTATATTGTTGCTTTGTAGACTGCAGTACAGTTTTTCCCTTAGTGGCTTCCTGTTTTGTTCGACCCTAGCATGGTTTGTTTGATTTTTTTTATAAATGCAGCTACTGACTGACTGAATATTAAAGTGCAATATAATTTGCCCACAGTGTTTTGTCTTGTGGTTTTATTTTCACATATGCAGATCCAGTAGAAATCATTGTATATGTAGAAAGCTGTGGACTGGATACTAAGACTGCTTCTTACAAAATATGAAGCAAACAGAGTGATAATATATTTCATAAATTTAATTTATGCATTACATTTATTTTCAGTTTTTCAGCATGTTTAGTCTCACTCAATGATGGCTCTACCAATAAGCACAAAGTGGGAAGAAAACAAAATTTCATTTAAAATCTAAAAAAAAAATAAATTCAGAAATAACTTTTTTCTCTTGCCACAAGATAACTTTTCTGATTGAACTGCTTTAAATAGTAGTCAATCAGTCTTTAAAAAAAAAAAAAATATTGATCACCAACATATACACATAATTTACATGCACACATAAATATGTGTCAGATTTGTTTTGCATAAGATGTGATCTTGACAAAGAGCAGACAAATCCAGCATCACTAAATATTTGTGCACTACACCAAGATTCTAGAGCAAGAAAGAGAAGAGACAAAAACACATTTGTTTACAATAAATAGTTCATTATGAAATGATTTGTCTGGTGGTATTTCTTAGAAGGTGCTTCAAAGTATATTTATATAAACAGCATACTTATGCCATAGTAAATCCTTGAAAATGGGGACAGGCAGAGTGAGATCATATTGTTACATAACTGAGTCTGACATAAATGTGTTATTATTTATGTGCAACATACATCCTTTAGAATAGATACATGCAATGTATAGGGCCATAAATGATTGTTGTCATTTAATCCACAAACTGTGAAACTATTGAGCCATTTCTTTAATACATACATGTTTACAATAAAGCGCACACACAAAAAAATCTACACTTGTGTTCAATATGACCAGAAGAGATTTTCTTCTTCACATTGTGTACACATAAAGATTTCATTGGATTGTCTAATGGGAAAACTTGGCAAGGATGCAAATCTAAATCTAAATCTCTAATTCATTTATAGTATTCTAATATACTTTTCAGAAATCAAAATATTTGTATAAATTTAACTTTGATGCTATGGGGATGTTTACTATACGCTTTCAGTTCTTAGAACTAATATATTGTTGCTCTTCCTATGAAAAGCATACAATAAATATTGACTTGAAAAATACACTTCATTATTATGTTTTAAATACCATCCACTTTATGTCTTCAATTGATGAAAATAATGACAATTTTTTGTACATGCTTGTTAGACAGAAAACACTTTAACATTTGACAATTTCTTGAGGAAGATGTCAGAGCAGTCTCATTATCAAACACACTTGAGATTATTTGGATTTTAGAACCAGATGTAGATAATTACACAGAGTTTATAGAAGACAAAACAAACAAGTGCCTTGTAAAATAGGATCACCAGCTTTTTCACAGTGCATCTAAATGTGACATTTACGTTTAGTGCCTTACACTTTAAGCTGGAAATTCAGGCTTGACAATATCTGCAAAAAGCAAGCTAGATGGGACATATTTTTAACCATAGCAGAGTTACCAAGACCTAACTTATGTTTCTTTGCTCTGAATTTAATTATTTTTTAAATTGAAATGATTTTATTGAAACAGTCTGACGATTGGTGTAAATGTTTTTTCTCATTTCTTGCTTCCATGTTTGTAAATACTAATTTTAGACTTTAATAAGTTAAATGCTGTTAGTAAAAAATCTCACGTGTCTTAAAGGCAATTTTTTCAAGCTTTTCATAGATCTTAATTTCCATCTCTGCTTGGCAATGCATAATTATATGAGAATATTCTTCATTATTTTCTCTTCATATTATGAAGTATAACTTAAGACAAATTTCAATCTGTTATGAAAATGAAGTAATGTAGCAACATTAAATTATTTTGAAAGCATTTTAAAAGCAAAAAAAAATGCTGAAAACAGAAATTCATAATTTTTCATTGTGAATTTCTATTTTATATTTTTCATGTAGGTCATAAGGTTTTGCATAGTTTTTCACTTTACGGACCACAAGATTTTCGTTCATAGTTGGGTAATGACACTGCAAGTTAACTTTCAGTGATGCTGATTGGAAAAAGCCTGGGTGAAAATAATAAGCTGTGTGCCTATACAGGCATTTCTCTTTATTTACATTTAACAAAAAATGCCATGAAAGGAGAATTCCCCCTTTAAGTGGTATTGGTAAATGTGTTGCCCATATGAATGCACAAGGAGTTTCTGTGGCCTGAAATATATCAGTTTGTGCATGAATTTGTGGGGATGCTGGTGCTTATTTTTACTTTGTTTTAACAAAGAAGCATTAATTGGTTGTGAATTTCTTTTAAATAAACTGTTTTAATATACACATCCAGCAACTTTATCTTCATATCACTTCATTTAGGGTGTAATTTTCATCTGTTCATCTCTTTAGTGAGTTAAGGGCCTTTGTGACAATTTCCCCTGCACTTTTCACAATGGTAGGAAATGTTTGTCAAGTTTGGAATCTGAAGGCACTCATATTTTGCTGATGACACATAGTGTTCAATTTGACATCATTCCTGCACTATCTCATGCTTTGTTGTCCACCCCCCCTCCCCAAAAGTTTTTTACTTGTGGCTGCAGCAAATTGTTTGACATAATTCTTTTACTGCCTCCGTTGATTGCCCCTAGTTTTTCATTCATGGCTGCAACAGGAGAAATACATTTCTAGCAAACTCAGAAAATCCTAAATGCATTGTGCTCCCATTATCAAACGCGCAGGATGTGTTGACATGGAGTTGTGTAAGCAGAAAGGTGAAAGAAAATTTTGGATGTGCATAAAAGAACTTTTTGTGTAGAGAAAATTCATTGGCCCACCAATTTGATATAAATTAAAACACAGAGTTTTCATACAATTTCTCAATAATTTGGTCACTCACATGCATCGATGAAGATTTGGATAACAGGATTTCCTGTACATTTAGCTAAAAAGGAAACAGAAATAACAGCAGTAACTTAATGAAATATATTTTTTTACTATTAAAAAATTAACATATAAGAGTGGATTTCTGCACATGTAAGTCTCATCTATTGTTATTTACTTTTTAGGATTTCTTGAAAGTATTAGAATAATCAGTGAGGTAAAATATATATTTAAAATTAAAAAATAACCATTGCCATTCTGAGGTGAGTTGTCTAAAATGTGATTCAAGTACTGACCTAGAAGTTGTCTAAAATGTGATTCAAGTACTGACTTGGAAGATGTCTAAAATATATTTTGAGTACTGACTTCGAAGGTTTAGCATTAATTGCTTTTGATATTATTTTTAACTGCAGCTTTAAGCAGAAAGTACTTCCATTACCGCAGTAATTACAAAGAGCCTCACTCTTTATTTACTCATTATCACACACATTCAGTATGCTTATCTCCATATTTTGCAGATATCAACAAAAGAACTCATACTTTTTAAGCTTGAGCTTACACACACTTAAATGTCAACTTGGTACAACATATTATCAAAGAAGACATAACAATCATATCTCAAAGAATACTTTTGAGCTGTCTGATGTATTAAAATTTGTTTGTGTTAGATAACTGTTTGTTGTATATTACTTTTATTAGTTCCAATGTATTAAAATTTGTCTGTTAAATTTCTGTTTGTTGTACATTGGTATCAGCACTCTGCATTTCCAAGTAAGTTCCAATTATATACTATTACTCTTTTATTAATAAATTAAATTTTGTGTGCTTTGATCTGGTTTATTCATTTTTTTAGATACTGTGCTTAGAGTACTGATTAAGACTATAAAAATTTAATGTATAACTTGCTGCAGATGGATATTTGTATATTTAATCTAAGTGAAACATGATTTGGTGCATCACTACACATGATTAAAATATAAGAAACCAGTTATTGTGTTCATGCATCAATGATTTACTCTATGTGACCGATTTGTTTAAATAAATACTTAAAAGTTGTGAATGATCTCCCCTGTTAAGTGTTATATGAATGAGCAAACATTTGTATAATTTTACATGAAGTTAGTACATTAATTTAGGAATTCACCACTCTTCAGGATTGTTATGTGCCACCAAATTTTGAAACTATGTGAATATATATATTTTTCTTTTAAAAATAAGATAGTTATTTATCCTGTTTATGATAACCTGCTTCCAGCTGGTGTTGGTTTTGTGGGTGCAGGAGCTTAAAGATTCCATAATATATAAGACAATCAAATGAAGACATGTATTTTGGGCACATTACTGAGTTGCTGTTTAATTTTAATTTTTTATTTGAACTTTACCGCAAGCGAAAGACAACAGGTGCCACATCAATGTCACAAATACAAACTGTTTTTAGTACATGAACACTTTTTCCAGGTTTAACTTTTCTTTTTTTAAGTTTATCTTTCATGTAACAGTCTTGTAGAATTTATTATTTATACATTCTGTACCTGACAGTTTTATTGCAGTACAACTAGAATCAGATATTATTTTTATGTATAAATAGATATAGTGCTTAGCATAAATATTCAACAGTGGACCAAAAACTTGGTGTAGACAGCTGTTAAAGGTAGCATTTTAAAAAATTTTAAATCCATAGTACAAATTTATATAATTTGGAAAAATATTTTCAATCAAGACATGGGGCATGATTCTTTAAAGCAGGCCACTCTTCATGAATGTATGGCACTTTAAATTTTTCGGTCAGTCATGCACAGAATGGATCAATCAAATTCAAAATCTAAATTCAATTTATACATGATGAAATTAATGTATACTGTAAATTTAGAACATCATTTATATAAATGACTGATATTCAGATGATTTATTTATACTGGTTTTGCACACAAGATATACAGATATAAAATCGAATGAAAATTCATTTGTATATCAAAGAATTTAGTTTAGACTTTCTAATGGATATATTCAATTTTAATTTTAAAAAAAAGGAAAAGTTTGAACAAGTTTTAAATTGATTCTTTTTTTTTTAAATGCTGACAGTATAAAGGCAGTTCTCTGATATTAAATTTTATTGATAAACAATATAGTTTTATTTTATTTAAATTTTTAAAGATTTTATTAGTGGAGAGAATACTGATTGGCTTTTTATTGTGTTATTTTAAAAAAAAAAGCTTTTGTTGTTCCGAGGGGCTGTAAGGTATCATAACCATTATCTTTCAACAAGGTCAAGGGCAACAAGTAAATGTACATCAACAAAAACCATAGGTGAATAGGACAGTGTGATAATGCCCAGTTCAGACTCCAGCTTGTGTAGTTTTGTTTATTTTAAATGTTCTGAAAGGACACGAGGTACCAAAGGCCTTGCTGTACAAGGACTGACCAAAAACAATACATAAAATATGCAACTAGCTTTTCTTCACTCCTGCTTGATATTTTTTACATAAACACATACTTTGGTTTAAGTTCACAGTGTGACTCCAGCCTGTGATCTGCCTCCTCTTGTCATGCATGCTTGTGTCTGGACAGTGGTCTTGCCCTTAAGAGTCATGCATGCTTGTGTCTGGACAGTGGTCTTGCCCTTAAGAGTCAAGCATGATTGTGCCTGGGCAGTGATCTTGCCCTTAGAGTTATGAATGCTTGTGTCTGGACAATGGTCTTGCCCTTAGAGTCATGCATGCTTGTGTCTGAGCAGTGGTCTTGCCCTAATGGTTATATATGTTTGTGTCTGGGTTGTGATAAGGGTCATACATGCTGGTGTCATGGCAGCAGTCTTTCTCCTCACAGTCATGCATGCTTGTATCCGGGCAGAGGTCTTTCTCTTCACAGTCATATATGCTTGTGTCTGGGCAGTGGTCTTGCCTCTCAAGAGTCAAATATGCTTGAGTCTGAGCGGTGGTCTTGTCCATCAGGGTCATATATACTGGAGTTTGGGTTTTGGTCTTGCCCGTCAGGGTCATATATGTTTGTGTCTGGGCTGTGGTCTTGGATCACACATCCTTTGTCTCTAGGTCATGGTTGGCCCCTCACAGTCAGTAATGCTCTTTTATTTTAGCGGTGGTCTTCCATAACCATGCCATGCTACCAACTATCTCACACACAATTCTACAAGTACAATAAGTGGTTTACTTTGTTAATTCCTACAAGTACAATAAGTGGTTTACTTTGTTAATTCCTTCAAGTACAATAAGTGGTTTACTTTGTTAATTCCTCAAGTCAGCAAACGCATACTGACATCACATTACACTGCAAGTTTCCCTCAAAATGCAAGCAGTTGCACAAACAAAAATTATCAAATTGTAAAACTATAATAATAAAGAGAAAATGTAAAAATCAGAATAGTTTAACAATTAATAATCTGTATAAAATACACTAATCAAACTAACAAAAAATGTTGGTGATAATTAAAATGCTGTTAAATAAAAAGGTTCAAGTTTAATTAAATTTCACTGAGCCGTTAAGTTATTTCAAAAATTTAAGGTTCAAATCAAACTTTATTTGGATGCATTTAATCAATACAGAACCAAAGAAAATAGGTGAGTGTGGAAGGGTGCATTTTGTTGTCCCCTCCCCCACCTCATTCCACCTTAAGAGAAAATTGCAACACTGAAACTGATTTCAATTAAACCAAACAAACTTTTCCCATAGGATGAACAGCAAAACATGATGACAAAAGTTCAACCACAAATTACTGCTGTGAATGTCTTATGAAAGAGACTTTAACTAAGACCTGTTTTTTTTTTTTTTGCACCAATGATCATACTCCTAGTCTTTTGAAAGACTTTGTTTACCCATTTTAAAAAATATAATACCATCACTCCTGATATCTTCAATACAGCACCAACTTACCTGACAGTCTTAAAAAAACCTACAAGTATAACACCTGATAAAAACACTCACAAATTTTATTGTTTGCAATTAGTTTCACATTGTACAATAACTTCACTAATAGGAGATGAAAAGAATAGCTTAACATTAAATATAAATGCATTCCTTCTTCTGAAGCAGAAATTGTAACAAAAATATGGGTTATCTAAACCAAAGAGGAAGACTAAGCCTATCCCAATACTTGTTTGACACTTCCAAGTCTTTTCGATTTTGTGCTTTGAATTCTTGTACTTGCTTTTCTGATTCAGTTTTATTTTCCTTGAAGATATCTGGGAACTCAAAAGTTTCTCCATCTCCCTGTAAGACCATAAAAACAATTGCCAAATTAAAAAAAAACAAACTAGTTTACAATATTGGTGCCAATTTTTAAGAGCAATAGGCAATTTTGATAGAATAGCAATAGACAAAGGCAATTCTTGATAGAACAGCAACAGATAAAGGCAATTCTTGATAGAACAGCAACAGATAAAGGCAATTCTTGACAGAACAGCAATAAATAAAGGCAATTCTTGATAGATCAGCAACAGATAAAGGCAATTCTTCATAGAACAACAATAGATAAAGGCAATTCTTGATAGATCAGCAACAGATAAAGACAATTCTTGATAGATCAGCAACAGATAAGGTAATTCTTGATAGAATAGCAATAGATTAAGACAGTATTACACAAAAATTTGCTATTTTCAAAAACACACTGCACAAGGTCAGATATTCAGAAAGGAAGGCATAAGTATATAAAAATCCATGTACATAATTTTACAAATATAGATTACAAATTCTGACTACAGATCAAAACTGCCAAAAATTAGATACAAACCAGTTGTACATATGCAACCTTGTAGTCGTCTTCCTTTGCCATCACATGGCCTCGTACAGGGTGTTTTATATCTCCTCCTGTAATAAATAAAATATTGTCTTACACATCTGATTATAAAAAATATATATATTTGAACAAAATATAAACATAATTATAAAAAAAAACATACTTCTACAAAATAATATGTCATATATATGATTATAAAGAAAACATACTTCTACAAAATAATATGTCATATATATGATTATTAAAATGCATTAAAACATAGCAACATAATTATTCAAAAGTAAAATACAGATTTGGGGTTAAGTAGAACACACAAAATACTGCTAATGTCTTTCTTTCTATGCATGATCAATGTAAAATAAAAGTGACTGAATTGTCTATGCTAGTTTTAAAATTAATTTAACACTTAGTAACATCATTTGACAATGACATTAGGCATAAAGAAGAATGAAGCTTGATTCTTATTTTTATTTTTTATATATAATGTATTTTTAATGTATTTTTATTTATTAAAAATGTATTGCATTACATTTTTTATAATAATACACTATTATATAGTATTAATCTTTAATACTAAGGTGTGCCTCTAGAATCTAGATGGAGTTAACATCTTTAGTTTCATTCTTAAGTAAGTGAGAATCTTTAATACCAAGATGTACCTCTATATTGACTTAACATCTTTAGTTTCATTCTGAAGTTGTGTGTTTAATACCAAGATGTACCTCTATATTGACTTAACATCTTTAGTTTCATTCCGAAGTTGTGTTTAATACCAAGATGTACCTCTATATTGACTTAACATCTTTAGTTTCATTCTGAAGTTGTGTGAAATGAAAGGTGTGATCTGGATTACTTAATAATAAATAAGCAGATTGAGCTATGTGATCATAATGTGATCATAATTCACATCTGACAATTCGTTTATATTCATATGAAAGATTACACCACCACCACCCTAAACAATTAAACAGACATCCAGGTTTTAAAGGGACAGCTTTTACCTAGACAATAAAAAAGCAAACAAAAAATCCCTCCTAAACATACACTCACAAACTAAACAAACACACCAAACAACAAAACAAATCAAAAACAAAACCACACAAACTATACAAAAAGAAAACAATACAAAACACTCAAACTGAAAACAAAATAACACAAACTATACAAAAACAAAACAACATAAACTATACAAAAAGAAAACAATACAAAGCACTCAAACTAAACAAAAAGAAAACAACACAAACTATACAAAAAGAAAACAATACAAAGCAGTCAAACTAAACAAAAAGAAAACAACACAAAATATACAAAAAGAAAACAATACAAAGCACTCAAACTAAACAAAAAGAAAACAACACAAACTATACAAAAAGAAAACAATACAAAGCACTCAAACTAAACAAAAAGAAAACAACACAAAATATACAAAAAGAAAACAACATAGAACACACAGACTAAACAGAACATACAAAACACTCACAAGCTCAATAAAAGCAGAAGAGCATACATTACACTTTTACAGCAATCATAAACTAGCTAACACAAACATTATGATTATTACACTTCTAACAAAAAATAAAACAATTATCTGAGGAAACTGTTTTTGTATAACAATCAGGGTAGATCTAACAACTCCATTTCATTATGAAGTGAAAAATACACAAGTGAAAACAGAAAGAAATAATTGTAATAATCTAGTAAAAAAAATACATATACTTTTACTAATGCCAATGACAAATTCTGCATGAAATAATATTCAAACAACTAAACAAAAGATTAAACAGCATGTAAAAATATAATAGTTAAAACTTTAAAAAAATATAAATAATTAAAACTTCGTACCTATAATGATACTGAAACAATTATGGATCTTTCAATCTTTGTAAGAAAATGAACAGGAAAGATATACTTAAAAAATAATATATAATAAAGGAATAAAATATAACTGTAAAAATATATAATAAAGGAATAAAATATAACTGTAAAAATGGGTGGAGAGAAGGATACTGTGAAGCACTTAAGCTCATTACACAGAGAAGTCAACCGTAATGCCGGCATACTCATCTTTGCTGTTTCCACCCTTCAGTGACTTCTAATATAGTTTATATCTGTCTTTGTCAGTGTTTTCAACATAAAATGCTTTCAAAATTTATTCACATACTCTATCAAGTCACAACTATCTTGTTAATGTGCAGGGCACAACAATTCTCAGCTCTTTTCAAACAGTTTACTTAATTTCCACAAAAGACAGTACAATATGGGGTGGTCATAAATGAATGAGTTCAATTTCAATGACATTCTTCTGATTCAGATCTCTACATCAGTGGTGTGAAAAAAACTCCCAGCCATGAAGTATATTAGATGATATGGTTTCTGCAGAAGTGTGTTTATTGTGCTGATTTTATAAAGTGTCTATCTTGGAGTGGACACAGCTAACAGGAACAGATAAGAGATTACAGATGACTTTTGCAGATGTGCTTGCGGTGAGTAGACTTCCCTTTAAAAACAATTTAACAAAAGGGAGTGTAGTAAGTCCATTTTTTAGATAGTTTCTGCAAGAATGTATGCACCATATATGTAGACAGATTTATTTTCTTACAAAACTGTAAGTGGTGGGGACAGTTTCCTTTTAAAAATAATGAAGAGAAATGACTGTAATCAGAAGACTTCATTTATTACAGACATGAGCAGTGAGTCTGAACTTAAGTTACACATGTTTTGACAAAAATGAGTAGAGTGAGTATAATTTACTTACAGATTTAAATTTAAAGAAGAACAATGTGTGTAGTAAGTAGATTTTTCAAGATGTTTACCACAGAAGAGTATAGTGAGAAGGGATTACTTACAGATTTTATAAAAATATTTTAAAAGGATGGGATGTTAGTAGATTTTTAAAGATGTTTACTAGAGAACAATATAGTAAATAGCTTCTGAGTGTACAGTGAATAGACTTAGATTACAGATTAAATAAAAAAAACTGTGCACCGAGATTTTTAAATACGTTTACTATAGAACAGTGTGTAGTGAGTTGACTTAAGATTTTGTTTGTTTGCCAAAGTATATATAGTGAGCAGACTTCAAGATTTTGTGTTTGTTTGCAGAAGTATATATATTGTGAGTTGGCTTAAGATTTTGTGTTTGTTTGCAGAAGTATATATAGTGAGTTGACTTAAGATTTTGTGTTTGTTTGCAGAAGTATATATAGTGAGCAGACTTCAAGATTTTGTGTGCATATGTAAGTGTATATCATATAATGAGTGGACTTGGAGAGTGCGTGCAGTGAGTACATTTAACACTTAGAGATTTTGTGTGTTTAGAAATGTGTTTGTGTATGTGTGTGTAGTGAGCAGACGTAACAGAGATTTTTGTGTGTGTAGAGTGCGTGCGTGTGTATGTGTAGTGAGCAGACTTAACAAGTGTGTGCAGTGAAAACAGTTTACATATTTTATTTTATGTACGTAGTGAGTAGACAACTCACAGATGTTTTTGTATACAGAAGTATATGCACTGGGTAGACTTTATATTGTGACTTACAAATGGATTCTACAAAAGTGATTTTATACTTACACATAATTTTACAGGGTGTGTAGTGAATAGACTTAGTGAGTAGAATTCAAATATGATTTTCACTTAAGTGTGCATGGAATGCAGACTGTGGTGAGTCAAATGTCAATATGAATGTGCTGAATTTAACACTGGTAAGAAGAGTTAAAAAAGATCAAAATGACACCTCTGTTTGTAGCCTCAGGCTTAGAGTGTTCATAAACATTAAGCTTACTCCACATGGGGAAAAAATATTTAGAGGACAGCCCTTTATTCTATTCACATTCATAGCAGAAGTATACAATAAGTGTAAACCATGGATTTTTTAACTTTCTAATTATTCTGTTTACTTCATACAAACATTTTATAGCACTATTACATGTATCTTACATAAGAAAACCTATACTATCGTATTTCCAGTTTAACTATTATAGCCACATTTACAGAAGGTGAAGCTTAATATATGTTACAAAGTGCACATTCTCAAAATGGACATTGACACAAAGACTAACTTCTCTAAATGACATTTACATAAAGACTAATTTTCTTTTTTTAACAAGTTTGCTAGAAAAGATAAACACATATCATTTTACATCAAGTGAGGTAAAACATTCACTCTGCAATAGAGATGGTATAATCTTAACACATCAATAAAATCGCTGTAATTAACAAATTAATGATCTTGAAAGTGAAAATGTATTTGTTTCCACTAAAACTCACTGTGTGTGTGTGTGTGTGTGTGATTAAGTACATTTCAGTGTCATTTTTGCTCATTTTCACACTTCTCATTCTGTCACCAACATCTTATGCTGTTAGGGGCTTAATAAAATTTAATAGGCTGAAATTCACCTAAGCATATCACTGAAACAACAAACACCTGCTTTCAAAAAAGAAGTTTTTGAAGTGACAGTTTTCTAGGTACACCCATCAAGAACCTCACATAGTGTGTGTGTGTGTGTATGTGAACTGCTAAATAACTGTTTCAATAAGACTATCAGTGACTGTAGTTAATTTATAATGCAACCATCAGGCAAATTCAGTCTGTTGCTTATATGCTTACTATTCACAAAGTGTAAGGATAATTCACATTCTACTGCTCACAAAGTGTAAAGATAGCTCACGCTCCACTACTCGTAAGTTGTACAGATAACTCACTCTACTGCTTGTAAAGTGCAAAGATAACACTCTTCAGTGTAAAGTGCAAGTGTTAAAGGAGTTCAGTGTCCTTGCCGAAAGAAGAAATATGCAGACATGTGGAACTTCAAAACTCAGTCCACTGTATGCTGATTTGCTAAAACTATGAACTAAAGAGAACAAGTGTAAATGGTACTGTCCTTTGTGCATTGTTTTTCATGTCTCCTGGGCAAACTAATGCATTCTATACAAGGCACAACAACCAGGACATGCTTTTCAGAAATCACATGTGGATGTTGAATATTTTTTCATGAAGCAGATTATTAGGAAACCTCAGTAAATTGATTCTTATCAGTGTCACTATACCTGACAGAGGCATGTCATTTTATGTAAGTACAAATTAACTAACACAAATTTTACAAGAATATAAGTAAGTTAAGCACAAATATTTTCAACAGGACAATGAAAATGTTCAAGTCTAAATCTATATAAGTCAAGTTTTTAAAAATTAAAACATTAAAATAAAAGAATAACTGGCCTTTGTATTTGTTTCTCTTATTCTGTCATGTTATTAGCAATACCCTGATGAAGCATATTTATCACAAACTCAACTAACATATTTGATTTTGTCTATTCCAAACATAACTATATATATGCTTTTGTCTATTTACCCCAACACCCATCCATCCATGTTCTAGTGATTCAGTAAAAAGGAACTAAGCTCTATTGATTCAATAAAAAGACATGGTTCTAACAATTAAGTAAAAAAGACACTAAGTTCTAATAATTCAGTAAAATGACACAAAGTCCAAATAATTCGGCAAAAAGACAATAATTTCAAGTGATTCACTTAGACTAATCAAGTCTATTACCAGTTCACTTCACATAAGACTAATGAAGTTAGTCAATTACCAGTTCACTTCACTAAGACTAATCAAGTCAATTACCAGTTCACTTCACTTAGACTAATCAAGTCAACTACCAGTTCACTTCACTTAGATTAATTAAGTCAATTACCAGTTCACTTCACTAAGACTAATCAAGTCAATTACCAGTTCACTTCACTTAGACTAATCAAGTCAACTACCAGTTCACTTCACTTAGATTAATTAAGTCAATTACCAGTTCACTTCACTTAGACTAATCAAGTCAATTACTGATAGTTCCTTTCATCTAATCAACCAGAAAGACCACCTCACTCCATCTAACCAAACCAAGTCAATGGCTTCCTTCATCTAATAAAGCGATGTGCCGATCCAGTAAAATACTCAGTAAGCAACAAAAAATGAAATGCTTCAATGAATGATCAAAATGGGGATGTGAACCACAATCTCAGTGATGCTATCTGAAATCTTCCAAAGAAAAATTAAGCAACCATCATAAAAAAAAAACTTGTTTCCTTTTTTATACTCTGAGTAGAACATGTCCAAAATGATGGGTCAGAGGCTAAGAGCATTAAGAAGAGTGTTTCTCTTACAATTTATTTTGATATTTCACAGGGTGGAGAGTTCACAACCATCTCTCTCCTACCAGTGTCTGACATCATCAAAGAATACAAACATCCAACCTCTGGAAATAACTCCACCTATATTACCTGAACAATTTATCATGCATGTGGAGGTGAATGTTGTGCAGAAGCAAATTACAATGGAGGCCATAGAAGTTTATGACTTCCCAAACAAGCGTGCTGCCATCAGCATTACCACCAACAATGAAACTTCCACCTCCATCTTCAACTATAGCTCAAGTGAACGCTATGATCTGATGCCAGACGGTTCTTGCAAGACTGTCAACCTTAGTGATGTGAATTCTCAAGTATTTGGTTTCACACAAATGGGCAAGAATGGCAGAGCCACCATAATGACAGCAGCTGAGGTGTTCAAAACTGGGGGGAAGTTTAACATAACATTTATTGGTGAGTCTGTTGTGCGAGGAATTCCTGTATACCAATGGCATTCCTGTCAAACCTGGGACCTAGCCAGTACCATTCGAGCAGCCTATGCCATAGAGTACTTCTTTTCTAAGCCAGACTACAGTAGTGCCACAAAAGCAACCTCTATTCCTGTACGTATAGTGGTCAATGGCAGTGCTATCAATGAGGACAGCAGTGGCAGTCCCATTGAAGGTACCCATAACTTCTTTCACATCTATGATTTCTCCTTTTTCCATCCAGGTCCCATCCATGATGATTCAATTTTTGAAATTCCACGCGGCACTGTATGCACAGATCGTCTGCTGAACAAACCCTTGCCAAATCTGCCCGATCAGTTCTCTCTGTCCGTGGAAGCTTATATAGACGGAAGTCACTATCCTTCTATTGGAGGAAGAATGTTGTTTGATCATGGCCTTGATCTGATACAGACTGACCACTTTAAACTGTATGCTACAGGCAAACATTATGGCACGTCACACCTTACCATAGTCAAGGATTACCACAACCATATAGAGTACTATATTGATACATATAACAATCACTGTTCTGTCAGTCCAATGCCTGGAAGGTTAAGCACAAGCAATGAGGACTCTATGGATCACATGACTAGACTGACTAAACAAGAATTACTTCTGCAGGGTCAATATGAGTTTGTGTATCAGGGTCAGCGCAGGCTGAGGGACATGCAAGTGGATGTCTGGGCGAATGAAAGTGAATCCGGTGTAATTCAGGAAGTTTATTTCCAGGCAGACTGGCCACAATTCCAAATGAATCAGCAGGTGGAGCACTTGGAAGTGCTTGGAAAGAACATACTGGTTGGTGTATATCTTTTGAATACTTCCCAAATCAATAAGAACTTTGGTCTTTTTGGTGATATTTTCAATGACAAGCTATTTGAAACTTGGGAAAAGCAATGGCAAATGAATGAACAGCCATCCAAAAGTAAATCCTCAATAGAACAAAACAATGATAGTTCAAGTGAAAATAGAAAGATAAGGAATTGGAGAAGGGACCAATGGAGCTCGGAGACAGCACGATTTCATTTTCCTCCAGCCAGTGAGAAGTTGATTCACATTTTCAACTACTCTCCTATTCACACAGATTCGACTACATTTGATGTCAGCATCTGCTATGGGAATTCTACCCAAAAGTTGTATGTCTACATTTTACTGGAAGTTTATAACTTTTCCAATGCAACTGTCCAGAACACCATTCTACTATCGTCCGTTAGGTCAGAAATTGCAAAGGCAATGAATATCAGTCTGCTCAGAATCTCTAACATGAACTTATGGCATGAATTGTTTCCTTACCAAGTCAGCATATTCTTCACACTTCTTGGCCCTCCACCCATCAATTCAACATCAGACCATCTCTCCGCCAAAAATGCCTTTAAAAACCTTGCAACAGCCATACAACACAACCTGACCATCATGATTAAACACCCCTTGCACCCCATATATGTGCACGTTGTTCATGGCTCTCTTCAATCCTTGTCATCAATAAAAGAAATGTGGAATAAGACAGCCAGCACTGGACAGATGGGTCAGTTATGTCACCAACAACCAGAGCTGTTGAATGCCACGACTGAGGGTCAATCAACAATCAAGGAAGGTTCTTTAGGTTTTACTACTGTCCAGTTCGGAGGTATGGCTTGCGCTATGCTACTCTTGGGAATACTAGTGGGTGTGGGAGGCATGTATATGATATTATTGCGAATCCATCCTGATATCCATCTAAATCCACCATACAGGCAAAGTAGGTGAACCAGTCATGAGCATTGTACATCATGGGAAATGGTGTTGCTTGACAGATCTGGTACTCTGCCTCTTCAACAAACTGTTTTTGTTGTTTTTAATATTATAACAAACTACTGATATGACACATAATTTATATAAAATTATTATTTTAACAAATGCAGTTTAATATGCAACATTAAGTGCATTTCAACAGAAGATAAATGAATAAAAGATATAAAAATTACAAATACATATTATGTTATTCATTTTAAAGAAAAATGTCATCATTGCTTTCATTTGAACATTTTATTGTTATAAATTATAATATATAAATTATTTTAATATTTGGATGAAGGATGCATGAACTATAGATAGTAGTTAGTCTGCTGTCTGTTTATCCACCACCCATCTCTAGCTGCCTACAAATGGCCAAAAGCCTGCTTAAATAAGAATGTGTGTGTGCATGTGTGTGTGTGTGTGTGTGTGTGTGTGTGTGTGTGTGAGAGAGAGAGAGAGGGAGAGAGAGAGAGAGAGAGAGCAGTCCTAGTTCTGCTATTCAATGATGATTTTGGCCTTGGTTATTATCACAGTTCCATGTGTCAAAATACAGAAAACCAACAACAGTGCACCATAAAAAATAAATTTGAAAAGGTTTACTGTAAAACTCAGCGTTATCAAAAGAAATTAGTACAACATACCTGCTATGACCCTTGTTCTGACACTCAGCACAGGTACTTTGTAGATTTTTTCCAAATAGTTCTTGATGTCAAACATGCTCATCCTACAGCAAAACCAATAAAACTAATTAATATCATTAACAATATTGGTGTTAATATTTACAAGATTATAAATTAAAAGTTACAAGCAAAAATGCTAACTTCAGATTTCATTAAATATTTGTAAATGAAAATAAAAATGAGTTATATCAGTGCATATAACATTATATTTGCGTGAACATGAGAGCATGTATTTGAATGAAGTTAATTTTATTTTTCAATTGTTTGTTTTCACTTGTTTTTAAAATGACTATTGGCTTTAAAATTTCAGCTGTATCTGATTCACTGAAAAACTTCTATGTATTTTACTCTTTATAAATTTTTAAAGTAGCTATATATACTAGCTTGTATGGTTGGATATTGTACAATATAGAAAAACATCAGGTCATTTAAAATGAAAAACATCAGGTCATTTAAAATGAAAACTTGCAAAAGTTTATCAATTATGTAAAAAAAATCTCAGAACAAATTTAAATCACTAAAGTTAAAGAAGAGTATGGGCATAGTGAATTTACTTTTTTTTTTTTTAAGAAAAGCCTGTGTTGTACACCAAAATGATGAATTAATACGCAGGGAAACTACTCTTTATTTAAGTCATTATTCCCCGTCTAATACAAATGAGAACAAGTATCCTTCCATTAAAATTTTAACTGTTTGTTTATAATCAGATTCAAAAAACAAGTTAATTTCAGTCATAATGGTGTGAAAGACTAAATTACTACAAATTGCGATGAAATTCACACTCATACATGTGGGTGAGTGGATGGGTTTGTGGAAAAGAGGGGTAATGGATATTTTTCTCAAGTGATAGTGAAATGTGATCATAAAATGTGCATTATTTGGTTCCTGTTTTACTTTAAATGAATGTGACGGAAAGACAAAATCAACTAACAACAACACTTTTATTTTACTTTTTATAAAACCATGAACAAATACAATTATAATTATCTTTGAAATCCTATATTGAACAACATAAAAATTTTAAATGTGACTGTTTCTACGGTTTGCATTATTGTAGGCTACTTTTTCATGGCAATATATGTGATGCTTTCTGGGAAAACCTGGCTAAAGTGAAAAAATATCTAAAGTGTTTTTTTATATAATTTATTAAAGTTCAGAATCTCATGTTTATTTTTAAAAAAAATTATGTCAGATATTTTTTTAACTATACATTTTTTAAGTACATGTACATACCTCCCTGGACTATCAAAGGGGAGTAAACGACTACAAATGGCTGTAGTGCAAAATCAATTTTAGCGACAATAGCTGGGTTTTTCCCAGACAGCATCACATATATCCAAATTTATTGAGACTTTTGAAATAGGATCATTAAAAACAACAAAAACTCCCCTAAATAAATATAATAAACTAGACAGATAAACCTGTATCTTCGTCTGTATACTATAAATGTCAGTTTTCAGAATATGTTACTTAAAGTAAAATTATTTTTTTTAGTGTGCTTTGGCTTTCCGTATACCACACGAGTCTCTTTGCATTTACTGAGGCTGAATTAAAGTTTGATCTCTTTTGGGGAGGCATGGCAAAAATAAGAGCTAACCACACAGCATAATGCAACCCAAAATACAATATTTACTATAGCCTAAAAACTAATACCCAGAATGAGAAATGCATTCTGAGTGAAACACAAATCATCTGATGTGCAATGAGGTCCCACACTCCCATATGCAATATGCTATTTTCATAGTTTTAGGGTGACTGACATGCTCCCTTATGCACTACACTATTTTCATAGTTTTAGGGTGACTGACATGCTCCCTTATGCACTACACTATTTTCATAGTTTTGGGGTGACTGACATGCTCCCTTATGGGATAATGATGTTATATGGCCTCTCTTCATTCTAGAGCACTAAGATATACAACAGTAGAAATCTTATCAAAATCCATCCGGTATTTTTATACTTAGCCCCACCCAAACAATTTTATTATATGTACAATTAACACAGAGACTGTCTATACGTGCAAACACCATGTCAGTATGCATTTAATTCACAGCTGCAGGAGAGTTGGGAAGGAAAACTTTTGCAAAAATATTGTTTTCCCACTATGATGGACATAGTACGATCAGGTCTCAGGGTGCCCCTCCACCCACACATATAATACAGGCTATTAATGTGATTCACTGCCACTGGGAGTGAGCTAGGAAGCTGAAACTTTGGATGATCATGGGAAGTATTAGAATCCACTCAATGCCTCTGGGCATACTAAACAAATTAATGTAATTGTATTCTTAATTTAATATCAATTTCTTGCTAAACCTAGGCAATGCCAGGCTTTTCTGCAGAAGAATGTCTCTGTATTTGATTCAGGGAAAGAGGTAGGGAAAAAAGTTGACATGGAAAAATGGACTGCCCCCAAAAGCTGAAATTTTACTTGGAGGTGGGTTCTAGCCTAGCAATGGTCACGGGTGATTAGGGCTGGTCCACTTCCACCACTTAGGCATTTAAAAAAAATATGTGTGCTATTAATTCAATATCAATTGCTTTCTACACCTGGGCAATGCAGGGCTTTTCTGCTAGTAATATATACAGCAGAAAATGTGCATCCATTGTATGTGGTTGATCATGATCATAGGTAAAGACCTAAGAAACAAATTATGCATGGATGCATGGCTTAATATTGTATGGAGGCTTGGTTTAATGTTGAATGGAGGCATTGTTTAATTTGAATAGAGGCATAGCTTAATATTGTATTGATGCATGGTTTAATGTTGAATAGAGGCATAACTGAAAATATGTCTGTACTGATGCATTAGAATGGTTATTAGTTACTAGAGTCACCACATTACAAATTTGCACATGTATTTTATTTTGATTTGTGGCTCAGCGGACACAACAATTCAAAAAAAAACATTTTCTAACAAACAACTTTTGCATGGACTAAGTAAACTCTCATTTCATTTACAATATGGGCCTTGTTTTGGGCATACTTTGACTACCTTAACCGTATGTCTCTTTTGTGATATAGTGTGAACTGATGAAGAGCACAACCTTTTAAAAAAAAAAAATGACAGAGCCATTGGGTTAAAATATTTATAATGCTAGCTGTGAATTACAGAATCATATCTAATGAATTTTATTTGACATTTCTTATAACTATTTAGTTTTTAATACTTTGAAATAATACACTTTTATATTTTAAGTGATTAAATTAACTATTCTTGAAATATCTTAAATCTTACACTTTCAGTATAGAATCACCTAATATTTAATGTCAGCAACATTCTGTCATCACATTAAGAACAAATGTTTGTGAATAAAAATATTTAAACAATTCTAATCACATGTTAAAAAAAACAGTATAAATTTAAGAGGGTATCTTGTTGTATTTTTCAAAATCAAAACACATGCTTCACAATCTTCATGATAAAATATCCACTTGACATTGATCATGATGAAAATGGAAAGATAATATACAAAGCAGCAAAACATCAGTAAACAGGCACTAAAACTGGGCAAAGTACTTCTGTAAATGATACTGGTTTACTCTGAACATGGATGAATTCGGGCAACTCTCACAGTAACAATTGTTTCATAAATAATTACTAATTAAAACCTCTTCAGTAGAGCTAACTAACTATACAGCCTTTTACATGTATACATTTTACTTTTATATAGTTATTATGAAGTGATGGGTCTGAGAATCTTTTCCTTTATTTATTTGTAAATTTAATTATTTATAGGCATATTGAAAACGATGTGCAGTTTGGTATAGACGGTTCAATGCGACAATATTTTCAATATGGCAAACGTTTGGCGACATATTTGTAATAATGATAAATATATACAGAGTAAAGTGCCTCACACCTCCACCCCCCCCCTCCCCCAACCAAACTCCTCTCCCCGGTGTTTCTCCAAAGCAAGTAGGTACTGAGTTGGGAAACATTTGCCTTCAATTTCTAAACAGGAAAATGACATTATTAATTAGAAAGCACTTTTTCTTTCTAGCGACAATCACTTTTCTTCCTAACCTAGTACCTTGTGTGACCTTAGAGTAGACGCTACAACCATAAGTACGATTAGCGAGCCACGCGCACCCCAGGATGACGCATTTCCTGAGGAGAACGAAATGCGTGTGTAATAGATACTAATACACCCGTACATCTTACATTGTATACACAGTTTCGGTGCTGTTGATAAAGGTAGCGAGGGCTGATTCAAAAGGATTCCATAAATTCGGCCCCAGGTACTAAAAGGGCATAGCATAAATCTTTGCGTACTGGCACATTTCTTAGGACGATTGAAGACGAATTGTCATATACAATGTTTGCGTAGTGGAACACTTCTTCAAACGAATGAAAACAATTTTCACGACAGTCTTTGCGTAATAGAACATTTCTTCAAACGACTGAAACAGAATATATAGGTGTATATATATATATATGTATAGGTGTAATGTGTACGATGTATATTGATGTATATTAGCAGAATAAGTAGGCCTACTTGTGCGTAGAAAATATTTTTTAAACGCACACACACACACACACACACACACACACACACACACACACACACGCACACACATTTGTTGTGCGTACAGCATTAAGTATGCACTGACAAATTACAACAGAAATGCTGGCAAAGTTGCAAACTACTAACTAAAGCTGACGCGTACCACACACACACTGATTTGTCAACAGTACACTGAAAGACCTACATGAACTCAACTAAAATGATAAAGATACATATATTAATAGGTTAGTTAAGTCTGCTTTCTCAATAACACACTGAAAGAGCCAAATGAACTCAACTAAAATGATAATGATATGTATTAAGAGATTAGTAAGTCTGGTCTGTAAAGAACACTGAAACTAGTGAAAGAGTTGACACGAACCCGCCTAAATTGATAAAGCTACGCATACGATTTGGATCTCTGAAACGCGTCAAGCAACTCCAAGTAAACTCACTGATCACAAGGTACACTGACGCACACCTGCAATTACTTTTGTTTCCAGCAACAAGGAGAAACAAGTCACGCGCAGTCAAGCTAACACCCCACCCCCACCCCCACCCCGCTCAAGTTATATATATCTTGAGCGGGGAAAAACACCTTCTATATAAAGGCCATCCATAATCTAGTTCGTTTTGGGAAATTTTTTTTTAAATGCGTAATTTATTCATACTAGACTTGTTGTTTCACGTCTTCTCCTTTTTCGTGCGTTCGTCTCATACACCCCCATCCCCACTTCGCTCTATATTCTGCCGGTCTAACTGCACAATGCAAAAAATTGTTTTTGTAACCGAAACAACGTAAATAAATATATTACTGCATAAGAAAAGTATTAATAAATTAGGACCATCTAATGATAATAGTAATACATTATGTACATGTAATGTTAGTATACAAAGCAAAACTGTAAACATAATTAAAACATTTTATTTACACAAGAAACGTAATTTAGAAGCATCTAACGATAATACTCGGATCAACGAAACAGTGTCTACATTCAACGCCCCTATCTTAATCCGTACATTAATTACCCACGAGAATGTCGTTTTCTGTTCTTAAAGCGGGTCTTGAAAATTAACATATCAATTTGTTTAAATGGCTAATGTTCAAGGAAACATTTAAAAATAACTGTTATCAAGAAATCGAGCAATGAAATGGCGTGACGTGTTCTCATCAATAAGCGATTATGGGTCTTTCCATGGAGCAGATTGCGTGTGATGAGGCGCATTTCGTAAGAGGAGTGATTCTGTTTGTTTGCACACACCCGTAACAATCCGCGTTCGTTAGAAACTATTCCCGTGCAAGATAATACGAGACGGTCTTTCTCTCGCCTCTCTCCAGTACAGGTGCATTCCCTCTCTCCAATACAGGTACGCATTCCTTCTCTCCAATACAGGTACAAAGTCCTCTCCAATACAGGTACGCATTCCTTCTCTCCAATACAGGTACACATTCCTTCTCGCCAATACAGGTACGCATTCCTTCTCTCCAATACAGGTACACATTCCTTCTCGCCAATACAGGTACGCATTCCTTCTCTCCAGTACAGATACACAATCCTGTCATATTAAACTTTACAAGGATTCTCAAATCTGTCTCCAGTTTGTTTAATTTACATGCCTCCCCCCCCCCCCCCTGGTCCACCTTCATGGATCCATCTGTACGCAAACGTGAACCAAGAAGTATTTGTACTAAACGGATAGATCCCCCATCCCCAACACATCATGTTTTTTTAAAATGACTCGTAACTTCATATTTAATCCTTGTCCATCGTGTGCGTAAAACTGCTTCCAACACGCACACACACACACACACACCAAAAGAAAGAAGAAACAATAAAAAAAGAAAGAGACATTGAATAAAACAGCGTGTTTAGGTCACTTGAAACCAGTATTTCGGACTAGACTTACTCAACTGAATATAACGTGTGAAGTAGGTCACAGTTTAGGATCTCACAGGGGTTAGACACTTGCTCCGGGGGGGGGGGGGGGGCGCTCTAAAACGCGGGATTCAAAGCTGTTGGTTAACTTGTCCTAGGGTCGGAGTGAAGATATTCGGTGAGAAGATATTCATTTCATTCTAAAGCAAAACTCTAGCTAGCATTGTATACAAAGGATGAAGTGCTTGGTACCATATGAGTGTATAATGTTTTAAGTCTTCTACAAGACTTGACAGATACTAAAACAAAAACCATATGAGTGTATAATGATTTTTAAAAAAAGTCTTCTACAAGACTTGACAGATTCTAAAACAAAAAACATATGAGTGTATAATGATTTAAGTCTTCTACAAGACTTGACAGATACTAAACCATATGAGTGCATAATGATTTAAGTCTTCTACAAGACTGGACAGATTAAAAAAAAACATGAGTGTATAATGATTTAAGTCTTCTACAAGACTTGACAGATACTAAAACAAAAACCATATGAGTGTATAATGATTTAAGTCTTCTACAAGACTGGACAGATACTAAAACAAAAACCATATGAGTGTATAATGATTTAAGTCTTCTACAAGACTGGACAGATACTAAAACAAAAACCATATGAGTGTATAATGATTTAAGTCTTCTACAAGACTTGACAGATACTAAAACAAAAACCATATGAGTGTATAATGATTTAAGTCTTCTACAAGACTTGACAGATACTAAAACAAAAACCATATGAGTGTATAATGATTTAAGTCTTCTACAAGACTTGACAGATTCTAAAACAAAAACCATATGAGTGTATAATGATTTAAGTCTTCTACAAGACTGGACAGATTCTAAAACAAAAACCGGACACAGTGTGACTTATCAGTCAAGTAACTTATTGCTTGAGATAATCAGATATTCAAAATCATAAACTATTTTAATTATAAAAACGTCATTGTCAAGGTCTTAGTGTTATCATTCATTTCACCTTTTGACAGCGTGACTTTGACAGAAATTTCAGAATAATGACTATTTTTGACAGTCATTTCAGACCATAGACACGTGACTGCCAAGGACAAGATGAGAAGAGACGCACTAATTCTCTGCGCCAGGGTATCTCAACCGGTATGGGAATTTCCCGCTAGATCGCGATTGAAAAATAAATAGCGCAGATATAATATTTTGTTTATGAAGGGTTTTCCTGAGATCTGATGTTGCTGGCTGGCGAGCATCAATTTCAAACAAGTCACTAGTTTCTTGTACACGGAGCATCGTCAGAAGGTAGCTAGGACCACGATTCGGGAGAGGGACACCTGGACACAGAAAATAAAGACAGGAGGAAATTCTAGGAAAACGAAGCCAGGCTAGAACGATTACCAGTTTCAAAAGAAAAAAAAAAGTATATATCTAAACCGAACCGTCCCAGCCGGGAATGCCCTTTGCTGCTTTGCCATTCAAACAAGTCTGGGCGCAAGCTAGCCGCAGTCAAACGCGAATATCATTTCTAAGAACAGCGTTGACTGCTGTCAACAGGCGTCTGATATAATATATCCACGGACATACTTGTAGACTATTGCAGGTGAAAGTCGTGCTTTCAAGCCGAAAAATTACGTTATGTAGATAAACACGGCGAACAGTAAAGGCAGGTCAAAATGCTCTTCACGATATATATATAGATAAACACGGCGAGCAGTGAATGCAGGTCAAAATGCTCTTCACGATAAGCCACACTGTCTTACTCTTGCGTTCCCATATTTAGGAAAATAAATATTATAAGCACTTTTTTCTTTTGATTGTAATTTAAAATGCCAATTAAAAAGTCATCTGTTTGCTTGCTTTTAATTTAAAATGTCAATTAAAAAGTCATCTGTTTGATTATCTGGAAGATGAGGGAGGTGGAAATAATACGTTTTCCCACTGTTACAAGTAAAACTGCAATTTCCATGATTTATTTATAAATCTGGTATCTCTTACCCACCCACCCACCCCACACACACACTCCCCATGGCCTTTATTGCTGTTAAGTTCTAAAGCAGAGCATGCGCCAGGCTGTGGACTGGACTTATTCTCATGTACAGGCTGTGGATTGGACTAAATCTCATGTACAAGCTGTGGACTGGACAAGTCTCATGTACAGGCTGTGGACTTGACTTAAGTCTCATGTACAGGCTGTGGATTGGACTAAATCTCATGTACAACATGTCAATTGGACTTTCAGGCTGTGGATTCGACTAATCTGGTTATTACTGGTAATTTACAGTATTACCAATCCCAAAATGAATATTTGTCCTCTGCCCATCTGTTTTTACTTTGGACCCCAAACCGGACGCAGGCAAAAGAAAAAAGGTATATGTGTGGGTGGGTGGGGGGACAAGAAGAGAGTAACGTGGATTTTTGCTGTGTATTGAACACTGGGCGAGAAAGTGCATCGGACAACCATGGGAAGTTCAAACTCAAAGGATGCAAATGTGGCAATAATTAAAAGAAAAAGAAAAAAAGTACATGTACACTTTTGATCTAAGAGTGTTTAATCACAATAAAATTGTTATTAAAGTCTTTCCCACATTAAACGAAAGAAAACAAAATAAAACTGTACAAGTAATATGCCTTGCCTATTTCACATGATGCTTGCATTATCTGGCATGTTGTGCCTTTGTTACACGTTGTTTTATCTGCATTTTAAAAACAACTCATTGCTAGCAACATACAGTGCATTTTACTTCTCTATAAATTTGTTGTCTGCAGCTGTTAAATAAAATTGTACACATTGCTAGCAATACATGGCACATTTTGTCTCTGTTTTCAACAAAAATGTTCTTCAAATTAAACTGGGTGATGTATGATACTTCCGGGTGATGCCGATTTCACGCTAGAGTGGGTCAGTTGGGGTGTTATATGGGTAGGGACAGAATTAAGATCTATCCATTACACTTGATTCAACTTTTTTAAAATATGGATTTAATTATTTTAATCTGGAGCAAGGTGAAAATGTTATATTATTTTCTTTAAGTTTTTACTTTTTTCTTATTTACATATTTCCTAATCATTAGTCATTATTATCATTCATAGTATTGTGGACCTTGGGTCATTATCATAATTTTTTCTTTACCTGCTTAACTACTGTTACTCTGTTGTGTTTTAACTTGAGTTAATAGTACTGTTTATTATTAATACATAATAATTAAATTCATTAAATTGTATTAAGTGGAATCAGTAAAAATCTCACTTACTCATGCAACCATCCAACATTTTAGTTTAATTGGATTTTTTTAAATCCAAAATGATTTATATAAGTCTTATGTGCAGTAATCAGGTTATTTTTTCACTTAGACACTCTAGTGTTGTCAAGGTCAAAGATGGGTGAGTGGATTAAGTATCCCTATTTTGATAAACAATTTCTTTTTTAATGGGAGGGTGGGGTTAAAAAAGCAACATATGGGACTAAAACCTACATTTTAATAAGTCACTACCCACCTACCCAAATTTACCTTAAGAGAAAAAGACAATACAATACTTATAGGGAAAGTCACAGAGCTACACATAAAATATGTTCTATTTATAGATATCAAAATAACCCACATGTGTGTGGTTCATGCTAGGTAGTATCACAATATCTATGATGTCAGCTATTGAAGTAGGAGAGAATTTTATCTGTACAAGTACTTGTATTACTGGGATACAGAAATCGAAAAGAGCAATTAACAATGTTTTATCCATGAATCACTATCAGATAAAAATCTATTCAGAATTATGGCAAGTCTAACACTTACATTACTCAGATAATTATAAACTACTCTCATTGTAAATAAGAGCAAGTTACTCAGATTAATTATAAACTACTTTCATTGTAAATAAGACTTTTTAAGAGCAAGATACCATGATAATTATAAACTACTCTCATTGTAGATGCTGATAAGAGCAAGTTTAATATGTAAGTTACTCAGATAATTATAAATTACTGTCATAGTAAATAAGAGCAAGTTTGTAAGTTACTCAGATAATTATAAACTACTATCATTGTAAATAAGAGTAAATTACTCAGATAATTATAAACTACTGTCATTGTAAATAAGAGCAAGTGTTGTCCATAAAGCAAATCATGGAACTGGAATGTGTATGGGTGTGTGGAGAGAGCATGGTATGAGTCAAGACAGAAAATGTGCAAAATTGTAAACAAAGAGTTTCTTTAACAGAATGAGTATTAATTATGTATATCATACTTTGACAAGACCTCCATTGATGGAAGTTTATGATTAAGCATGCCATCTACAATTAACTTTTTCAAAAAACTAATAATTTTGCATATTATTACTATTACTGTATTACAAGGAATCTGATAAATCAACTGATAATACAGGGTTGTGCAAAGGGCCACACTCATTATTGTGGACCAGAATTCAGGCAACATTTGGAAAAATCACAATAACTGGTGTATCTAATCTTAAATGCGTAAATTACAAAATTAAAGAACTACAGTAGCAATAGTATAATATAAAAATAGAATATTTTTATATATAACATATCGATTCATTCTAACTAAAGGCAATTCTATTTCTGTGTTCTTAACAAAATATATATATATGATTTTGAAAAAGCACCATAGGGACCACACGTGACAACTTGGTGGGCAGCACGGACCTGGAGGCTAGACAACCCTGCTCTAATAGCTAGAATATTTGTAATAATTTGTAGCAAACTTCAGTTCCCAAATGTTAAAAATGGTTTACTTTCTTTTACTTTTTACTGTAATTTATATTATGAACAATACTTTTATTGTCTGTTCTAAATTCATTAGTGACTTGCAATGCTATAGATTAAATTAATCTGATATGTTTGCAATTGCAATGGATGATTGTTTTCTGTGAAATGTTAGTTGTGCTCAGAATTTATTCACCACAGAAAGCAATTTTAACTCAATATTATTATATATAATGCAAATAGTTCTATACTTCAATTGTTTTTCACTCTTGTTCTGCCACTAATTTGCATACATTTTCAGCTATAAGTTTCAACATTAATTAATTACATTCTTAAGTTTCCCATTTGTGTTAGTACTGTATTATTATATAAGTTGTTTGGGTAAATATTAATATTATTATATCACACACATTCTCTCTCTTTCTCTTCTATTATTTAAAAGTGAATATATATATATCATATGGTACTCTTCTGTTCACTGAGTTCCTTATGATACTGTGGCTGAGAGATTAAAAAAAAAATTGCAGACAAATGAATAATATAAGTTAAATGATGTCATCTCCTAAAAATACCCAGCCAAACTGAAATTAGTTATAAAAGATCTGGAAAATATGTCACTCAAAAACAAACTATAAGTAAAACCAGCACATTGCTTTTTTCTTCTCAGGACTTCCTCTTCCTGGTAGTAGTATTTTAAAAAATGTTTATTTCATGAAATCAGCTTGTCAGCTTGTCCACTGTTGTTTATTACCAGTATATAGTAGTGAGAAGAAAAGTGTCTATTCCATAACATCAACTAGTGTCAGTTGTCAGCTTGTCCACTGTTGTTTATTACCAGTATATAGTAGTGAGAAGAAAAGTGTCTATTCCATAACATCAATTAGTTTCAGCTTGTCCACTGTAGTATATTACCAGTATATTGTAGTAACAAGAAAAGTGTTTATTCCATAACATCAATTAGTGTCAGCCTGTCCACTGTAGTATATTACCAGTATATTGTAGTAACAAGAAAAGTGTTTATTCCATAACATCAATTAGTGTCAGCCTGTCCACTGTAGTATATTACCAATATTCTGTAGTAACAAGAGTGTTGTCTATTCACAGCAGTTAAATTTTGGGGAGCGTTTCTGGCTTCTGCTGATTTCATGCTGAGAAGGGGAAGGGATGGGGGTAGGGCCTAGTGCACAGGTGTCAAACTCAAGGCCTGCGGACCACATCCGGCCCGGCATACAATTATACCCATCCCGCTAGAGAATTTCGGCAAAATTATTTTTAATGGCCCGGTGATATGAAGTGCAAATCAAATTGCAGAAAGAAAGACTGCCTGAGAGATCGGAATAAGCGTTGTGGTTGTGTTCCGCTCACACTCACCCCAGAACCTGCAACAGACCTTTTCATATTTAGGATGTTCTTGGTCTTGGTCTGCTTCTGGGGGATCCCTGCAGCCTAGCCGTGCTTCTGAATTGGAGGACAGGACGGTGGAAGGGATTGAAACAGGTCGCACCTATTTGGCGTCTGCTTCTGGGGGATCCCCATAGCATAGCGGTGCCTCTGAAGTGGAGGAGAGGATGGCTGGTGGAAGGGATTGAAACAAGTTGCACCTATTTGGCACACACCCTCAACTACACTGGGTCGGTGGGGGGAGGGGGCCGAAGACTCCTTTTGTCAGAATAAGCAAAAATGAAAGTTGTATATATATAGTGCGTGGATATTCAAATCAAAGCCGCTGGGAGGATGAATATATGTTTACTGATATCGGCGGTAAGCCTGTACGGCTAATTTGTGGAGATAATGTAGCTGTGATCAAAGGATATAATCTGAGACAGCACTACGAGACTAAACACAAAGACAAGTTGAAAAACATGAATGTAGAGCAGAAGCTACAGAAGGTAGAGGAATTAAAGAGGAATCTAACATCACAGCAGACATTTTTCAGCAAAGCAAAATCACAAAATGAAGCTGCTGTGAAAGCAAGTTTTATTGTGGCAGAGATCGCCCAACCGTTTACTGAGGGAGAGTTTCTGAAGAGCTGCATGATGAAAATGTGTGATGTCTTGTGTTCAGACAAAAAGCAGATGTTTGCAAATGTAAGCCTTAGTAGAAATACAGTTGTTGATAGAGTTTGTGAGATGGCCACCAATGTGAAAACACGGCTGTTCAAAAAAGGCAAAGATGTTGCTTACTCTTTTGCTGTCGTTGAAAGTAGTGACATGACTGACACTGCACAGCTCGTCATCTTCATCCGTGGAGTGGACTCCAGTTTGAATGTTACAGAAGAAATATTGGACATGAAATCTATGCATGGGACAACAACAGGGAAAGACATTTTTGACAATGTATGTCAAAGTGTAACTGACATGAACCTGCCTTGGGACAAACTTGTTGGACTTACAACAGATGGAGCACCGGCGATGTGCGGCGAAAAAAGTGGACTAGTTGGAAGGATGCGGTTAAAGATGCAGGAGAACTGTACTGGTGAGTTGATAGCATATCACTGCATCATATACAAAGGATCGCTGTGTGGTAAAGTCCTCAACATGGAACATGTAATGAGCACTGTTACTCAAACTGTTAACTTTATCAGAGCTAAAGGTTTAAATCACCCCAATTTCAGTCTTTTTTGCAGGAAATAGACTCAGAATTCAGCGACATACCTTATTATACAGAGGTGTGGTGGCTAAGTCGGGGAAAAGTTCTCAGTAGAGTTTTCCAGCTGATCAAGGAAATCTGTGAGTTTATGGACAGCAAAGGAAAAGACTCCACAGTTTTGCGGGATGAAAAGTGGAAATGTGAGTTGGCGTTTCTGTCTGACATAACTACTCATCTCAATGTCTTGAACCTGCAGCTCCAGGGACGGGACCATTTGATCACTGACATGCATGATGCAGTGAAGGCATTTCAAGTGAAGTTGCACTTATGGGAGACACAAATGCACCAATGCAACTTGTCTCATTTTCCTTATTGCAAAACAATGTAGAACCAAGCCAGCACCATGGTGTTCCCAAATGCACAGTTTGCTGAAAAACTGAGCTCACTTTGCGCTGAATTCAAACAGCGCTTTAATGACTTTGAAACACAGAAAAGTAATTTCGAGCTGTTTCGCAACCCATTTGCCATCGACGTGGAAACTGCACCTGTACATTTGCAGATGGAGCTCATAGAGCTGCAGTGTAAGGGGCACTAAAGGTAAAGTACGACAGTCTGGGACCTGCACAGTTCACTCGTTTAATTCCTAGAGCAATGCCCCAGCTTCATCTACATGCGGCTCGAACCTTGAGCATGTTTGGTTGCACATATCTGTGTGTGAGCGGATGTTCTCTGTGATGAAGATTAACAAAACATCATGGAGGAGTCGTCTCATTGATGAACACCTGCAGTCCATCCTGAGAATCTCCATAACACAGAACCTTACTGTATGCTTTATTTCAAATACATTTTTTAGAGTTTATCGTTAACTTTTAAAAAGGTATGCAATGTAAACTATCATTATATTGTTTTAACATTAAAAAATAAATCACAGTATAGGTAGTGCAAAACAGCACAAACAACAAAAATATAAAATAAAAATGAAAACTCACTGTGGGTGAACAATGAACTGAACTTGGTCTTTGGGGATATCCTTATGTGGTTTGACAAGTTTCATCCAGAACTGAGGCAGCAACACACGAAGCTGAGGGTTACCATGCCAGTAGACTGGATACCGAGGTATTCTGCGGCGCCACAATGGTCTGAATAATAAAATTATCACAAAATTATGAAAAATTCAATCAAATTTTCTTCTACAATAAATTAGATGTTTCAAATAAAATAATTACATTTTTTATCGCTTTAAAGTTCTTTTGTTCTAAGACTGTGTTATAACATATTTTTAACACCCAACTCTTTCACCAGCTCAACTTCATATTGTTATTTGAACTTATTTTGATTAATATTTTAGTAAAGACTGTGCAGCCAACACCAACGTTTTAATGGTGGATGTTCTCACCGATAACATAAATAAATTAAGTTTATAGTTCAGTTCAATGTATACACTAATACAGCAAAACTTGGGTAAAACAACCATTTCAGGTTCACTGCTATTGCTCTTTCACTACAGAATTATCTGTTTAGGAAGAAACATATAAAACAATATTGGTCCAACAGAATTTCATGTAAATTCTGATAACCCCCAAACAGAAATTAGATTCTGATAACAAGAATAGCACTGTCTCTTCTTTGTCCTTGTTTGCTCAAACTATACATCTGTAAATTCATTATATAGTGTGTTCAAAAATGTGACCCATGGGCAATGCATGTTTATTAGTAAATTACAAAAAACTGTTGAGTATGTTGGCCACCATGCTGTGCAAATAAATGTATTCAATGAATCAAGTTATCCAACATTTCTCAATGTTTCACTTGATATTTCAATAATAATAATAATAATAAATATAATTTCAATATGTGCATACATTACGGTTGCATTTCTTTTTAAACAACTTTTGTATATGTATGATGTGCTAACACTTTTGTAACAGACATGTTTTCAAGTAAAGATCTGATTTCAAGTCCATTTCAACAAAATTCTAGCCTAGTGAAATTGAAATATATTATTATAAGGATCTTCCCAAAAGCGGATAAAATTTTTAACTTTCTGAAAATAAATTACTCTACTCAGCCCTTGTTAAACTACCGTTAAGATGACACTAGAAAGAGTAGCTCTGGCACAGGATATGGCCAATGTGATGATAAATGCCATACTCCAAGCTACAGTTTAACTAATTAAGTTATCACAGTGATCATCAAAATAAATACAAATTCATTTATTCCTAGCCTAATTAAATTAGGATACAATATAGTAATGAGAAAAGAAAAACTATCCAAACAGAATGTTAACAAAGAAATTGTGACAAACACTTTACAGTTGTTCTTATCAGAATCCCAGCTGTATCTGCAGGAATTGTAATACTAGTGTAACTATAAGACAGTGGTTCTTGTTGGAATCCTATCTCTATTTGTAGTTATTACTAGTGTAACTATAAGTATAAGACAGTGGTTCTTGTTAGAATCCCATCTCTATTTGTAGTTATAATATTACTAGTGTAACTATAAGACAGTGGTTCTTGTTAGAATCCCATCTCTATTTGTAGTTATAATATTACTAGTGTAAGTATAAGACAGCGGTTCTTGTTAGAATCCCATCTCTATCTGCAGTTAATACTATATACTAGTGTAACTATAAGACAGTGGTTCTTGTTGGAATCCCATCTCTGTCTGAAGGTATTATAATATTAGTGATTATAAGACTGGTTTTCAAACTGTGTGCCTGGCATACCAGTATATTGTAAAGCCAATCTAAATTATATTCCTCAAAGTTTTTGTAAATTAACTACATTAAATATATCTGTTTTGATGATCATGTAAAATAAAACTTATCTTACAAATTGAATTTGATGATGAATACCACTAACTGATTGACAAAAATGTATTTATTTCAATTTTAAAATCTCAGGGCTTCAAGTGTATGCACACATAACAAAATTAAAAAAATCATAGAAATTAGAAGATGCACCAAAAAAGCAAACTGACCCATTTAAACTTCTTCAAAACAAATCATAAAATAAATGGGAAATTTAGGTTTGCACTGCATCATTTCAGTTAATAATTTACACAATGACTGACAAGTACTCTCCTGTGGTTAAGTAATTGATTTGTATAACTGTGTGCTCAGCTATGCAAATCATGTAGAAGTCTAGAACTATCTGCTTATCTCAATATATATTAACATGTATGTATTCAAGTTCTTGAAATGCATTAAAAGTAATTGTATTTGGGCAATGAGGTAAATATTACAAATCAAACTTTTTTGTGTGGATTAATTGGTGTTCAAATATAGGTTCTAATTTCTTTTAGACATCATTTTACAAAATTGAATTGAGAGCAGTTTCAAAATAGTCCCTAATTAGCATAATTATTTTTTTTTTCATAGATGGTCTGATAAATTTGCTACAAAGTTAAAGTTATTTTCAAAGTGTATCATGAGGACAAAAAGATTGAGAACCATTCAGATAAAGTTTACGATATAAATTATATATTATTATTATATGCAGTATGCACATTTAAAATTAATTGTATACTGTTTGAAAAGTGTAGTAAAAGGATGCAATTTGCTTTTGTCCACAATACTCAAATTAACTCGTGTGTGTGTGTGTGCATGCTTGCAGGCATGATATTTACATTGATTAACACTAATGTGAAATATTCTACAATTATAATCAGTTTCAGATACAACAATTTACCTTAAATAAAATTACAAAAATAAAATAGAGTTATACATGTGTTTTTAGATTTACTTTTCAATCATGCTTAGTTATAGAACTTTTGACTCAATGTGCCCTCTAAATAAACTAATTAAACTAATTATTTTTACAATTTTAGGGATGAAAGTCAATAAATTATAAATAACAATTAAAGGAAGCTTTGTTCTTCCCCCTCCTCCGACCAATCATTATAAGCAAACATTTCTTAGGTTGCACGCCACACCACCTGGGTTATACAATTGTTTACGTTTAAACTAGTACATTAGTATGAGTAATTCACTAACTTGACTAGTATAAAAGTAGTAATAAGTAGTAAATTTTGAATGTGGTGACTAGTTCACTTCAACTGTAATCTTGAATTTATGAAATAGATTGGGTCACACAATCTTTAATATTTTAAACATATAAATTATTTATTATCTGTACAAATATTATAAATACAAAACATTATCAGCGGCATGAATACTAACAGCAAGTCTTTGCCTTTCAGTAGTTTCACTCGAGTCGCCATGATGAGCTCTTAATCTTATGCGTGTAAAGTTAGAATTAGATTGCTATATCATATCCGTTTATTAGCATGCACGCGCACGCATACAAGTCGAGGCACTCTACTAATGAAAAACTTATAAACTAGTACTAGTAGTAGTAGTACATGTAGTATGGTGAAGTCAGCGGTTAGTGATTAAAGTCAGTATTTTATAATAACCAAATTAGAGTCATATTACCACTTTATACTGATTCAGTGATTGTTGAGGTATGTACATGTGTTTTAATTTTTGATTTAATAAAATTTATTTTAAAAAGTTTTCTATACGCAATATTTCATAGTTAAATACTTTATTATTGTTTATAAAAATATCCTCTTCTTTCCTCGCACATTTTTATTTTTTTAGTTTTTACTGCATATATGTCGAAGAAACAGAATTAACACATATCATTTAGTGTAATATTTTTGGCTTCTTAAAAATGCCTTGATTAGTTGATATAAGAATATGTATGTTTATTCTTGAATAATACAAATGGTAACCTAGTATTTGAGAGGGGGGGGGGGAATAGTTGTAAGTAGTGTTTATTGATGTCTTTAATATTTCCACCAGAGGGCATACGTGTATAAATAATGGAAAACATACTTTTGAAACGAAAAGGCGCTGTAAAAGTGTAACTGAGTGAGTGAGTCTCCCAATTGAAGGTTGCCAGTCTCCTCACTTCCGTATTGCCAACAAATTCTTTATAAAAACAGTATTGATACATATGATATAGACTAATACTGTAATAGAGAATTGTTTTATGTGTAAGAAACAAACAAAATCATCTTTTCATTTTTAGGGACATAGTTGTTTTTTTTCTATTATTATATTTATAACAATACAATTTTATCTGTCTTTTTTATTTGGCCGTTGTCGCTGACCAAAATTATGTGTCTAGGAATTATGTGACGGCATAAACTAAAGCAAGCGTCGTTATTTCTATTTGCATACCATGACAAAATGTGCAATATCTTTAAATCAGTTTTCGTACTCTTATGTTTATTTTTGTTGACCCCATTTTCGGAAATTACGCATTGACTGGATTGTCACTATTTCAACAGGTAGGCCTAAATAAATGGATTCCCCAAAATGTAGTTCATTACTCATGCAGCAAAAATAGAACCAATATAAAAGAACTAGATGGATGAAGGATTTAAGCAGTTGAAGGTAAAATTCATAGCAGATATGTCATTCACTGACATTAGAATTTAGATATATATCCATGTACTTTTGTTAATTTTTATTATAAAATTAATACATCTTAAGCTACAGAAACTCTCCCCTTATAATGCCTCTTCAACAAAGCAAAACTTGGACTTGCAATGTAAGTAAATTTTTCAATGTTACTCTGTGCATATATATATAGATTGATAGATAGATAGATATTGATCGTTAGTTTTACACAACATAACCCAATTACCAAGGTCTTATGTAAGTTGACACTCATACAGCAGAAAGTAGACAATTTTGTTGTTTACACTCCTACCATGTCTAGCCCATAGAACAACACTTAGTTACAAATGTTAAAGTTACTGCAGAAAATGGGTGAGATTGTGCAAATTACATTCTCCTTCATTGTCCAGTCCATAGAACAACACTTGGTTACAAATGTCTTTTTTAGTTTTTAAAGTTAATTCCAGTAAAGCAGAAAATAAGCATAATTGTGCAAATTACAATCCCCTTCCAGTTAACCAACTTTCACAAAACCCCATAATACTGTAGACACTAAAATTGTCAACCTATGCCTGCTTACAACAAAATATCTTAAATGGATTTAGTGACAGAGTTGGTGTATATGGTGTATGGGAAGGGGAAGGGATTGCTTCCAGGATGCTGGTTGTCTGGTGGCATCACAGCTCTGAGGGGGCACCACATAGTTGAACATTTATTTTTAAATGATAAATGACAAAATATCATTGTATTTCTTCATATTAAAACAATAATAATTAATATAGCTCAAGTTTTTGTGAGGGGAAATGCAAATGAATATGTAAAACTAAGTGCAAAAAAACAAACAAAAAACCCCCAACCTTACTTTTTGTCTGCAGAAAGGGAAATAATATGTTGGAGATGTTTTTATTTCTTCTTCTCTCTCTCTCTCTCTCTTTAGATTTGGCTTGTTATTACACAGTGAGAGGGAAAGCTTTTCCCTTTATACTGCCATTGTATAAATTATGCACAATAGAAACCATTTGTATTTTTATACTCACTTCCCCCACTGCTGTTGAAGATTTAATCCTGGTTTTCATAGTACAGACACATTTTGGTTGCACAAGAGTGACCAGAGTAGTAAGTTTGAGAAATCCATTGGCATACACACGTATAAAAGAGAGAGGCAAAGCCTCCAAATTTTCATGAGCCAGAGCATTCTTTTCTAGAGACAGGAGAAGGAAATAAATCTTGAACCAGGTGAAAATTTTCATCCATGACAACTGGACACCTTGGATTGTTTATCCCTCTGTGTACATGCATGTGTCTTTGTGAGTGTAATATATGTAAATGTATGTATATATAATATACTCTTACCTTTTAATATGTTTATAAAGAAAAACATATCTTTTATATTTCAGAATACACATGTCAAAATGGCACAGGCAAAACATAAAGCTAAAGTGCTAGAAGTGTACAGAGACACTGCCATGATTTTAGAAACTTTCCTCATTGAGAGCAGCACTCCACAGAAACGCAGGGTTCGTCAGATATCAGTTCCAGCTAGTGCTGGACATGTACTTAATAAAACCCACACAAGTGAATCAGAGCAAAATGATATTCACAGATCAAAATCAATGCCACTTAAACCAAGAGTCTCCCAAGATGAGGTTTTGCAGCAAAAAGAACAGGATACTCGTTTAAAGTTAGGCCATCAGAGAACATCTTCTTCAGCGGACACAGAAGGTGACAGTTCCCTAGTGTCTGAGAATCGCCAGAAAAAAGGTTTCCTGCGCAAGGTTAAAGAAAGATTTTTGCATTCAATACATCGGCAGAACAGAGAGACAGAATTAAAACGTAAGAAGACTAATAAGAGCAGCCCCAAAACAGATATTCAGGGGAAGAAAGGTTCACCAAAGAAAGAGAAAAGAGACAAGAATAGTGATTTTGAAAAGAAGCAGAGTCATCTGTTCTCTGAGACTGCAGAGGTTGACAATAAAAACAGGAATAATCTTTCAGCCACTGTGGGTGACAGAGGACATACAGATGGTGCTCAGCCTGACTCCAGAGATAACACCAGAAAGTCTAAAGGTAATCTGTTCAATCAAGTTCGAAGGTCTTTCAGAAAAAACAAAGATAAAATACACCAGCCAGCAGGTAAGGTTGTATATTGTATTGTTATTGATTGTTTCTAAGTTTAATCATTTCACATTTCCAGAATAATTTTTAATAATTATTTTAGTTATTTTCAGACAATTTTATTTGAAGAATGTATGATCATAATCTGTAATACTTAATAACAATTTAACATAATAAATTTATCATTTTATGGATTAATATTCCATGGAATATTTTTTTAAAGATTTATAATATTCATTGTACACAGATCTTTTCTAACACATTTTATTATGTTTTTCAATGTGAGCATTAGATCTTGTAAAATTTAACATTTATAAAATAATTATATTTAATTTACTTATCATTTGCACTTCATAGTTCATGTCACATAATGGTATACTTGCCCAGAGAATGAGCCATATGTAGATGGTATTAGACATATTTCTAGCATATATATCCAACAATAAAAACATTTTAAAAAGATATACTGTTTCAGTGTTTGTATTTTTTTTATAGTTGATCATCAAACAAAAAAGGAAATCAATTAATAACCATTCATAAAACTTTTTCTCTTTGGGGAAAGGCTACTAAACTATTACAAAATAAAATTGGTCTGAACATTAAAAAGTGTTTCTTGTTTTCTCTCACCAACTGGTAGTGGTAGAGTTTTCATACAGTAGAATTACATGAGCTTGTAAGTTGTAGCTAATAGGAACTAGGATTTTATTTTTATTTTTAAAAAAATGCATTTTAGACTATTGTTTTAAATAATTAGCCATTTAATTTTTTTTAAATATGTGTATGTGCGTGTATTAAATGGAATGTGCTTTAAATTCTACATTGTAATTTGTATTAAACAATAGCTGAGCTATTTTTATTTATTTGTGCTTGCAGATGATTTAGAAAACAAGGTAGATGAAAGACACATTCATGCACATCACAGCAAATCTCACCCCTCACCTGTTCATCATGAAAAGACTTCTCACTCTTCTTCAGGCTCTCTGCATCCTCCACTTCATCCCCATCCTGTCCATTCTCAGTCACCGTCACCACTTCCTAATAGCAATAGCACTTACAGCAGTCCTGGGATATCCAGTAGTCTGTACTCTGTTTCCTCCACTCACCAAAGTGAATCTGCAGGACAAAATGTATTGGACAATCCTAGTGATGATATTCAGTTCATAGACGAAGATGAGGTGGTTGAAACGGAGGCTAGTTTTTCGAAACAACCAACACATAATGGGAAGGCTTATGTTGCAGACAACTTATTGCCTAAATACGGTATTGGTGCGTGGTTGCCTAGGAATATGAACCGTCACCTCTTGCAGCAGTATTCCCTAGTGGAAGATGGTGAAGACAGTGGTAATCTTGACTTTTGGAATTCTTATATTGATATTTATTTATTCATACATTTTATGATATGATATAGAAATAGGTGACTGAATGTGAAAATTGAGAGGAGGGAAGGATTTTTTGTTTCATGTATTAGATTTTTTATCTCTTTAACAAGAAATATAATTAAAATGAAAACAGAATCTTTGGTCACAATAGGAATAAGGAAAAATTCATAGCAACTGAGTAAGAGAAAGAAAACAGTGAATCATTAAAGGAAATAATCTTACTGAATACTAAACTTTGAAGCCGTTTTCACCTTGTTTGTCATTTGTGCTTCTCAGTCTAACATCAGATAGAGAGTAAATTGAAAAAAAGTTGTTTGCACATTATTTATCTATTCACCATTCACTAAAGTCACTCTTAATTGAGAATATGAGGTCTACAATCAAGTCACTTTTAGTTGAGAATATTGAGGTTTACAAGCAAGTCACTTTTAGTTGAGAATATTGAGGTTTACAAGCTGCTGACTCCCATTGTATCAGTACTATCAGTTCTAAACTTCTAGGTGATAGAAAAAGCTAGCTTTGAAAACAGATACCAGTTCATACTGCTTACACATCATTATTAACATTGGGAGGTCCTTTAAAGTACTATAGTCATTAATAATAATATAGCTCACTCATTTGAGCATCTAAACAGTACAAATTCATCTTCACACAATTTCAAAAATGCTATACATAAACTAAAATGCAAGGATATTATTATATGTGTTATATAGCAATCATCTTTTCATAGACTATGATCTGATGCTTCAAAGTATTATCTGCATAAATAACTATAATGTTAATGGAGGGCCAGCAATTTTGAATTTTCAATATTTCACTATCCATTGCCCAAACCTGGCCCATTGTCTCCTAGATTAACATCAAGCCTTGACCCCACCTCCATATTGATGTCAGTGTATACAATGCCCATCTTCATCACATGGATGCGCACTAATTGTTATAATTCTTACTATACAGTATTTTTGCTTTATGAATTGACACCAGAATATAATTCCAGCTTAAGATGCAACTCCACTGTGTTAGTAAAAATTAAGTATATTATTAGTATTATACTACAGTAGTAATAATATTTTGTTGAACAGAAACTGGAGAGGTGGGGAAAATGTTTCAATTGTACTAATAATTTGAATAAGTCTTTTAGAAGTCATCTGTTAAGTCAAGGACATATTGGTTTGGATGTGATTGCAAAATGTTTTGATACTTTTGCTATTATGATTGTATGATGTGTATTTTTAAAGATAGCTTGTATAGCATTTATATATTAAGTGTTTTCTTGCAGCTATTATAGTTTATACATTATAATTAATTCAAATGATCTAAATATTTTTACAATCAGTCAATGTCTAATCATCATATAAGTTTGACAGTCTTAATTCATTTTTAAATTGGCTTGCTTTAAAGTATCTATTAGTGGTGGTTGAAATGAAAACTTATTTATATTGCAATAATTGTCCTTTTGAGCCATTTGCATGTCACTAGTCAAATGTTTATTTACAATCCACTCAGGTTTGTTGTGCATCATTACTGCTGTAATTATTTTCTTGTTTGAATATAGATTATAGATTTTTAACATTTATATTCACTGTAGCCTAGTTATATAATGCAAGGAATGACGTGTTGTCATAGTGTAAGTCATGCCAAAATATACAAAAACTTATACAGCTGTTTATCAATATCCTTACTGTGTAGCATTTTTGAAATTGTGTGAAGATAAATTATTTACTTCTTTGGTCAGATATGGGCATTAGATGAACCAGGGTGTTTTCAATTTCTTCCATAAAAGTCCTTAATAATTTTCATTTTTAAGTTACTGAAAAGAGGTATGCATTTTTTGTTGTTGTTTTCTTTATTACAAATACTTGGCATCATATGTTCCCACTTTACTAAACACCAACAAGCATTGATTTAGGTTTTTAAAAAATTCCAAAATTAGATAATTTCTTAAGCTGCTTTGTGCTAAATGAATGTTCTTTTAAAAGGTAAACAGCAGCTGTCAAAATTTTGCCATTTCAAATGGTAATATGATTGCCATTCTATAGCTAAATCAAAGTCCACAAACTAAACTCTTGTTTTTCATTAGCAAAACTGAGGATAAGTTTAAATATTTACTTATTTTTCTCTATTATTCACCAATAACAGCCAGGTAGCAAGACGGTCTCAGTTTCAAGTTTTACCAGACTTTTTAAGCTGTTGATCTTTTACAACACTTTTTTTAAAATCAAGAAGTAGTTTTATCGTTGAATTTTTTGCTTCAGCCTTAATCAACCAACATCTAAAGACTGAAAGAACTTGACATTTGCAGAAGGACTTACTTATTTACTAAATTTATTTTAGTTCTTATAAAATTTACATGTACAAAAGTATACACATCATCTTGTACGTTTGTTTGAAAATATAGGTTTTTAGTTACATTTGTTATTTTGTAAATATATTTGCAGCCCTTATTTGTTTCTCACTGTTAGAACACACATTAGTCACACAATCTTATGGATCACATTTGCCTTATAAAATGTTATACTCATATTTGTTACAGATAATGTTGACGGACCAGACTCTGCATGCAAAGAACCTATACCATTTGATAAATTGAGTTCAGAAGCGAAAAAAGAGCTCTATAGTAAAATTTCACATAAACTTCAAATAATTGGTGACAAACTAGACACAGATGGCTTGACCCCTGATGTGGAAGCAACTGGAAGAACTCCAGCGTTATCTGAGTTAGAGAATGAATTAGTGAATTATTTGAGAGCTTTGGGGGATCAGTGGAATAGTGTGGTTAGTATAAATTATTTTTTTAGTCAGATTAGTTCAGGTGCTAATGGCAGTGATGATTGCTTGTATTCTGTTTTACGCAGAATCAGGAGAGCTAGTTTACAGTGCCAATAGGTACAAAAGAGTAGATTTGCATGTATGGCAAGTGTATATATATATATATAGAGAGAGATATATACTAACAGGTACCAAGGAGCAGATTAGTATATGATAGACTGAAAGTAGATTTACAAACACCAAAAAGTAGATTTCTATGTACTGACACGTACCAAAGAGTAGATATACTAAAACTAAAATGCACCAAGGAGAAGATTTGTATATATTTGACAGATATTAAAGATTAGATTTACATTTACTGACAAGTTTCAAACAGTAAATTATTAACAAGAACCAGCAAATAATTTACTTGAACTGACAGTTACCATAAAGTAGATTTACATATGATTATCACAGAGAATATGTACTAAGTACCAAAATGTAGATGACAAGTACAAAAGTGTAGATTTCATGACAAGATACAGAGTAGATTTTATATACTGAAAGGATTTTAATTAAACAGTATTTACCTGAATTGACATTTACCACAGAGTACATTTCATGACTTGGTGCCAAAATGTACCAAGATTTATGAGTAAATTTACATTTATTGATATCTATCAATGGCTTTCAATTAAACAATATGAAGTGTGACATAAGTAGATGTGGGAACTAGTATTGGCCAACATTTTCAAGAGGGAAACTACAAAGTATAGTGGATGTGTGTGTGTATATTTTTAACAACATTAATTCAGAATTACATATTGTGACTGACACAGATGAAACATTTGTGATAGATTTTATCTGATTTGATTATGAATAAATGTAAAAAAACAAAATTTATTTTAAGAGTTGTTGCTCTTTCAGTGGCTCTATTTAAGTAAACTTTGTTTCAGATTGAAAAACCTATGGAACAGCAAACAAGAGTATTCAGAAATGAAGTATATGAACGGTTTAAAACAACTGTACAACATGCACTGGGCAATGAAATCGGTTGGAACCACTTGGCAGTACTTTTTTATACAACAAAAGGTGTGGTGTCAGCTTTTGGGCATGGTTCCAAATTGGCATCTTTTGCAACAGAAATGACTGTACAGTATTGTAATGAAAGGCTTGCAACTTGGATTCTAGACCAAGGAGGATATGTAAGAACCCATCTTATTAATATTAGTATGGCATTAAATATTGTTTATTTTATTTTTTATGTTTCTTTTGTTTGTTATTTATTTATTCTTTCTCTTATCATTTCTTTTAGAGTGTAATAGTAGTAATATTTTATTTTCAGCTTGCCATAGGTTTTAAAAGATATTCTGTTATTTCTTTTAATTAACAGAAAAGCAGCCATTATTATATAAATCAGTACTTTGTTTATGGTGTTAATATACAGCAGTATACAAATAGCCACCTCTTAATCAGTATTATATATATCTAACATTTGTACATAGAAATGTGCAATTGATGACGGGTAAATCTGTTGTACATTTACTGTGTTTGTTAATGAATGAGTTTGAAATGTTTGTCCTTGTAGTGGGACATAACAAGCTTTGGATATTTTGAAATTTTATCCCTTTTTCAGCCCCGAGTTTTATTTTGTTAAAAATTTCCTAAAGTTTTTCTGAATCATCCTATCTATGTGGGTACCACAGATATTGATATTTCAACCAACAAAATCGCGTTTTTCAGAACTTGGATTCAAATCTGGATTTAAACATTTTTATAAGGTTAGGTTTTATTAAATAGTATGCTCAAAAAGCTTATTATTGTTTTAATGGTTTCAACTGTAAGAAAGATTCTATATGCCATGTTCCTGTGTACAGTAAAAATGTTGACAGTAACTGAAGTTCAGTGTATTTTAGGTTGGGGTTGTTATTTTTTTGCTTTATTGTATGAGAAATACACGTTTTAACAACATAGATTCCTCTGAAAAATAACTTCATTTGAAATGTTAAATATATTTCTTCAATTAGAATATAATATATATTTGGAAAGGAAAATGTTACATACATACATTTCTTCAGTTAGATGTATATATTTGGAAAGAGAGATTCTTGCATGCAGTTATGTAAAGGTCTCAGATTAAAAGATAAATGAAAATTTATTTACTGTGTTAATCTAAGGGAGGTAACACAGCCAGATTATGGAATAGTTATTTTCCTGTGGTATCATTCGATATTGTTTGGAAAAAATATTGCTGTTGGTTTAGCATTGACGTATGCTGGAAATGAAGTTTATATATTTAAAACCTAGCAGCAATAGGTTAAGATCTTTCAAAAATGCTTTAGGGAAAATTTTTAATTGATTTGAATTTTATGTTGCAGGAAAGTGTATTGACAGACTCCGACTCTGAATTAGATTGAAGTGTCTTAATATGCTTTAGACAGAAAGGATGTACATTGGATATAACTTGTTCACAAGAATTCAAAGACTAAACTGGACAGTACAAGGCTGGAGAAAAGAGCAGCATAGGAATGAAGATACATCTCTGGTTTTGTTATTCTCCAACAGAGGAGACCAGATGTGCATCATATCTCTGTTCATTTTTTTTTTTTCTGAATAGAAACAAACTCTAACTTATTTCAAACTCTGTTATTGAAATAAAGCAGAAGAAAAGCCATTCACAAAAAAATACATTGTGTTTTGTAAAACACTAATTTTGATACAACAATTTTCCAATTTAAATTGGAAGGTACAACTCTGGAGAGACTATAACAGGAAAAAAACACATAATTGATTTTGATGCATCTCACTGTGCAGACCAAATATAAATCATATCCCTGTTGTTCATCTCACTTTTTTAAATAGAAATAAACCTCGCTGCTTATATGAAAAGCCATTAACAAAACAAGAAAATAAAATACATTATGTTCTCCAACACACTGAACTTTGAGATTTCAGTTTTTCTGCTGAAACTGGACAGTACAAGACTGAAGAAAAGAACATAATAGGAATGAAGACAGACATATCTTTGATTTTGTTGTTTCTCCTCAACATGAAGTAAAGATATAAATCATATCTCTGTCATCCATTTTGTCTTTTTACTTTTCTGCATACAAATTGTGCTGCTTATACAGATGAAAAGTCATTAACAGAATTAAAAAACAAAATAATGTGTTTTCCAATTATGGACTCAATGCTTAGCTGAGCTACTTATGTTAGTGATTTTTTTGTGCCCATGTTTAATCTTCTGGTTTAGCTGATACAGTTTTATTGAAGGATTAGTGTCAAATGGAGACCAACATATATTAGTAGGGATTATTTTCTTTCTGTATGCAATCAAGCATGGCTAGAACTGGGATAATGTCGATTTGTAATCATAATTTCAGCGATTAGCACACCCATATGCTTTCGTTGTTGTTGATGCAATCAAGTCATAGGTAGAGCTGGATTATTGTTGATTTAGGAAACATGTATTGCAAATTGTTTTAAAAATCACTAGCTTTTCTTAAAATACTTTTTTTGTTATAGTATTTCATATTCAAAAACTCAACAACTATTATCATTCCATGTGGTAAACAAATACATTGTATATTTTTTTGCGGCAAATATTTTTATATATATTGATCTATGTAACTGTGTGACTGCTTAGCATTAAAAGAGAAACCAGTGCAATATGAAAATTCAAAATGCTTTCTAGCAATACAATACAAAATCAATTACAAGAGTCCAAAAATAGAAGCTGACATCTATTCCGATAAGACTTTTACTTTAGTAGGCTTTAATGTTCATCTGTCACTGTTATTAATTATAATAATGGTATTTTCTTGATGAAGACAGCTGAAACATCAGCTCTTGTAATTGTTTTGAAAGCATTTTAAATTTTCATGGTATATTGATATACTGACCTACTTGTGAACCTTGCCTCCTTGATCATGCAAATAAGGGCAGAATTTTCTGGCCCTTAGAAGAAAACTATTTTCATGTTGTTTTGTTTACATCAGCACTTGAGTGGAAATTTACATTTTGTGTCAAGACACAATTTTAAAAAAATTCTCAATTCATCCCTTTATGATCACATAACCCACTTTAATTCTCTTCTCCTGTTTGTACAATCTATCATTTCATTCCTATACATTTGTCTTTTCATCTCTAATCAAAATTTCATTAAACTTGAGTTAAGATAGCATATGTCTTGCTCTTTAAATCATTTGTTTTCAGATACTTCTTCATAAAAAGATTCCAAACATTCCCATATTATTAATGTTAAGATTACTCTCTTTTTTTAAATTCTGAATTGCATTATTTTTGTAAAAATTTATTGCATCTACAGCAAAACTGACCTCTAGATATTTACTATCGATGCTAAGTTTGGCAGGGTCATGCAATGAGGTTTGTTCTTCACCACCTTGGTTTTTCTCTTTCTGCTTTTAAACATTTGGAAATAATGTCACAAATTTGGATGACTTTTATCTTAAACTTACCTATAGTTGTTAGCAACAATAAAAATAATGACATCTGGTTTTCTGACAGAAGGCTGTCATAATTTTGTTTGATGTTTTATTACAAAACAAAAGTGAAGTTTTTGGGGGATTAATTTTTTGTTGCATTATTTCTTTGTGGTTTTTTAATTTGCCTGGTGATCTTTAGTAGAACATAAATGTAGTGATATGTTTTGTAGTTCACAAGTTCAATCCTGTGTGTTCATTTTATCAGTGACCATTATTGAACTATATCCTGATAAATTATGTGGTTTAAAATTCAATACTTTCCAGTTACTTTGTCCAGTAATCTTGGGCATAATTGAGCCATACATTTTATAGTGATATATTTTGTGGTTCACAAATTCTATCCATTGTGGTTGTTTTGTTGTGTGATATTAAGTTTAGTAAAATCACAATATATTTTGTGGTTATTGCATCTTTAGCTTGTTGTTTACCATGCATATTCTTGGGCCTCTGCTGTATAAGTAAATTAGTAAAGATAATCAGTTTTTGGCTAGTTTGCTGTACAACTAATTTAGGATTACTTTTGGGACCTCTGCTAGTTTGTTGTATAAGTAACTTGGAAGAGAATCAATTCTTGGGCCTCTGCTTGTTGCTATAAAAATAACTTAGAAGAGAATCAGTTCTTGGGCCTCTGCTTGTTGCTATAAAAATAACTTGGAAGAGAATCAGTTCTTGGGCCTCTGCTTGTTGCTATAAAAATAACTTGGAAGAGAATCAGTTCTTGGGCCTCAGCAAGTTTGTTGTACAATTTAGAACAAAATCATTCAAACAGAATTTATAATTGATAAATTTGCAGACCTTTATAGTAATTTGATTAAGTATTAAATCACACATTTTATTTAGGCAAACTGCATATTGTAATATATTTCAGACTCTGGTTGTTTGCTCATGAGTCAGTGTTTGTCATGTGCAAGTCACATTGCCATAATTGTCCACAGCTTATAATAATTATTTATAATGACATTTGTTTTGGTTACCATAGAGCATAGACAGTTAAAGGTTTCTCTTGATTACTGTGTGAGCTTCTAAGCCAGTAGCAAAAAATCAGTACCATTTTGGGCCAGAAATCATATTCCCTAAGAAGAATTTATACTTTTAGTTTTGTGAAACCACAGTAGAGAGTTATGTTTGACTCTTATTTTTTAACTCACATATTTTATATTTGTTAGTGGTCCACTGTTTGGATTTATTTGTTGTGCTTGGCTTGAATATTTCCCTCCCTGAACATAACATTATCATTATGTCAGTATAAGAAATCTGTGTTAAAATTTGTCTTTAGAGATGATTTTTATCAATAACCACAGTTACAGATTTATATAAATATTTGTAATTATTCTCAATCTCAAGCTTCTGGTCCAGATACATATGAAAAAAGTAATTTAAAAGGCATGTTATGAAATGCTGCCAATAAGGGTGTTTTATTTTTTGGGTGTGTGTGTGTGTGTGTGTGTGTGAATGAAACTGAATGGTGTGAATCATGCAAAACATCTTAGGGTGTTTGTGTTGCACACTTATGACTGTGAGAGGGGAACAGGGTGTTTGTTGTGCACAGTTTTTATGATTGCACATGAGGGAAGTAGGGTTTGTGTACAGTTGTTATGATTGCACACAAGGGAAGTAGGGTGTAGTGCACAGTTGTTATGATTGTATGTGAGGGAAGTAGGGTGTGGTGCACAGTTGTTATGATTGTACTTGAGGGAAGTAGAGTGTTGTGGAACTGTTGTTATGATTGCACACAAGGGAAATAGGGTGTTGTGCACAGTTCTGATAGTGCATGAGAGAAGGTGGGGTTTGTTGAGTACTTATTGCAAACAGTACTTGAGGAAGATAGGGTGTTTATTTTGCACAGTTGTTGCGATAGTGTGTGAGAGAGGGGTTTGTTGCGCACAGTTGTTGCAATAATGCTTGAGGGAGTAATCAAATTACATTTCAATGATGTTTAAGAAGACAGAACATTTGGGGCTAAGATTTTAAGTTGCTGAGAGTTTTTTAATTTTTTATTTCAGTTGATGTATAAGTGTTTTTGTTATATTGCTTTTGAATGTTGCAAACTTTACACCCACATTCAATCTGTTTATTTGTATATTCTAAAAATCCCTCTATCATTCTCTTTCTCCTGTATTTTAAAGCTTAAAATAAACACATTTAAAATTTTAAAGCTTAAAATAAACACATGAGAAAGTAAAAGATAAATACTTTCTTATGATATTAATAACTCACCAATCCAACTATCAGCAGTATCATTCAAATTAGGTCTGTCATATAAACAGTCATCTATTCTTTCTCAAAATTTTCAATTCTTGCAGCAAGAAAGCTATCACTAAATTAAAACTTTGCAACATTATATATATTTTACACACACACCACATGGGTGAAGAAAAATCCAACATCTTTTCAGTTTTCCCTCGTACAAATTGACCATGCCACCAACAAACTCAAGTGTTCATTTATAGATTCCCAGGGATCCAAAAGATAACAAGTTGTTCTATTTCCTTTATTTTTATGGTGATACCACCCATAATGCCAACACTATCTCTTCATATTGATGACACCCTACAACAGTGATTGTTTATTTTAAACTTCTTTTTTTTTTTCTGAAGAAAAACCTAGGTAGAATTTCAAAATTTTAAGACTGGTTTTCATATTTTTTGTAAAGCATTTCCTTACTCCTCTGTATTACTGAGAGTGTTCCAGATGTTTTTCACCGTGATGTTTGCTCAAAATATCATTTTTGTGCGTGGCTGTTTTAGCTGCTTAATATAATTATTAAATGTAAATGTATACCATCTTTGTAATTTTACAAGTGGCAGTTTCGATTCATTGGTTGTAAATAACTTTGAAAAAGTGAGAGCATATTTGCTTGGGTTATATATTGAACATTTTCATTGGTTGTGTGTTTGACAGTATTTTTCAAAGTTAACCAAAATTATTGCTCTAAGAGTGATTTTCAAAAGTGTTGTGGTTTTATGTATAGACATGTTTAAGAGTATGGCTGTTTGTTTGTCTTCTTCATGTTTTGAGTACAGAATATTATTTTTGTAAAATATTCTTTATTCGTTTGTATTTAAGAATTGTAAATTTGTGTGTGCTAGTAAAATTATATTTTTCCTAATAAGTAATAAACAACACAAAAAAACTGTTTTAAAAAATGTGTTTTGTATAAACATGTTTGACGTGTATATGTATACATATGGCTTTTGTGTGTATGTGTTTCATGTGACAGAATTCCCTTTTGTTTTATTTCAAGAGTATATGCATTGTAAACCAGCATAATGTGTTAATTTACAAGAATAACACTGAAAATGTTATATTTTGTCACACAATGAGAAATCTGGTTAGTGTACTCAACAACTCTATCTCGTTAGCTTGTCATGAATGCATGCAAAGCAACATACTAGAGAAGCAAATAAGTTCAATTTGCCTCCTTAATGGAAATGATTAAAAAGACCTGACACTGTCATTGCAATTTTCTCCTATCCATTTCTTCACACTGCTTCAGAAAGTTCCCTAGAACCCACGTGCTAATCTTTCCCGATCCATAAGCAGGATGCCTGTTCACTCAAAGATAGAGCACACTTGCTCTGTTGTGTTTCACTGACTCAAATCTAAAGTACCTCTATGATCTCACCGATGTATGGATTTCATCTTATCATATGCACTCTTTTGACATGTCTTTGGCATACTTGTGAAAACAAAAGTACGCAATTTTTTCTCACATCTAGAATGAACTGCCTTTAGAACTATAACAACCATTCCATAATAGCTCAACAAAGTTCCTAAAACTTTTTTCCCACCCCACTTACATCAATCTTTACTTTCATGTTGACTGTTTCTCTGCTCCTTCTCTACATCTGTAAATATGCACCTTTTCATGTTATATGCTGGTTTTTATAATATTAATATGTGTAAATGTACGTATTACTATTAGGTTGTATGTACTGATTATTGCATGTTATTGTAACATAAATTATTATTTTCATCATGGGCTACTGTATATTTAGTTTTGTATTGTGCTTAGTTTCTTTTATAATAAATTTTACTATAAACACTCTTACACATCACCTTAATAAATAAATAAATAAATAGACCATTATTAGCCCCCTTGTGTGGGTGAAAGGAGGCAGACTCTGACCCTTGCATCTATCATGGGAGTGTTCATCATGCTTTAATGCAAAACTTCATCTTCCTAGCACTCTCCCTTATACAATAGCTAGTCATAAGTAGATGGAGAAGGTGCCTGGGGTGCCCAAGGGTTGAACTCTGAACCAAAATTGTCAACCCTCAGGATGGGTGATAAATATTCCTCCACCAAATTTTAGCTTTATAAGCATAGCTTTCTCCATAGGGCTATGTGAATCAAACTAAAGCATATACACATACACATTTTCTGCTTTATTTATGATATATGTCTATTGTACTAATAACAAACTGTGGTGTGGCTCTTCATACGTTTTGTAAAGACAATTCCAAGGATCAGATAGCAGGTTTAATAACTGCACAAGCGAGCATTCCTATTATTAACAGTATCTGCAGTCATACTTCCTACATTTTTATTGGCACACTGTATCAACACTAATTAATTCATAAATCATTTGTATTACAACATTTGTAAGGTAAGTAACTGTTGGTTTCTTTTGCTTAATTGTACCATTATGATGGTGTAAGTTAGATTAGGCTAAACAATTTTATGAAGTCACTCACTGTTTCTTATAAGAGGGTAATAGCTAAGGCGAATAAAGTGTTACTTTGATGGCTTTCTGCAGACCGGAATCCTGCAATAGACTTTTAAAGAACAAAGATTTTTAAAATAAAATTTTACCGGTTATAATTATACTGCCCCATAAGATGTGGACGATCTCGGTCCTTAGCAAATTTCAGAACTAGATACTTGTCTAGTGTTTTTTAAACTTTTCTTTATTTAGAGACACTTCTAGACCAGGTAACTCTTTCTCCTTGCGGTAAAGAGTTGTGTCCCCTATATTTTATACGCACATCCTGGCGACTGCTAAAATTTGGGCTCAAATCGACGATAATGAATTGACATTAAACAAGAATAAATAAAATCGATTCATTTCGACAATGTGTGAACCCATCTTTGAGTACCAGTTTAGACTCATTTTGATCGGCGACAGCACTGTTGGAAAGTCTTCCATTCTTCGTTACTTCACCGATGGCAAGTTTGAAGATGCATGTGACCCTACTGTAGGAGTGGACTTCTATGCTAGGCTCATGGAAGTGAAGCCTGGTGTACGCGTTAAATTACAGATTTGGGATACTGCGGGACAAGAAAGATTTCGGTATCTTTCTCATTCTTTTTTCTAATGCCATTATTCTTCAGTCAATTAAACATATATAGATTTGAAAAGATTAAATGTCAATTGAACAAGTAATATTACAATGATTTAATATATTCAAAATGGCTTCACTATACCCAAGGCATGCATATTTCATCAGTATAATGTGTGTGTTTTCCCGTTCGTCTTTAATGGTTTGCACAAGTAATATATATTTTCTAATAAAAATATGTTAGAATTATGCTCAAGTCCAGATCTTCCTGCCCATATGTTGATTTTATTTGTTTTAGTACTCTAGTCAGTAGTCTAAATCTAATAATAATAATAAAAATATATTATTATTATAATATTAATAAATAACAAATAATTCATATTACATTTAGTTCAGACCTTTGACGATTCATAAACTTCTGTAAAATGTTCATCTAAAGTGTACTGATAGATATTTAAAATATTTGAAGCATTTCATTAAAAATATTTTGACTAACAAAAAACAGTTCATTAATCAGTATTACTATTAGTATTACAAATGACTAATAATAGCCTAATATTGATTTATTATTACATACACTGATACAGTCTTAACATTTTACATTTTAAATACTTTTAGTTTTAGTTTAGATTAACACATTATGCATAATATTATAATAAAAATTTTTTAAAATACAGCTTAATTTAATAAGTTAACTTATACCCAATTTATTAAATTCCTGACACTGACTTCTTCAGTTCTTGACTTTCTCCCTAATTGTAAGCCATTTGGTATCTTAAACATTAATCTGATCACATTTTACATTGGGATACTTTATTAACTCATGGGGTTTAGCTATTGATAATCATAATGGCAGTATGAAGGTTTACAAGTTTCCTGAGTAAAAATCCCAAATCAACCTTTTTATTTTTTAGGTTTTGACTTTAAGCAAGCCCAAATTTGCCATCCAATCTTGTTTTCAGTGTTGTGCATATACTGCATATTACAAATTTGCCAACCAAACATCTTTTTTTCTGGTTATGGTGTGCATGCAGTGATGCACTGCACATTTTACAAATTTGCCCTTTCTGTATCAAAATAGAGGTTTTCTTATTTGTTATTGTTACTCAGATTGATCATGTGGATATATCTTCTATAGACATTTTCTGTTTCAGTTTGAAAATTGATTTAGGACTAGAAATAGAATATGATTACATTTTTTCATGTTAGTATTACAAAAGTCATATTATAAAATATAATGTATGATACATACTCATACTGATACTAGTGATAGACATGCAACATTTACTAAGGGCAAATTTGTTCAACATTGTGTGATTGACATTACAAAGAAAAGGAAAATGTTCACCAAAGTAGCAAAATTAAATAGTTCATTTTCTCTCCCCCCCAAAAAAAACTGGATTTTTTTTAGCAATGTATTTGTTTCATCTCTGTAGTATTACTATTAGTAAAATATATCATTATAATTTATATGTCAAATATACATTTCTTAACTGTCATTTTATAGTTTATGATGTTTGAAATACTTAATACCTATATAGTATATCACTTATCAGTAACATTATCAGACATGGAAGGCTGTACACTTTATTAAATTTAATGATATTAGTTAATATCATTAGTCTAATATATTCTTATTTTAGTAGTGGCAATAGTCTTAATCATTTGGTCAAGCTGATTTTATATGTTATCTGCACTATATTTAATGATATTCAAATTCAGATGCATGTTTTATTCAGGTCTATCACTCGATCATATTACCGCAACTCAGTTGGTGTGATCATTGTATACGACATCACCAAGCGAAGCACATTCGACAATCTGAAAGAATGGTATGAAGAAGCACGGAACCACATTGAGCCTCACAAGGCGATATTTTTGGTTCTTGGGCACAAATGTGACAAGGAAGACATGCGACAGGTTACTGCCCGTGAAGGTCGCCGCTTTGCAGAAATGCATGGACTGAAATTTTTTGAAACATCTGCAAAATCAGGTCAAAATATTGAAGAAGCATTTTCGCAGATTGCTAAGGACACTTATCAGCATCTACAGGATGGGCACATTAGGATGGAAGAAGGCTGGGATGGAGTGAAGCCTGGATTCGCTCGACCGAGAGAGACAGTTCATCTAGCAGAGGGTGAAGCAGAAGGTGGTGGATGTTGCTGATGGCGGCTCTCAGTTGACTTAATATTCATTGATCATTTATGTCTTGTGCAGTTTGTCTTTCTGCATGCAGGTCATGCCCATGTTGCACCTCATATTTAATTACTAAGGTATTGAACTAGCTACAGTTTAACTATGTTATTATCTGTATATGTGTCTCATTATCATATTCTAGCAATCATCACATTATTTTTTAAATGTCAAATACCTTTCACATTTTATTAGAATAGTTGTAATAATGAAGTGTTATTATTATTGCAATCTTTATGAATTGGTTAATATTTTGATTATTCAGTTATAATCATACAGTAATGGAAAATGAAAGTGGCTGTGATGATCACATATTTCTTATTGGTTTTGTGCATTGGTTTTATTTTCTGAATTCTGACAGAAAACAACAGCCCAAAACTTTAACAACTTTATAATAAGAAAGTTTCAATCAGAAAAAAAATTCTGTCAGAAAGCAACCACCAAAATCTCTAATAACTTTATAATGAGAAAGTTTCTATCAGACAAAAACTGTATTTCAAGTCTGTTTACAGTTGTTTATTTCCTTCATTTCCCTAGTTCTCTTGTAAGAATCTATCATGCATTGATAAGTGTAGATGATGATTAAATCTATTAGGATTTATTAAGTTGAAAGATTGATTGGGCAATTTTATTCTACTGTTTGGTAGATTATTCTTTGTACTGTACTAGTTTTTGAGAAAAACAGATCTGACATCTTGATATAAACTAGCTTTGTAACTAGCTTTGTGGCCTATTAGAGACAGATGATGAAAGTAAATGAAAATGGCAAATGCATTTAGGCTGTTATTGTATCATGTCTCCTATGATTTGTGCAGCCTTTAATATTTAGAAGAGCTATATATTTTCTTCGAATGTAATGATCACTTTTGGATTAGAATAAAATCATTGATTAGAAAAGATACCACTTACCACCTACTCTTGTTCCTATACATTTTTGGATTAGAATAAAATCATTGATTAGAAAAGATACCACTTACCACCTACTCTTGTTCCTATATGCATGCACAAAGAAATGCACAGTCATATGAGCCTTAATTTTAATTTAATTGCAACATGCATGTAAAACCCCAGAAGAAAAAGTTTTCAGTATTAAATGGTATCACTTTGGATAGAATGCAAAATCTACAGAAATCCACCTTTAAGTGAGTGATCAACAATTCTGATAGCATTTTACTTCAGGCATCATTTTGATAACTTAATTGAATATAAAATACTAACAAAGACTATGTATAATACGACTTGACTAAATTTTGTCATCCCTTATCTGAGTACAGTCCCTTTGCTTGAAAATGCTAAATATTCTGAATAACGTGCTGACATTTGAAATACTAATGCCAAAAAGGTGGTTTTTGCTGTGCCTTCAATTGCTCAGATGCACATAAAACAGGAAGGATGCTGTGAATTTGTGTTAGAAATCTTCATAGCATCATTAGTATATAATTATAGTTACTTGTCCAGAAATTGGAATTTAAAAGAGTAATGTTATGAAACCATATTAGGGTAATAATTGTCATACATTTTATATTACAGTCCTTGGTATTTCTTCTTATCTCGTTCTTGTTCTAATTAATCATTGAACTGAACAATCGTATTTAATCTATAATGTAAAACAAAAAAACATTTTTAGAAATTTAAGTTTTTAAAACTAATATTTAATAATGTAAATATAATTTTTTGAGTTGGAATATGATCAGTGTAAGCTGTGATTAAGCAAAGATTGAACTAGTGGAATAAGATATCATTTTGAAATATTTTTATTGTTACATTATTTGTATTTTACCCCATTTATTTTTGCAATTTAAAAAAGAAGCTTGTAATTTAAAAAAAAAGACTTTAACTGTGGCGATGGGGTTTACAATAGCCGATTTTATAAAGTTAATTGCTAAATTACTATAATTTCATTGTTTCTAGGACATTTAATGTGATTTTGTGTATGCATATTTACCTAAGAATTTTGTGCTTTAGAAATTTACAAGAAAGTGATCTCTCCACTTCTTTGTTCCTCTCTTTACCATATCTGTAGTCTATTTGTAAATATGAATTAAACAAACAAGGAGCTCTTTAAATAGGCAATTGAAGATGCCAGACTGACTATAAATTTTCTACAAGTAGAATAAAAACGTATTCCTTGAGTCAACTCTAATAGTTGGTCTTTAGTTTTTAAAATACCCTAATACCCAATAAATCATATTATAAAGAAAGACTCATTTAACAATAAGTATTAATAAATAATTGAAGTTAATTTATATATACATTGATACAATTGTTATGGTTTTAGGTTTGTGCACGCTTAGTGAAAAAGTATTAGACAAATTTTCATTTGACTTTTTCTGTTGCATACCTTAGTGCCCTAGAATCAAGATAGGCTATATATATATAACATCATGCTATCCCATAAGGAACTTGCTAATAAAGTAATAGCTCTAAAACTACAAAAAAATTTCCATTAGGCCTGGCTAATACATCACTGTGACTTTCGTATGCAGCGGATGATTCATGTTTTACTCAGATTGCATTTCTTATTCACAGCATTAGATTTTAGGCTGTAATAAATATTGGATTTTGATGGGTTATAAGTTAGTTCTTATTTTTTCATGCCTCCCCAGAAGAGATCAAACCATAATTCTGTTTCGGGCTTCTCACACAGATAGGGTATGTTGTGAGCTCTAGGTTTAGCAGGAGTGACAATCTCTTCGTTTGCACCCCAGTTAACAAGATTTAAAATAATATATACAAAGAATCATTTAGATCAACCTTTGTAAATTAACAAAAAATGTATAGTTAACAGTATATTCTGACATTTACGCAAGCAAACCCGTAGGCAGAAGCTAATTAGAAATATTATTTGAATCTTAAGACCTAGATATGTCCTTTATAGCAAAAAATGCAAAATGTGTCATAATTTTTATTTTCTTTCATCTTATAAAGTTATATTAATAAAAATACCAATACATTCCAAAATGCAGAATCTTTATGAAAGCAAAACAATTTACAAGCAAATTAAATTTTAACAATTATAACAATATATAAATTTGCAGCCTAGTAAATATAAACTATATTCAATTCCCGTTTTATTAAAAACTGAAGGGAGAAACCAAAATAGTAGGGATAAAAAAAGATTAGAATGAAAGAAAGAAAGGGAAAGAGATTAAAAAAGAAAGGAAAGGATAGAAAAAATGGATCTGATAGGAAACATTTCATATGAAAGACTAGATAATGTTAGGTATTATACTATTAAGATTTCTCCCGATTCACAATTATGTTCGCCAAAGATGTTGAAAGAAAATAAATTCATTTTGGGCCTTAAATCTTCAGTACCTATGGCTGGAATAGTTGTAACTAAGGCTCTGAACAGTTCGAGTGCACAGAGGGAGATAATATACAACTTTTCTCAAGAAAAAGCACTTGAGCAAATAGCCTTATTGTATATAGTCTTTGATACTAATCAAGCTAATCATATGGTCAGCCAAAGGAATAGTCCATAGCAGCTTATTATCCAGAAAATTAAGGTTCCTAAATAATGCCATTATGTAGTCAGAATTTGTTTGGGGAGGGAATGTATATATTGGATGTTTGAGGAGAGTAAAATAACATTTGATGAAGATATGCTATATTTTCCCATTTTCAAATTATTTATAAATATAAATTATCAAGACCTTTGATACAAGAATTGTGGTCCCTTGTATTTAATCAGTGCAGACTTATTTGGTGTTAAAATTAGAATAAGTGAAATTTATTCATTAATAATCTTCATATTATATATTTAAATATAGATTTCATCAAGTGATATGCCAATTATTTTTTACCTACCCTGGGAAAAACCCATATATTTTTTCTTGAATTCACTTTCTGAAATTGCATTTTTTTAAAATTAAATTAAATTTATGGCTTAGATATTAACAGTTGTGTGTTGTCATTGCTTAGTTACAAGCCTGTTTTATTAATTTTTTTTTTAGATTTAGAAAAATAACTTCTTTTTTTTTAAATTTTAAAATTAAAAATTTATTTTTGGTTATATGTGTCTTGCAATAGATTTTTATTTTCTGCTATCAGAACTGCCTATTTTGAATGCTTTTTATGTCTCAAAAATTATCAAATATTGCTTCCATCTAATATTTTACCACTAGCTTTTTTTTTTAAGTTTTGTTTTATTTTTGTAAGTTTTACTGCTAACCTGAATAAAAGTGTGCGTCCAAGCAGTATGTATGTATTTTATTATTATCACTGGTATTAATATTTTAATTTCTATTTATTTATGTATTTATACTATTGTTGAATTCCCACTTTCTAAACAAATTTGTTGTTTTCAAGAACTGTTGTCAAAATTTTTATAATTCTTGAATTTTCCAGATTGTTTCTTCACGCTTTTTAAAAGTCTGAATTATTTAAAAAGAGATTGTGCACTGCCTTTGATATTGATGTTAACCATATTGACTAAGTGTTTTTAGAATTGCTGGTTAATTTTTCGATTTTATTTTCTGCTCATATTTGTTATTGTTGTTTTATTTGTAATTCAAGTGTCAATTTTGCTTGAGATGCATTTGTATAAAGAAAGGGGAAATAATTACCTTGCTTTGCCTCTCTAATGCATATGATAAAAAGCACAGTAATGTCATAAAACTATGCTTTGATCTTAGCCAGAATAACAAAATTGTATTTTATCAGTGAAATTCTTTCAAGTAAGTCTTAATTCTAAAGAAATCTTGACTTTGCCTAATCTTTTATTTGAAGAGCATGGTTGCTTTCAACCAAATTCTGTTGTTTTTTAAATTTTTTTTTGGGTGGTTGTGGTGGGTGGGAGGGATTATGGCATTTTGTAACATTTCTAAGTTTGTTCTAAATATTTCGTGAGCATATTTCCATTGCTCAAATCCACAAAGACAATTCAAATTTACAAAATGGTGTACTTGAGGAACTTTCACTCACTTCTGTGATGAGTAAAATTATTTTGGCACTATTTGAAATATTACTGTTTGATTTTAATGAGAACAAGTTGATTGTTGCTTTCATGCAATTCATCCAAATAAACTGAAGGCATTGTGTAGTTTATGGAAATGTGTATAATTTTCATTTAAGTAGTTTCAGTATGTTTTTCTCACAACGTCTTTGAAATTTAAGTCTAACAAGATTCTTTATTTTTTTTATGCAGTTTGCAGATTATGCTATTATTATTATATATGAAATGCCATTAGCTTAGTGTAGTTTTGGACATGTATTGGGATTTTTATTTTTTGTTATTCAGCTTTAGGTTTTATAGGAATCAATTTTATTTTTGAAAATGGCACTCTTCATTTTGTTTAGTGGCAATATTTGTCATTGGTACTGAATTTAGTATTTTCTTTTCTGAGCTGATTTTTTATGTAACTTATCTTTAACTGATTTCTTTTTTTAAAATTTGAAATTTTAAAGTGCTTGAGTGGTTCTAATATTTGACCTCCAATTTTTTAAAAGTGTAATCTTACAATAACACATTTAATTATGCTTTCTTTTGCAATTTTGAGCAGAAAATTAACTTTATACTAAAGAGTTTATATTTATTATCTAGTTTAAATTCTAATAAAAATGATTGAAAATCGTTCAGAGAGTACATGTATATAAAAAAAAAATAGACACTTTCAAAGGAAACTGTAATTCAGAAATTCATGTGTATGATTTTTATTGTTTCTAAACATTTGAAAAAGAACTTATTTTCTTTGCCATTTGAAATATTTTGAGTGAAAATGTAAAATTATTTATTGTTAATATCTATAATGCATAAATATTGCCTGGCAGTAACATCTCTGAAGATATTTTGATTGTGTGTGTTGTTTAAATGGAAGAGACTACGTAAAATAGCTATAAAGTTTTCTTTCCTTAGGCGATTAGTTAAACTTCAGTTGGGAGAAAAACAATTCTTGTCTCATGTGTTTGGATTTATAGTCTGTGTCACAGCTCTTGCAATTGTATGTTCACTGTAGACATAAGTATTTTGTTGTCCCCATCTGATGGACAATGCATTGTTACAGTATTCACAATTTGATCTGTTACATTATTGTATATAGAAAATAAGATAGTCTAGTGCTAACAGCCACCCCAGCACATACACAGCATTATTGTTTGTAAGAAAGCCTAATCGGCATAATTGTAGACAAATGAATGGCTTTCAAATGAAGAAATCGTCTGTGATAATTCAGTTCATTGTACATTTGCCATCAGCTCATTTCTAGTTCAAGGTTGGCAGTTTTGAAATGTGGTCTTATATACATACACCTGATTAACATACTTATGACCTGATTGGTTCCTGGAGCACAATCATAATTTGAGTGCTGCCCCAAACCCTTATACAAGAAAATTGATTCAATCCAGGAAGCCTGTTTCGTACCCTGGAAATATCAGATTTGACAGCAGAAATAGATGAAAACAATACATAAAAGACAGCATATACCTTTCATTTATTCCCTTTCGAAAAAAAGGAAAAAATAAAATTGGGGTCGATGCGTTTTTGATGCTTCAGAGACTATTTTTCTTTATGGAAAAAATGACTGGTAAAGGGAATCATAAGTCAGGGTTGCTGTACTGTTTAAAAATTGTATCCATATTTAGCAGACATTTTAAAAATTCATCTGATAGTTGCTGTGTGAATTAAAAATTGTAAAATTTTAGTCAAACATTCTTTTTCACTACCATTAATTTTTACTTCATTAAATTTCTAGCACATTTTTATTTTAAAACAAAGAAGTAACTAGTAGTAGTTTTTATTTTCATCCTGCGCTTTGCTTTAATTTTGTATTGCAATCTGAAACAGTGTAAACCTCAATATGATTTTATATTTTCAAAAACTTTTTCTTTTCTGAGCAGGTCCCCATCATGTGGCAAAGTAAGGGACCCTAGTATTGTGATGTAAAATAGTGTAAATTGGGAATTTTGAAAAATGTGTTTCGTAATGTACTTGTATTTACTGTCTTTTATAATAGAAAACTATATGTGTCGCTGCATGGCAAAATATGTCTAAAGACACTAAAATGAATTTTGCGCTACAGACATTTGTAGTAGTAAATCCCCATTGATAGTCCAGAGGGGTATGTACTTAAAAAAAATATATAGTGAAAAACTATCTGACAAATTTTTTTTTTTTTTCAAAATAAACTTGAGATTCTGAACTTTAGTAAATTACAAAAATCCCACTTTGAATTTGTTTCACTTTAGCTGGGTTTTGCCATGCAGCATCACATATTTAGAACTTTAAAAAAAGATATTTCCATTAAAGTGTAACTTCTGACTGTTTTAAAGCATGCTTAGCATTAGTTTGTCTTTCATCAGCAATCACAATTATTGTGTGCTCATTCAATGGAGGGAAGAACAACCTGATGACTTTTAATATTGACTGCACATAGCTTTTTTTGCCATGCTTGATCATTTTCAGTTTAACCTCTGCATTTTCACCCTCTTTACCATAAAGTAACACTGTTCATTAGCGACAGGTGGTAACAACAGTGTACTCACCTCACACTGTACGTGACAAAAATGAGTGAAGCTGAGAATGCTTTGAAAAGATGCTAATTTAGGCATTGCAGGCACAGAGTAGGAGTTTTATATTTTCGGTTCTAAATTAATTAAAAATGGCCATAAAAAGTGCTAGTGATCATTTGCTTTTGGTTCCTTAACATATTTCGGCAATGTAAATGTTAGTGTGAAATGCATGTATATATAATCTGGTCTTGAATGAAACAACAATCATATTTAAAATTTATCTAAGTTTACTGACTTCTTTATAGACAATTTTTTTGTGGGGGATAAAAATCCCTATTGTGTAATGAACTTCTTTGCATATTATTTGTGATTTGTGATTTACAGTGGCTGTATATGGCATCAGTATAACTATTGAGTATAAATAATTGTATTAATCATTCACTGTATTTAGGCATTACATGAAGTAAATATTCAAATACTGGCATTTTCTTTGTCGATAAAAGGGATCTGTTTTGAGAATGATTTTATTTTCCTTTAATGCATTGCATATATTAGAATCTCTAATAATTCTTGTCAGGTTGCTGAATTTGTGAATGACTTAGTTTTCAGTCAGTTTGTCTGCTGAGCTTAACAGGAGAAAGTAGAATCAGTTAAAAATTACATTTATAAATTTTTTTCACTGCAGGATATTTAAACATCCTCTTTATTGCTTACTGGAAAGTTTTTATAAAATCTACACATTTAAAAGTCTTAATTTTTTAGTCTCACGTCTTTTTTTTATTTCCTTTTTTCCTTTTTTTTAAAAAAAAAATCTTACATTTGCCCTATAAAAATCATGGGGTTTTTTGTTCCATGTTAGCTATTTTAAAGAATGCTTTTAGCTTTGTTGCATTTTATTCTGTTCTGGTTGCTTTTTCAAATTATTATTTTCTTTTTTTCCCCACTAAAATCACTGCCATTTTCTTCTCAGTGTCACCGTAGTCGCTCATTGCAAATAGGTTTTATTATTGCAAACCATAGACTTTTATCATCAGTTTTGTTTGTATGCATTATACTGATAAGTACAATAAATTACACATTTTGTTGTAAAACTCAGATACTTCATTACCTGCCAGCAAAGCTTTCTTAAGGGGATTTAACTCTTATTGAACTGCAGAGGATTTGCTTTTAAACATTCTTTTCTATATACTTTGTATATTTGAGAAATAACTTGTCTAAAATTGGCAGTTTATAATGATTGAAATTTTTTGTAAAAGTTTTACAAAAGTCAGAATTCTGTGTTTACAAGATTAGAACATTCGGCTGGTGAAATCAAAGGACATTAAGAATATTAAGTTTATGAACAAGCTTTTGGTGAAAATAATTAAGAATTGAAAATTTACATTGTCTTTAAAATTATACACAAATTTTAAATTGTTTTGTTGAGCTCTTTCGTTGGTAAAGAAAACTGAACATGTTTGACATGTTAAAACTTGAAATCTACCTTTTGTTTGATGAAGGAAACTTGACATTTATGACACTTTAATACTTGAAATCTACTTTTGTGTTCATGTCAATATCTTTTTTTCAATTAAAGTACTTTTTTCCTTATATATTTTCTGATAAATTTAAGGCACTGTACTTAAAATTTGTTAAACTTTCTTGTCTCTATGTTGAAAGAATTGCATTTTTTAGGGGTGGGAATGCCTACCCAAGTTTTGGTTTTGGTATATTCTCCCCAAAACCCACCTAAAGTAACATCAAGCAAAAATTTGTGCCAGTGAATCTCAGACAGCTTTGGAATCGCTGATTGACCAGATTTGTTTGTGGTTCTTATTTATAACAAAAGTTAATTTAATTGCTATATATATGTTTGTAAAAGTTAGGAAGTTAAATGTAATTGTATATAGGTTTTGAAAGGAGCATTGGATATTTACAAAGATTGGGATATAGTTTACAAAGGAGAATTGGCTCTAGGTTTGGAAAGGAGAACTGGATATTTACAAAGATTGGGATATAGTTTACAAAGGAGAATTGGCTCTATGTTTGGAAGGGAGAATTAGATTCAGTTTATAAAGGAGAATTCATGTTGTTTACAAAGGAAAATTTGATGCTGTTTACAAAGGCGAATTGAATATAATTTACAACGAAGAATTTTATGTAGATTTTGAAAGGCTAATTAAATATAACTTACAGAGGAGAATTTGTTTTAGGAGGGTTGAATATAATTTACAAAGGAACACTTTTATATATAGATTTTGAAAAGAAAGAAATTTTAGCACAATGTATTATATCTTCTTGAATGCAAACCCTTTTGTCTTTCTCACCATTCCAGACAGAAATGGGTAAATGTTTCAGTGTTTACTTTCACAATTATTTGATTGTCTTAGGCACCGTGATATATTTCCAGTATGTTCCCTGTTTTTGCAATGATTGTTAAATTTTAACAGAAAACTTTCATCAGTTTTGATTTTCCTTGAGATCACTAATTTTTTAATCTATACCCTTTGCTTTATATTTGTTGAACATGTACACGATAGAATTTATATCACAGTTTTATTTTCCTTTGAGTTTTTTGTGATAGGCTCTTACATGAATTTCAGCAGAGTGCAATATGTAAATAAGATTATTTTTTCCTTCTTGTTGTTTTAATACATTTACTGTGTGTACAGAATGTGACTTTTGTTTGTTTGGTTTTGTTTTCTATGGATGTATTTCTGTCATGTAATTTGTCATTAATATTGAAGATTTTCTTCAAAATGTAATTGTATCAAAATATTGTTCTATGATGCTTGCATACCTAAACTGTATAATATATATGTATAAACCTTAATATCATATGATTGTCATATTGACTCATCAGGATTAAAAAAATTGTCATCGAAATGGGAATATCAGTTTTGTTTGTAACTTCTTGTACAGTTCATTTAATAACTGTTGAAATGTGCCCTATCTGACCACTTCTGGCCTGGGCCAATTTGCACTGGGGAAGGGGATGGAGTGGGAATGATGGTTGGGTCTGATGGCTAAATCAATTTACATTGATGTAGGAATATTTGTCAAAGTTGTTCAAAAATGACTGATATAGTGTGGTGGCTGGTAGATCCATGGCACTCATGTTTGGCTGGTAGAGGCAGTCTGTGGACTGATGTCATGATGACCGTTTTCGATATATTTATACCCAATTTTATGAATCTATAATTCAATAAATAAAATTAAATTTGCAACACAATACAAACAAACAAGAAGGGAAAAGATCTTCTGGCCTATCACTTCAGATAATAATTGTCAATGAAATGTAAAGGTGTAAAAAATTTTATTCGGTCTATTTAAGAATTCTATATTTATGAAAGATTTGGGAAAATTGTTTAAATTACACTGTAATTGCAATACTTGTCTGAATTTGAAAAACCAAATCGATCTAGCCCATTTCTTTACATTGTAGTTATTGTTAAACTGTGCATAGAAGGCTATATAGAACTAGCTCTATTGAAGAGGTTTTAATTAGTATTATTTATGAAACAACCCCCAAAATTCATCCATGTTCAGAATAAACCAATTTCATTTACACCAGCATTTTTTCCAGTTCTAGTTTTGTGTATTACCTTTCCATACTCAATCTTGTCAATGTCAAGTGGTTATTTTATCATAAAGACTATGTAGTATGTGCTTTGATTTTACAAATACAAGATAGCCTCTTAAATATATATACAAATTATTATTTTTAAATGTACTTGAAATACATACAAATTAAAACAAAAACATTGGTCAGAAAATGTGACTGTAGACATCATTTAATGACTGTATTCTGTAAATGTAATGTTAAATTTAATATTTTCAAGAATGTTTATTTAAGCATTTAAAATATAAAAGACTTTATCCTTACCCAATGTTGATCAGATTAATACAATTGGGAGTCAATTTAATTTAATACAAGAAAGTTGATACATGAGAAGATTACTAGTTACACATGAAATAAATATTTACCATTATATGGGTTGTTTTAACAATAATAAAAACAGACCAACTGCAATTTCTTCTTGAATGATTCTGTGGCAGGTTTTTTAAATGTGAAGATAACTCTGACAAATGAATAATGTATATTAACACCAATTAATATAAATTCCTCTTCCCTTAGACCAGGTCTCAATGGTTAAGGAAATTCAAGTCCTAAGAGTTCTGGTCTGTCAACAATTTCCTTACCCAGACAGGTAACGTAGAGACTTGTGCTCCAGAATAAATTCTGACTTGACATAATATTTTTTAATAGCCTATCGGCAATGCAAGGCATTTCACATTCAAATCAAGGCATTTCACATTCATATCAAGGCAGTTTCACTTCAGTGAGTGTTGTGTGTTCAGAGCAGAACAATGATGTAAGAGAGTGAAGCAAAACGAGATGGGAAACATAATATATAGAATTATATATAACACCATTGCATTCCAAAAATTCAAACACACTGCAATTTTCTCATGCATTCTAAATGGGGATTTTATGTATCTGCTTCTAGTGAGGTCTCAGAGGAGACTAAAGGTTTTGCGATGTGCAGTTTTTAATGTCTGAAAATCACTCAAATAACAAAACAAGATACTATGAATAATTAATGTTTGTAATCATAGGTGAAATCACTCAAACACGTACACGCGCACTACTGTTTCAGAACGTGTCTATGTCCTTAGAGAAAGTTAATTACACAGTTCTTGGAACTTGCCGATTTTAGAGATCACGTGACGAGCGACTAAAAATGAACTGCAAGCATCAGATGTAGCACTAGAGACAATGGTTGTGACCTGTATCTTCCTACACTTACGATGGAATTGTGCATCCACGACACAGTGAGTGTGTCATAGACTGCCTGCCGAGTCAGTGTGTGTGTGTGTGGGGGGGGGGGGGGGGAGTAGTAGTAGTTAGTATTGTTAACTTCTTTTGCTCACGTGAATTTCGTGAAAACTATTCATCTTCTTTAGATGTTCTCGTTTTTTTTTTTTGTAGATTCCTGTGGAACCTTCCTCCCTTCTCCAGTATTCGGGGAAGATAGTCTCTGTGAAAACTTGCTTGCTAATGTAGGGGGCGCTTTCGCGCTGTCTCTGTGAAAAATACAACCCTTTCCCTTAAATAACGAGTGTTTAGCTCACTTGGGATACGTCATTTTTAACTTGAGAAGGACGAGAATGATAGAAGACAAACAATAGTAATAAAATATAGCCACACTCGTAAATATCCATGTAGCCAAACTTGCATAGGCCTATAGCCAAACTCATAAATATGCACATAGCCGCAAACATGCACATAACAACACTCGTAAATGTGCATATAGTTACAAAAGACGGCGGTTTTTCAGATAAATTAATTTTACATCACTAGTCTTATTCATTTCATTGTTCGTACGCCATTAGTGATTTATAAAGGAATTTGCTCAATTGTCAACTTTCGTAACTAGTTGTGTATTCTACAGCGTTTAGAATTTTCATTTGGCATTAGTTGGCGGTTTTTTTTTCTTTTTGTTTAAAAGGTCAGCAGTTATGCTGTTTATATTGGCTTAACATTTTGTTTGTGGTCATTCAAGTGCAAAAAAAGGAGCCGACTGTAAGAAGAGCGGGAAAATAAATTGATTGCTGCCTGGAAAGGGTGAAAATGGCACAGCGAGTAGGGAAAGTGAAGATTTCAGGGCTGTGTGTGTGTGTGCGTGCGTGTTCCTTGCAATTTCACCTAGGCAGCGGTCACGCTTTTGATTTTCAATAGCTGATGGATCTTTAGCATGCCTGAACTGTATTATATGGGGCCTATATATAATTTATCGTGTCTAACAAACTACGTGCAGAATGGTCACCCGTAAGTCTGTCACCCAGAACAAAAATTGAATCCTCTTATTTAAGAGGCTAGCCTCCAATTGTCTGAACTGTCTCCACAGGCGTCATATCTACAGGGATGCGAGGTGGGGCAATTTACTTCGTGATTAAGTTGGGCAAGAGAGCATTTTTACGGCAACCGACAGTTGCTGTCCATGAAATTCGCATGGAAAACGTGTGTTTGTATACGTGTAAATGTGAATATATATATTTATATGTGCGCGCGTATATATTTCGAGAGAAAGCATGCATGTGTGCGTGTGTATCTGCAAAGTGGGGGAGATAAGATTTCTCAAGAAATGTAGACAAGGCAACCAATCAACACTTCACGTTCTTAGGTGTCACATATAACAACGTCCTGAGCTCAGTCGCTTCGACTGCAATTCCACTTCAAACAAATTTACAATCAATAGGTGTGTTTGGTGATCCCGACACTTGACAGCGCTTACAGGACATAAGCAAACTCAAGCACTCGCCCGTTCGTGTTTACCTTTGACCTCAAACTGGTCTTGGTGCACATATGTGCAGGTGCTAAATTGTAATATGTATTAATCTGAGGCTCAAGTGCCGGCAATCTTTTTTCAGTTTGCTCTTTTGTTAATTTGAACGTTGTTGTTGTCAGTCTGTCGTTAAACTGTTATCGGCATTGAGAGTGCCGCAGAGAAAGTGTTGGCGATATTGGTTGGCAAAGAAGAAAAGTACAGTATTCATGTTCGCCATTTGTAGAAGTTAATCGTATTCCGTTCAGTAGTTGAGGCAAAATATCTCGAGCGAACAAATATTTACGTTTATACTAGCAAGATTCCTTGGACACTGTCGGTTGGTTACCGAACAGACAAGCACCAAGAAAGACTCCGGCTAACCACGTGACTCAGAGAAGGGTATCATGAAGTTGAGGTGGGTGTTGAGCCCGCTTCAAGCAAGTCCGTTCACGGGCCGTATCTCGTGAAAGTGGGCAAGCGACAAAGTTAAAGGCAGTAATGATGATTGCGACAAAAAGGCAGTAATGATGATTGCGACAAAGTTAAAGGCAGTAATGATGATTGCGACAAAGTTAAAGGCAGTAATGATGATTGCGACAAAAAGGCAATAATGATGATTGCGACAAAAAGGCAGTAATGATGATTGCGACAAAAGTACATGAAGGTCGTATAGTGTGCGAGTGGTGCTTATTCAAACTGAACATTTAAAATTATTGCAGGAAAACTTTGAACATTTAAAATTATTGCAGGAAAACTTAGCTCACGGAAACCATTCCACGCAGACACATGACAAAGTCCAATCACAACACTTGGCGCGAATCCTTTCATGAAGTACAATACACGACACATACTTTTAAATTGTCAAAGGGAAGGAATACTCGTTAACTCCGCTAATTAGGTCTCATCTAAACGAACATGTTCTGTATCTTTTTAAGTTTAATCTAAGTCAAACAGAGCCCATATCCCTCCCCACTCTCCCAATCACTCTACAGCCTGCGTTTCAAAGCTTAAGACATTTCACACAAGGAGACGTTTCGATGGAGGAAAGACAAGACGGGTGGGGCATAAACAATCAGCAATCCGCCGTAAAAGACATTGAAGGGTTCCCCCAACTTTGACCGTTAAGATAACACGAGGACCAGTCTTTTGAAACCAGGCCATGGGTATGTTAAAGACACTCATCTTCAGGTCTTAGAACCATAGCTGAAGGTGCAGAAACATTATTTACAGCACATAAGCATCTTTTATATAAATATATATATATCAGTTCCCACCACCTCCACCAAGAGTAGTGTAACTTTAGACTGAATCAGGATATGCGCTCTGGGTATGAGATAGGACAGACATGACCAGAGCAAATTTGAAGGACTCCAGTTGGGTGCCCATGTTAACCTTCTGATAGGAAAGTAAAATCTAAAGTCTAGCTTATAGAACTTTAAAAATAAAATGAAATGTATAAAACTAAAAATTCTACACTTCACTACGTTGGTATATTGGGTGTATGCGGCCGGAAATAACTCTGAGTATTAACTATGAGTATTTCCTCTAGTTCGCTTTTTTAGGACATCGTCAGCGAAATTCTATTCGAGTTAGTGTTAGTAAAATATGCGCACCAGTCTTTATAGATTAGAGGAATAAGTCAAAGGTCATTACTGTTATAATGTTTTCCTATTGACACTTCTCGAAGGCTATCTGTTTTTCAACTCAAGTTCAGTATGATCTCGTGACTTTCTATGAACGATTCCGTACTTTCCATGTATTTTTCTTTCGAAATCATCATAAAGCATTTGGCAGCCATTCCTAAGAATACACACAAAATAGATGTCTTTCACATAACAAACGATAGAGGCCGAAATAATTAATTTAAAAAAAAAAAAACGAAACAAAAGAAATTGGAAAATAAAGGAAATAGATTCTTAGAAAATAAACATTTTGTCTTGACACAAAGATGGCTTTTTAAAATGACAATAAGACAACAATAAGATATCTTTTGCGTTTTCTTAAGTGTCCACGGAGGATTACAATAATACAGACGTCATGCATATGTGTTTGTCTTACTGTCCGACAAAAGCATGAACGTTGAAATGATTGAATATACTGATAATAAATCAAACGGAGTTTTCATTATTTGTGCTAAGCGCACACTTGGTTACATATTTGTACACAGCGCACACTTGGTTACATATTTGTACACAACGCACTCTTGGTTACATATTTGTACACAGCGCACACTTGGTTACATATTTGTACACAGCGCACTCTTGGTTACATATTTGTACACAGCGCTCTCTTGGTTACATGTCCGTATAGCTCACAAATGGTTGCATATTTGTACACAGCACACAATTGATTACATATTTGTACACCTCACACACTTGATTACATGTTCGAACAGTTCACAAATGGTTACATATTTGTTCGCAGCACACACTTGATTACATATTTGTACACTGCATATGCTTGATTACATATTTGTACAAAGCACACACTTGATTACATATTTGTACACATCACAAACTTGATTACATGTCCGTACAGCTCACAAATGGTTACATATTTGTACACATCACACAATTGATTACATATTTGTATACATCACACAATTGATTACATATTTGTATACATCACATACTTGATTACATGTTCGTACAGCTCACAAATGGTTACATATTTGTGCACAACGCACACTCGATTACATATTTGTACATAGCGCACACATGGTTACATATTTGTACATAGCGCACACTCGATTACATATTTGTGCATAGCGCGCACATGGTTACATATTTGTACATAGCGCACACATGGTTACATATTTTTACACAACACACTTGATGACATATCAATACAAAGCACACACTTGACTACATACTTATACACAGCACACATTTGATTACATATTTGTACACAGCACTCGCTTGATTACATATTTTTACACAGCACACAAATTGATTAAATATTTCTACACAGCACACACTTGATTACCTATGTGTGCATGTTGTACTTGACTGCACGTTTGCATTATAGTCGCTCATTACTAATATGTGCATGCGTTTGACTGTCTGTGCGTAGAGTGTTTCCTATATAGGCAGACTGTATTGTGCCTTTAAGTACCACTGTGTGAGAAAGAAAATAATATGGATCACCTATTTATACTCAAATAATAATCATTGAAGAAAACTGCTTATAGAAAAGCTTCTGTCCTGCTAACAAATAATTTACAAAAGAAGGGAAAGGGCAATAAATCTGTTTGTAACCTGTCAACGCCCTTGCTGAAATCAGTAGATGTGTCGTTTACCTTTGACCCGGTGCACACATTCCAACTCTAAATTATTCTGTGAACTTCGGAATGTCTTACACAGGCCATCAAGCTTCTATTTCACATCAGTGCCTTATCGGGCAAACACTTTATTGACGAAGTCATTTCAATCCACTTTCGCGGCATTAATCTCTCATTGCAAATCACGGGAACTGACAATTGCTGGGAGACCAACGCAACGGGCCAAACGTATCGGCTGCCATTGGCATGCAACTGACTCAGTGAGCTGTCAAGGATTATCTTGACTTAAAAAAAAAATAGTAATAATTAAAATAACCGCTTGCAGCTGTCACGAAACTAGCATTACTCTGAAGAATAACTCCGTGACGAGTCAGTGAGTATCTATTGCAGCCGAGGGCGCCACCATGATGAAAGGCAGAATGGCCGTTTGTGTTAAAAAGCAACTGTGTGGAAAGTATATCTTTCGCTCGCAGTCTTATGGGTTAAAAAGTTATAAATGACATTTTTTTTTTAAGAAGTAGTGGCCCCTTGAAAAAGTATCCAGAAAGACTGTTTTGTCTAAGAGGTAGTTAAGCACGGTTGTGTTTGAGGTAAGGATGATTTATTTAATCAGATGTTTCCTGCTTGAATTTAAAATGTGGTAAATCTTTCTTTTTTTTTCTTTCTTTCTTTCTTTCTTTCTTTCTTTCTTTCTTTCTTTCTTTCTTTCTTTCTTTCTTTCTTTCTTTCTTTCTTTCTTTCTTTCTTCCTTTCTGCATTTTTTCTTTCTTATGTAACAAAATTTATGGTGAAACATTTACACACTTATCGTATTACATTAGTAAAAAAAAAATTACCAACCCTCCATTGAGATACTATGTAGGGTCCATGGAAGCAATTTTTGTTTTCACTGTGCAGAAACACTGGGACTTACTCATATTTCGTACAACTAAACTAATTTGAAATGCTCTGGCCTTACGGGCTTCAGTAACAGGATTACTGGAAATGTTAGTAGTCAGCATACCCAGGCAGTTATAAGTGCATGTCAGTGTGAGAAAGTTGTTTTTCTCTCTTTCCAGTTATATAATAAAACAAATAAAGCAATAGTTAAACAGTCATGTCTGTGTCAGTAAGTTGTTTTTCTCTCTTTCCAGTTATATAATAAAACAAATAAAGCAATAGTTAAACAGTCATGTCTGTGTCAGTAAGTTGTTTTTCTCTCTTTCCAGTTATATAATAAAACAAATAAAGCAATAGTTAAACAGTCATGTCTGTGTCAGTAAGTTGTTTTTCTCTCTTTCCAGTGATATAATAAAACAAATAAAGCAATAGTTAAACAGTCATGTCTGTGTCAGTAAGTTGTTTTTCTCTCTTTCCAGTGATATAATAAAACAAATAAAGCAATAGTTAAACAGTCATGTTCAGTATCTTCGGTGAAGAATTCTTCCTTCCTTTTCATGTATTTCACTCAAGTCTGTACATGGATTGTACTAAAATGCTGTCCCTTTATATAATATTTACTACATTTTTAATAATACATTCTCTGATTTGTTGTTTTCTCAGGGTAAAGCCGGCATTAGAGATATTACTGTCTGACTTCTGTGATAGGACTGTTTAATCTACGTCCAAACACTGCTTTAATTTAGCAAAGATATTTGTTAACTGTATGTCTTACATACATATAGACAAGCACTCACTTACACATGCTCACACTGACATACGCACAGGAATAAACATACATACACACACTTATAACACTCACATGTACACTCACTCACAACATATACACACGAGCGCACAAAACCATAAATACACACACACACACACACACACACACACACACACACACACACACACACACACACACGCACACACCAATTTCTAACACCTTTCACACACTGGCTAATACATGACTGAAAATAGAAAGATTAAGAATGGTGAATAATTGATATAAAAGTTAGAGCATGGAGGGCGACATTTACTCTGAACCTATTTAAGTCACTTATGCAATCATGGACAGGGCGACCTTTACTCTGAACCCATTTCAGTCATTACACACATACTGATATTTATTTTTAAAAGCAAATCCTATTACCAATTTTATACACACACTAACTTGTTTAAAATCTAGATTAAGTATTGAGTTGAACATTTCGTTGCAATTTATAGTAGAACAAAGGTATTCAAAATGAAGCAAAATAATCTTGAAACACAATCCTGTAAAAATAAAATAAAATATCTCATCGTGGCATTTTTGTGAGAATATTTAATCAACTTAATTTGGTAAAGCTATAGTGGAAGAATAAAAGTTGGGCTGGGGGGTTAAAGAGAGTGAATGAGAGAGAGGAAGAGCATAAGTGAAAAACCTTAACGTGAAAGAGACGATTAAAGGTCAAAGGTTAGCGTTTTGTCCAGCAAATTAATTTTTTTTTATTTCTACGCTGCCCGTCAAAGTAATCGAAGTGGTGAACACAGTTTTGCAATAACAAGAATTGCAGTTCAGCGTTTTTTCTTTGATTGGATAATTATGTTAGATAAAATGTTATTTATTCCATTTAATTAGTTAGTCTTAAATATTATTGTCCAAGGCAATTTGAAATATAATGCATGATCAAAAACTAACTAATTTCTATTAATTTTTCACGAAAGTTTATTTGCACGCTGAACTACTCTGGTGATCAGCCAGACACTAATTTAATTTAATGTCAGTATCTCGCCACTATTTTTAGGTCCTGGACTAGAATTGTTTTGACTAAAATTTATATTTAATTTACAGTTTAGCAATGGCCGATACGAATCTTAAGGACAGAAGTCCTTCGCCTGTGCGGAGTGGGGAGAGAAATCGTGACACATCCTCAGAGATGAGACAAACTACTTCAAGCAGTCGACGAATACAGAGGGAATTAGACCGGATGAATCAGGCAGACGATTACGAGCGCATGCGCAGAAAAGTGCGCGGGAAAGAAGAAGTCCAGAAAATCCTGGCTGCCAAGAACGAGGAGAAGATAAAGAAGGGCATCACCATTACACCGGAAGTGGAGGCTAGCCGAGACGCCATTCGCAAAGCTATGCAAGTAAATAACTTGTCGTACGGACGGTTTCATATATTAGACAGACATTTCTATATCAGGTTATGCAGACAGAGAGGTAGAACTTTATCGGAACAGGCAGAGAGACAGGTAAAACTATATCAAGACAGACAGACAGAGCTATAACAGAATAGACAGGCAAACATATAAAGCTTCATCAATAAATGAAGACTGATAGAGCTGTATCAGAACAAGCAGATAGATAGCTACACGGTAAAAGAGTTGCACAGAGTCATGTCAGCACAGGCAGGCAGATAAAGCTTCATCAGTACATGAAGAAAGATAGAGCTGTATCATCACAGGTATTGACAGAGACACAAACTCTATTGACAGAGACACAGACTATATTGACAGAGACACAAACTATATTGACAGTGACACAAACTATATTGACAGAGACACAGACTATATTGACAGTGACACAAACTATATTGACAGTGACACAAACTATATTGACAGAGACACAGACTATATTGACAGAGACACAGACTATATTGACAGTGACACAAACTCTATTGACAGAGACACAGACTATATTGACAGAGACACAGATAATTTAATATATCACCACAGTCAGACAGAGCTATATGGATAGAGGCAAAAGACAGAATTATTTCATTACTAGCAGAGATACAGATATAACTACTTTAGTACAGGCAGACATATATCACCGTTTCGACATATCAGCACAGAGTTATAACTGTACCAGCTCATACATTTACACCCTCTCTCTCTTAATTTCTCGTAAGCTTACAGATATTTCAGACTAGATAAATAAATCAATTTCTCATTCATCTTTTGTGCTTCAACTGTTTTTTTGCAATCTGCTATTTATATCTGTTGCTTAATTTGAATTTAGTGTCCACTTCCACCTTTCGTTGACTATGCAGACGGAACAAAGCGCCAGACAGGCACGCCTGTACTGGAAGGGAAAGATTCCGGGCCTTGGAGGGTGGGGAGAGAGAAAGTTTAAATGGGTGTTTGATGATTTTCTAAGTTGCAAATTTAGCTCACGGATTGACCAATGGTCTAGTCTTTCCGATTTTTAACTGTCAAGAAATCTTTAGTGTGTGCGTGGCCTATAGTGCGCAGGACTCGATTTATCGTCCGTCTGTCGAACTTGAGCTAGTGAGCTGTTATGGCTCAGTACGAAGTTTTTCACCACAAGCTAGGGTCGAATCTCAGTTGAAGAGAGGCTACTGTCTTGCCTTGGTGTATCACTTGTCTCCTGTAAAGTATCTCTTCAATGCATACTAGTCTCCTGTAATGTATCTCTTAAATGGATAGTTGTCTGCTTGTACTGACTTATATAGCTCTATTTGCAAGTGCAGTACTTTTGTGTAATTTTATTTAAATGTTGCAGTGTAGTAAGGGTATGTATAATGTTCGCGTGTGTGTGTGTGTGTGTGCGTGTGTGTGTGTTTGTGTGTGTGTGTGTGTGTGTGTGTGTGTGTGTGTGTGTGTGTGTGTGTGTGTGTGTGTGTGTGTTGAGATGTTTGATGTATTCTCTTCATTCTTTGTTCTCCACTTTGTTTCATAAATATTCAAAAGGTATAAGGCTACCTTACACAAGTCTTCACATGCTTAATTAATTTTAAATGGTATTTCTTGATTTAAATATTAACCCTCGTAATGCCTCATTAATTTTAAATGGTAATTCTAGATATAAACATTAACCCTCGCATGCTTCATAATTCTTATGGCATACTAAACTTCTCATATTAATCCTCACAGGGCTTATCATCTCGAAATGGTTCACGACACTCTACCAAATAACTGAATATTACAATCATACACGTTAGCTATCTTCTGAGATTTTGTTTGACACTTATACACGTTAGCTATCTTCTGAGACTTTGACGCTTATACACGTTAGCTATCTTCTGAGACTTTGACGCTTATACACGTTAGCTATCTTCTGAGATTTTGTTTGACGCTTATACACGTTAGCTATCTTCTGAGACTTTGTTTGACACTTATACACGTTAGCTATCTTTTGAGATTTTGTTTGTCACTTATACACGTTAGCTATCTTCTGAGATTTTGTTTGACGCTTATACACGTTAGCTATCTTCTGAGACTTTGTTTGACACTTATACACGTTAGCTATCTTCTGAGACTTTGTTTGACACTTATACACGTTAGCTATCTTCTGAGATTTTGTTTGACGCTTATACACGTTAGCTATCTTCTGAGACTTTGTTTGACACTTATACACGTTAGCTATCTTCTGAGACTTTGTTTGACACTTATACACGTTAGCTATCTTCTGAGACTTTGTTTGACACTTATACACGTTAGCTATCTTTTGAGATTTTGTTTGTCACTTATACACGTTAACATCCTTCTGAGATTTTGTTTGACACTTATACACGTTAGCTATCTTTTGAGATTTTGTTTGTCACTTATACACGTTAGCTATCTTCTGGGATATCTTTTCTACAATCATATACGCCAGCTATCTCCTGAGATCTTTTCTACAACCATACGTTTTATCTATCCTGAGATATTTTCTACAACCATACGTTTTATCTATCCTGAGATATTTTCTACAACCATACGTTTTATCTATCCTGAGATATTTTCTACAACCATACGTTTTATCTATCCTGAGATATTTTCTACAACCATACGTTTTATCTATCCTGAGATATTTTCTACAACCATACGTTTTGTCTATCCTGAGATATTTTCTACAACCATACGTTTTATCTATCCTGAGATATTTTCTACAACCATACGTTTTATCTATCCTGAGATATTTTCTACAACCATACATTTAATTATCTCTTGAGATATTTTCTACAAACATACATTTAACTATCTCCTGAGATATTTTCTACAGACACACGATAGCTATCCCTTGAGATCTTTTTTATAACTATACATGTTAGCTCTCTCCTGAGATCTTTTCTACAATCACGCACTGTAGCTAACCCCTGAGATCTTTTCTACAGTCATACATGTTAGTATCTCCTTTTTACAATTATAAATCTTAGCTATCTCCTGAGATCTTTTTTACAGTCACAAGTTGTAGCTACTTATGTCCTGTAGGAGCAAAATAAGGGCAAAGTCGCTCTAAATGCATGGTTAACACTTTCGTCAAGTAGTCTTTCACTATTTTGTTTGTTTACGTCCTACTACAACATTGTTACGTCACAAAGTACAATATAATAACGTATAGTATATCAGATAAACTGTATTTTATGAATTTGTTTTAAAATATCCAAGGTCAGAAATCCCAATTCATGAATATAATCAACCTTAGAAACCAGACCTCTCACAGTGACCGCAAGTATGTCTAAATCAGCAACGAGAGGAATTTGTTTTTAATAATCGAACATTGTACGAGTATTACCTCTACAATTTTATAAAGAAATGAGAAAATAATTTGGAACGTTTTGTCTCTGCAAATTCTGTCAAAAGTCTTCTTGTCGGCACAAACATTGTCTCTGCAAGTTCTGTCAAAAGTCTTCTTGTCGGCACAAACATTGTCTCTGCAAATTCTGTCAAAAGTCTTCTTGTCGGCACAAACATTGTCTCTGCAAATTCTGTCAAAAGTCTTCTTGTCGGCACAAACATTGTCTCTGCAAATTCTGTCAAAAGTCTTCTTGTCGGCACAAACATTGTCTCTGCAAGTTCTGTCAAAAGTCTTCTTGTCGGCACAAACATTGTCTCTGCAAGTTCTGTCAAAAGTCTTTTCGTTAGCACGAACAGTTCCTGAAGTTAAACATTGTCATGTCTCACAAAATAAAATAAAACGTCTTGGAACTAATTAATTTTAATTAATTTACAACTTTATCAGCATATCATGGAAGATGTTTACAGCATAGAATTCCTCCCCCCCCCCCCTTTCCATCTTCTTATCAAACTTTTGTCTTCTGACAGGTAAAAATGAGGTGGACAATGTCTAAGAGATCCAACATCTAGAGTAATAAAAAAAAAATGGTGGACATTGTCTAAGAGATTCAACATCTAGAGTATTACAAAAATGGTGGACATTGTTTTAGAGATCTAACATCTAGAGTAAAGGTGGACATTATTTTAAGAAATTCAACATCTAGAGTATTACAAAAATGGTGGACATTGTTTTAGAGATCTAACATCTAGAGTAAAGGTGGACATTATTTTAAGAAATTCAACATCTAGAGTATTACAAAAATGGTGGACATTGTTGTTTTAGAGAATTCAACATCTAGAGTAATACAAAAATGGTGGACATTATTTAAGAGGTCCAACATCTAGAGTATTATGAGTATAGTGAACATTGTTTAAGAGATCCAACATCTAGAGTGTTACAAAAAGGGTGGACATTGTTTTAGAGATCTAACATCTAGAGTAATACAAAAATGATGGACATTATTTAAGAAATTCAACATCTAGAGTGTTACAAAAATGGTGGACATTGTTTTAGAGATTCAACATTTAGAGTATTACGAGTATAGTGAATATTGTTTAAGAGATCCAACATCTAGTGTTGAACAAATATAGTAAACATTATTTAACGGATCTAACATCTAGATTCTAGAGTATTACAAGAACAGCAGACATTATTTATTGGATCCAACATCTAGATTTTAACAAACATGGTAGACATTATTTAACGGATCTAACATCTAGGGTTTTATAAATATAATGGTCATTATTTAATGGATTTAACATCTAGGGTTTTATAAACATAACTTACGTGGTATTTGTAGTTTGGTCAATTTTACTTTTCCTCCAGCAGGGCAATCCCGCAGTAAATTTCCAGTTAATTTACCAAACAATATCCACCATATTAACTTACCAAATAATGTCCACAGAGAAATAAACAAAAACACTAAGTCTCCCCATTACTACAAGTATAATAGTGCTTCAAACACAATATTGATGATTAACAATTTTATTACATAACATATGGAATATTTATATTTAATTATGCCTTAACAAAATAATTACTTCACTTGCAGCTGGAACTTCGCGTTGCTCTACATAAAGACCAGCAAGTACTGCAAAAAGAGACAGATAAACTTAAAAAGGAAATCGACGAGAAATACGGACTACTTTCCAGAAAGGAGATCCTTGACATTGTCGCTTTAGCAGACGACTTCTATCATGGCAAACTGCCGGACAAAGAAGGACTTCCCAGAGAGATCATAAGGGAGCTAACTAACGATGAAATTCGTGATCTCAAAATGGTCTTTGACATGTTCGATGTGAAAAAAAGAGGGTTAGTGCTTTAGGTGACACATAACTTTGTGCAAAATTTTCAACGTGTACCGGGTGAATTGTCTTCGAGCAATAATATTATCATAATATAAGAATTTGGGGTTTTTTCACGCTTGTCACCTTTTGGTTGTGCGTGTTTGTCACCCTCCCCTCCCCACCCCAATCTTCTCTTCCCTTATAATTCTTACTGACTTGAAGGCTCTCTTTCGACAAATTTAAGTTAAATTAAATAATGAATTTTTTTTCATGTACATAAGTAAAAGCATTTCAAGCAAAGTTTCTTCAAGTAGTGTAATAAAAAGAGAGATCTAAAAGTTACTTGTATTATTTTATTTTTTTAAAAATGAACTATTTGAACATGGGCCTTCAGAATTTCAATCAAGTTAAGTTATATAATGACTATAGTTCTTATGTATTATTTGAACATGGGCCTTTAGAATTTCAATCAAGTTAAGTTATATAATGACTATAGTTCTTATGTATTATTTGAACATGGGCCTTTAGAATTTCAATCAAGTTAAGTTATATAATGACTATAGTTCTTATGTATGCATTATGTGAGTGCATTTCAAGCAAAGTTACTTCAAGATGTCTAATGAAATATGGATCTAATATATATTTTTCTTTTTGTTAAAGCTTTACTTGAACATGGAAAATAAGTATATTGCTTTCATTGTCAAGGGTTTACTTGAGAAAAAAAATTGTCAATGAATTTAACTGTGCTTATTTTTTTGTTTGCTGCAATAAAGGAATACCATTGTAATTATTCTTTCTTTACCTCTTTCTTTACTTAGATTCATAACCGCCACTGACCTCAGACGAGCAGCAGGAATGCTGGGCTTTAAGGCAAAAAAACGTGTTTTCGAGGAAATGATCAGTTAGTTTATTCACTTGTACTTGCACATTGATGCGTGCGTAATAGACAAAATTTTATGTATGCCTGAGTCCATGCGTGTATGAATGCAATTATGTATATACGCATATAATTGTGATTATGCTTGCATTATATATGTGTGTGTGTGTGTGTGCGCGTGTATGTGTGTGTGTGTGTGTGTGTGCGCGCGTGTATGTGTGTGTGTATGTGTGTGTGTGTGTGTGTGTGTGTGTGTGTGTGTGTGTGTGTGTGCGTGCGTGCGTATGTGATTTTTTAAGGCTTTTATGAATATATATGTACACACACACAAAATACATGAATGCATAATAACACTATATTTATTTGTGGTCAATCTGTCACTTTTCACACACATACTGTAATAATGATTGATGATGATGATGATGATGATGATGATGATGTCGATGATTTTCTTAGAGGAGGTAACTGGGGACAGTGACGGAAGCGTGACCTTCATCAACTTCCTGAAGTTCGTCATCAGAAGCCAAAGAGATGGGCCAGACCCTCTGGAAGATATTATGCAGGTATGGTCCTGAGGATGGAAGAGAGAGTAAACTGTGTGAGTAAAACATGTTAACATTTAATTGCATACATTGCACTCATAAAGATACTGTCTTCAATCAATCAACATGTTAGGAGAGCAGATGGACTGAAAAAAGTATTTGCTAGTGATAATTATTACCTACTTTATTTTATCGCTTCGCCAGTCTGTCGCTGTACAAAAGTAGCACCCTCAACGCCGTTGTACTAAATGACCCGGTTGAAACAGTGACGCTTCTTTCCTTCTCAACGAAGCAGTAACTGTTAATGGAGACTGGTCAGAATGTACAGTCATCTGTTGTTTGTTGCTTTTGCAAAGCAACGTACGAATCGTGCTCTATCCACAGTCGCACGCATCATTCATGCACACACGTAGTTTTCCACAGCTCTTTTATTTCATAGAGTAACTTATTTTTGATCAGTTTATGTAGTTTTCCACAGCTCTCTTATTTCATAGTGTAACTTATTTTTGATCAGTTTATGTAGTTTTCCACAGCTCTCTTATTTCATAGTGTAACTTATTTTTGATCAGTTTATGTTGAATAATCTTCGCTAATAAAATTTGATTTGCTCTTCGCTTTGTAATAAATAATTTATTATTTTTACCCAATTTGTATTGTTGTTGTTTCACGCTTCTTTAAAAAAAAAACAACAACATTGAAGTATATTTGGGGGATGGGGAACTCTCTCCAAATAGAACTCCTTCAAGATATATAACTCTCTATTAGAGAATATAATTACACGATTTTAATATCGAATGTGCTTGTTAATACGTGCAAAATTATCAGCGAAATGAGGATATTTGGCAAGTAATTTATTTTAACATTTTCTTAAACAGTTGTCCAAGCATTAGTAACATACTACCCTTAAAAAAGCGTCTATGCACTCAAATCCGATCCATTAGGAGAGTACTCTTGACAAAAATCGTACGACATCATTAAATAATTTCACTATGCGGGATTGTGTGTAAGGGTGTTTTCCACGAAACGGATAATGTATTATATTATGTAATTCAGATTTGTCTGCAGTTTCTTGTCGCACGAAAGATTGACAAAGTGTTGATTTTGCTGGAAATAATATTTTTTTTGACTCATCATTAATAAACAAATATATCTTTTTCACACAAAGATTTCAGATGGTGTATTAAGGTACGCTGACTCAGCACATATTTGTTGTTGTTTTTTCGCACAGGGATTTCGGATGCTGTATTAAGGTGCGCTGACTCAGCATATATATTGTTGTTTTTCAAACAGGGATTTGGGATGCTTGACGTAGACCGCAAAGGTTACTTGACTGCAGAGGACCTGCGAAAGGCGGCCGACTCCCAGAAGATCTCGCTGTCCAATCGCGCCATCCGCGAGATGATCCAAGAGGCTGACATCAGCGGGGACAATAAGGTCAGCCCTGAGGAATTTGTGCACATCATGCTACAGTGTAGCTTGTTCAAAACCACGTGCTGACGTCACGCCAGGGCAATATTTTAAAGTTACCATATTTTAGGTTTTTCTCCCTTGAGTCGAAAGTGGTTCGTGTTGGAGTCTGTTGAATTTTAATATGAAAAAGAGGAATTCCATAGATCTGCGTCTAGAGGACTGCTGCTGAGTTACCTCATGGTAGGCGTGCCTGTCATTAATCGAACAATTGTTTTGAGGTGAGTTTCTTGCCATATTATGACGGGTTGATGAATCTTTAGGACTCCATGTCGTCTGTTGTGTTCTAAAGTCATAGAAATAATTATATGTCGGAACCGAAAGAAGATAAGTAATATATAAATTCTAATGTGAGATCAAAATGATATATCAAGTCCAATGTGAGATCAATGATATATCAAATCAGATGTGAGATCAATGGTATATCAAATCAGATGTGAGATCAATAATACGTCAAGTCCGATGTGGGATCAATAATATGTCAAGTCCGATGTGGGATCAATAATATGTCAAGTCCGATGTGGGATCAATAATATATCAAATCCAATGTGAAATCAATGGGATATCAAGTCCGATATGAGATCAATAATATGTCAAGTCCGATGACAGATCACTAATATATCAAATCCGAAGTAAAATGAATGATATATCAAATCAGATGCGAGATCAATAATATGTCAAATCCGAAGTAAAATGAATGATATATCAAATCAGATGCGAGATTAATAATATGTCAAGTCCGAAATGAGATATGTAAAATGTAAGTCTGATATGAGATCATGTATCTATCAGCTCTGACATGAGGTCAATAACATATCAGACCCGACTAGATCAGCAATACGTTACGTCCTGCATGAAGTCAGCCATTAGATAATTTTTTTATATCGTGTCAGTAATTTATTGTACCCGTTTTAAGTCGGGTCGACAATACGCCAGGTTCGAATCTAAGACAGTGACCAATTATAACGCATCCAAACTTATTACTAGTGCCAGTACAATGTCTTTCAGTCTCAGTATAAGGACTTGTCTCTTTCGTTATCATGCATGGATGGGTTTGGATTGCTCGAGTGCCTGTAGTATAGCGGTTTAACTGATCAGGCGAAGTTGATCGAAGTTTTGGCACAACATTTTGTGAGCATCAGTCTATTTTATTTTTAATTAATAAAAGTGAGTATAGTCTATGTTGTCTTTAATAAATTGACACCAGGACGTGGAAGTGGAAGTTTTATAACAGAATGTCATATGAGGGACTATATCATGACAGCAACACTAAAGATGGGGTGGGCAAGAGCGAACAATTTTAGGACAGTAACATTAGGAGGGAGGTGTGTGTGTGTGTGTGTGGAGGGGAGTGATTTTAGACCACTAACACTGTGGAGGGTGTGTACAATTTTAGTACAAGTAGCACCGGACTGTGGGGGGTCGATTAGACAGTATTCAAATGATAAATTAAATATTTCCAAAGTTTTATGTAGTGTTTTACGTTTATTTCATTCGTGACGATAAACGGATTATATACTCAATCTGTTATAATGCTCTCATTGAAATAATGTGACGTCTTCAATTGGAATTCACTGAACCGGACATAGTGTGAACTCTTCGTCAGAAGATATTTAAACTTGGCGATTTGTATGAATCGTTTTTTTAAAAGTTTTAATGGATGAACCTTAAGTGTGGCGATTTGTATAATTTTTTTTTTTAAAGTTTTCATGGACGAATCTTAAGTGTGGCGATTTGTATAAATCATTTAAAAATGTTTTAATGAACAACTTTAAGTGTGGCGATTTGTATAAATCATTTTAAAATGTTTTAATGGACAACCTTAAGTGTGGTGATTTGTATAAATCATTTTAAAATGTTTTAATGGACAACCTTAAGTGTGGCGATTTGTATAAATCATTTTAAAATGTTTTAATGGACAAACCTTAAGTGTGGCGACTTGTATAAATCATTTTAAAATGTTTTAATGGACATACCTTAAGTGTAGTGATTTGTATAAATCATTTTAAAATGTTTTAATGGACAAACCTTAAGTGTAGTGATTTGAAAGGGCGACACTTAAGTGTGGTAATTTGCATCAATTATTATTATTATTATTATTATTATTATTATTATTATTATTATTATTATTATTATTATTATTATTATTATTATTATTATTATTATTATTGTGAAGGTGGCTGTTTTGACATTTTTCCTCATTTCCTTACGATTCCGTTAATCGTTTGTTGTGTTTCATGTTGCTTTGTTTCGTTCTAAATTCTTTTCTTTCCTTTCTTCATTTGAAGTTCTCTGTAGTGTCATATTACTGCCTGTAGCAAAGACATCGCCATTTTCGGCTTGTCAAGTAACGTCTTCTAACAGCTGTAACATGAATAAAGTGTTCACAATCTGAATGAAGTTTGAAACTACTGTAACATGAATAAAGTGTTCACAATCTGAATGAAGTTTGAAACTATTGTAACATGAATAAAGTGTTCACATTCTGAATGAAGTTTGAAACTATTGTAACATGAATAAAGTGTTCACATTCTGAATGAAGTTTGAAACTATTGTAACATGAATAAAGTGTTCACATTCTGAAGAAGTTTGAAACTATTGTAACATGAATAAAGTGTTCACATTCTGAAAGAAGTTTGAAACTATTGTAACATGAATAAAGTGTTCACAATCTGAATGAAGTTTGAAACTATTGTAACATGAATAAAGTGTTCACATTCTAAATGAAGTTTGAAACTACTGTAACATGAATAAAGTGTTCACATCTGCATGAAGTTTTGAAACATTTCTTTATCTATATCTTTTTAATCATGAAACACATTATAATACCTAAAACAATTCACACACAAAAAAAAAAACCAAAAAAAAAATCGGAACAGACGTCAGAGAAACTCATTTGCACTACACTGAAGTCCTAAACAACGTCAAAACTGCTTCTGTACAAGTTTCAGCAAAATGTTTCAAGTTGTTCCAATTTCCTAATTTCATTACATTGATACTCGTTTCTATTTCAACACGTGACTAGAAAATGGAAATCTGTGCGTTTAAGAACAAATATTTTTTTTTAAAAGTATTTGAAACAATTTGGGGATGTGGTGAGTTTTCAAAATAATGATTATGTTTAACTTTGGCGACTTCGTTTTAAATTTAAAAAAAAAACAAACTAACTTAGGTTTCTGAAAGGAAAGGCCCACACTGCCCTTGGTCCAGTTGAAACAATGAATTTGAATAAATCACCACTTATTCTCATTAGGACATCATGAACTGCAAAAAAAAAAAAAATGTGTTTTGATGTATGTTGGTTTTCCGCAAGTAACGTGCGTGTCTCCAAATGGACTGTGAGAATCAAACATAATTTTGGTCAAACAATTGCTGCACAGCATTTATTTTCATCATACTTAACGTCATTTGTCCTGCTATGACGTCATTATTGCCGCTTGGCATGTTCAACAGCGTAAAAAGTTTGTTGTGCAATGTTTCCTCATAGTTCGTACCTTATTCGATTGATATTTTTCGTTTACAAATACTTGACGGAGGATGAGCCCCATCCTCCAATAAATAAATTAATAATAAAAATAATAATACAGTCAAAGTACGTCACACCCGAAAGCTTGAAGATACTGTCAACCTTTGCCTTAAGTCCGCACTAAGGGGCATAACTATCGAATTTCGTAACAGTTTTCAAAACGAATTATTTTCTATTCCGTTTCACAACTACAGGGCACTAACTCTTATCTATCTGGAAGTGGTTTCTTCCCTTTTGTTTTGCTTCAACAGTTGCACTAATGTTATTTTCGCACCATAACTGAGCAAAGCCAAAAGCAAAATTTCTACTTGGTATTAAAGTGACACTTTCAAACATTGGGACAAGTACGTCTTGCCCCATAAGCATTAATTAAAACTCTCACATATTCAATACCAACAGTGAAATTCCGACAAAGCGAATCCTTAACAACTGTTTCATGCATCCAACATATGTATCTCGTGGTTACTGATTATAATGATTTTCAATAAGCATGCTTGTAACAATGATTATAATTATTTATGCTGATTCGTTTATAACAAGTGTTACCCACTAGCTGTAAACAAGAACGACAGAGTAGTCTTTCCCTTCAAAAATGAAATAACAAAAGGGTAGACTGCCCTTAGAAACAAGTTCGTTTATACACAAAATGCCTATACTCTGACATTCAGATTCAGACACGTTAAAATGCTAGAATGTACGTTATTTGTTGGGTTCTCACATTATCTCCCTTATACATAGATTTGTTATTGTACAGTTACGCAAAGAGTAAATTATTGTTGTTTGAAACACAATTCTTTTCAAGACCTACAGTACTGTTTTACGAATTTTACTCTCGCGATTAAGAGTGTTTGTTACAAATGCGTAAGCTCTCTCCTTCTTTAAAGTATCATAAGATCTGTTTGAAGGACCTTGAGATCTCTATAAGATCTTATTAAAGTCCCTTAAGATCTCTTTAAAGCTCCGCTCGGATTCATTAAAGGATTATTGCTTCTAAAAAAATACAGATAAGATTAGGTGACGCCGCTAGATCTCAACAGTTCAATAACCCTGCAGTTAATGTTTCGCATTTGTTCCTTTAAAAAGAAGAATGTTTATTGTCACCGACATAAAAAAAAAGAATGTTTACGAACTGTTTTGGTTAAAGTGCAAACCATTCGTTTAGTAATCAACTTTATTTTAACTGAAAACTAATTTCATTTCGCTTTTATCTGAAACGTAGAGAAACTAGAGATCAAATTAATTTGAAACATTATGCACGTTATAAGTAAATGAATTTATATAAGTTATAGTAACTACTGAATTAACCCGATTATAAGGAAGATTTAACTAAGCACGGTGTGTTATTTCGACGAAGATAACATGTAAGCTTTAATGCATTTATCACAAATGGAGGTGTTAAAAGGGAGAGTAATCAAAAATAACAATGTAACTAAAAGGGAGAGTAATCAGAAATAACAATGAATCTAAAAGGGAGAGTAATCGGAAATAACAATGTAACTAAAAGGGAGAGTAATCGGAAATAACAATGTAATTATTGCTATTAATCAACAATACAATAGAACACAAATTTTGGAGCGAACGTACACACATCTTCATCGCATCTGTTATTATCATCTACGATGTTAACATAGCTATTGTAATAGAAACAAAATGCATAAATGCACATAGTTTTTCAACAAATCTACATACTTCTTCACCGCTTTTGTTATCACCATCAATGGCATTAACATGAGCTATTTAATATAAACAAAATAAATATATTGCACATAATATTTGAACAAATCTACACATCTGTCTATCGCTTCTGTGAACGCCATCTACGTATTAACATGAGCTATTTTAATATAAACAAAATACATACATTACACATAATTTCTTTTAACTCATCTATATGCCTGCCTATCCCTTCTGTTATCGTAATCTATGATATTAACATTAACTCTTTCAATTTAAACAAAATACATAAATTGCACATAAGTTTTCAATAAATCTACATACTTATCTGTTATCTCCACGTACGATATCAACATTAGCTATTTAAAAAAAAACAAAATGCATAAATTGCACACAACTTCTTGGGCAATCACCAAGTCTGCCTATGTTACCATTATCTACAATTTTTAAAAGAGTTATTTTCATTAAAGCAAAATGACAGATATTCATTTATGCATATGTTCATTTTTACTCATTAAAGGTGACATAAATTATACATGATACATTTCACTATTATCTCAATCAGTCCATTAATTTCTATAAATTGATTCTTTTCTTTTGTTGTTGGTTGCTGGTTTGTTGAAATAGTGCTCCCCACCCCCTCAAAAATCGTACACATTATAAGAGAGAAATAAGTGCATTTTATGTGTGAAGTGTGTCTGTAAGAGCGAAGAAGGAAATGTGTGTTATGTATGTCAGACAAATGTGTGTGTGTGTGTGTGTGTGTGTGTGTGTGTGTGTGTATGTATGTGTGTGTATTATGCGTTTGAAGGTGTGGGTGCTTTAAGAAAAAGTTCTTGTGGAGGAAAATTATTGCTGCATGTGTGTTTGTGAATGTGTATGTGTGAGTACGTGTGAGAGAGAGAGAAAGAAAGAAATGCGGAAAGAAAGAAAGAAAGACCGAAAGAAATGCGGAAAGAAAAAAAGAAAGAAAGAAAGAAAGAAAGTGTACTGCATATATGACTGAAATTGAGTGTCATTGTACGTATACGTCCTCTACAATATAAAGTATTTTTGTAAAACCATTTATATAAGAAAGACTAAACAGGAAGCCTGCCTATTAAGGGAGGAGTGGGGGGGGGGAGCCTGAGAAATTATCCAGATCAGCATATTTATGTATTTATTTGGTGGGAAGCATCGGCAGAGCGGTGTTTGCTTCTGGTTTATTTTTTGTGGTGAATTACTACAAATCAAAGCACAACAAAGCTAGTGACGTCAAAGTTCTATGACGTCATGACGAGGCACTGGATTCGATCGATGGCACGTTGCAGGTTCTCCACTTCAGTGTGCAAGGTGAAGGTCAAGCGATGCAACATATCCTTTGTGTTCAAGAGCTGGATTGACTGCGTATATGGATCATAATGAACCTCATATGGCCTCTTGATTCGCGATGTATATTGCCTGTGAGCAGATATGAAATATAAATATTATAATAAATTTATTTTAAAAATTCTACTGAATAATCTTGTAGGCAACCATAGGCGAATAGGTGCCAAAAACCGAGTCTGAAGAAATGTTAGATGAAAGAAATGTTCATAAATAAAATTTAGATGAGAAATGCAAACCTGAAAAAATGTTTAGATGAAAAAATGCTTTGATGAAAAACGTTTAGATGAAAATATGTTTAGATGAATAACGTAAAGATGAAAAGATGCTTAGATGAAAGCGGTTAAATGAAAAATGCTTACACGAAAACGTTTAGATGAAAAAATGCTTAGATGAAAAGCATTTAGATAAAAAATGCTTAGATAAAAAATTTACGTAAAAAATGCTTAGATGAAAAATGTTCAGATGAAAAGATGCTTAGATGAAACGTTAGTTGAAAAATGCTCGCATAAAATACGTTTAGATGAAAAACGTGCATGCAAACTAGGTTACATTACTTTTTATAGAATTAATGAAAAGTAAATAAAAACTGTACTGTATGTTTTGGCAAACATTTATTGACTAAAAACATATATTCGGCTAAGCAATCTAAATCATAAAACAAACAAAAAGCCTCTCTATTTTATCGTATGTTTTGGATTCATGGTAGTAGGAGAGTTAGATAGCATAAGGCCACTGGCCACATACATCAGACAGGCAATTAATATGAGGGAATGTGCTGGATAGCGTAAAGCCACAGGCCACATACATCAGACAGGCTATTAATATGAGGGAATGAGGTAGGCAACCGAAACCCACGTTCATAAGAAAGGCTATTAATGAAGGAGAGAGATATGTAACTTAAAACCACAGCCCACATACATAAGATAGGCTATTAATGTGACTGAGAAAGCTAGGTAGCTTAAAGCCAGAACCCACATACTTAAGATAGGCTATTAATACAAGGGAGAGAGCTAGGTAGCTTAAAGCCACAACCACATACTTAAGATAGGCTATTAATACAAGGGAGAGAGCTAGGTAGCTTAAAGCCAGAACCCACATACTTAAGATAGGCTATTAATACAAGGGAGAGAGCTAGGTAGCTTAAAGCCACAACCACATACTTAAGATAGGCTATTAATACAAGGGAGAGAGCTAGGTAGCTTAAAGCCACAACCCACATACTTAAGAAAGTATTAATATGAGGAAGAGAGGTAGACAGCTGAAAATTTGCATGAAAGCATGGTTTACAATACTTTGAAGAGGTGTCAGGGGTATGCCCTAGAGGGCAAACTAAAAAAATTAAATTAGTTGTGCTTTAATATCAATTGATGTAAGCACTCAGAGAACATCGGGTTTTATCTGTTAATGCGAAATAAAGAACAAAACGAACATTTGCAACTTAGCGCGCATACCATTAGTGTGCGAATTGCATGCGTAATACTATTTGTGCACGCGAATTGCATACGTAATACTATTTGTGCACGCGAATTGCATACGTAATACTATTTGTGCACGCGAATTGTGGACGTAATACTATTTGTGCACGCGAATTGTGGACGTAATATTATTTGTGCCCGCGAATTGTGGACGTAATATTATTTGTGCCCGCGAATTGTGGACGTAATATTATTTGTGCACGCGAATTGCGGCGAACTGGCGGACAGAATTATGAGGTGTTGGGAGGCATTTAGCCTGGAGGAAAATTGGAGGGAAGGGGTAATGATCGTAAATGCAGAGTATCTTCTAGTTCGGGTGTAGTGTATCCCTATGCCACCCTACACGATTTGTGTTTTGTGTTCGATAGCAGCTTTACGTCACCACTGGAGCTTGTGTTGATCATTTCGTCATCAGAAGTTCTCAGATCTGAAGTGCCCCATTGCGACCCCACAGCTTCACATTGCGTTCCGAGGTGGAAGGCGGGAGGGCTGATGAAGGCGGGAAGGGGGTGAAAAAGGTCACACCAGTTTGGCGCACATCCTCAACCGCGCTCCGTCGGTGGGTCACCTCAAATTCCTAAAAGATTTTAGCAAAGCAATATACAGCCAGGGTGTAGTCTGTTTTAAAGTCGTGAGCCATCCTACAAGAGTTTAGCACAGCAATATATAGCCAGGGTGTAGTCTGTTTTAAAGTCGTGAGCCATCCTACAAGAGTTTAGCACAGCAATATATAGCCAGGGTGTAGTCTGTTTTAAAGTCGTGAGCCATCCTACAAGAGTTTAGCACAGCAATATATAGCCAGGGTGTAGTCTGTTTTAAAGTCGTGAGCCACCCTACAACAATTTAGCACAGCAATATATAGCCAGGGTGTAGTCTGTTTTAAAGTCGTGAGCCATCCTACAAGAGTTTAGCACAGCAATATATAGCCAGGGTGTAGTCTGTTTTAAAGTCGTGAGCCATCCTACAAGAGTTTAGCACAGCAATATATAGCCAGGGTGTAGTCTGTTTTAAAGTCGTGAGCCATCCTACAAGAGTTTAGCACAGCAATATATAGCCAGGGTGTAGTCTGTTTTAAAGTCGTGAGCCATCCTACAAGAGTTTAGCACAGCAATATATAGCCAGGGTGTAGTCTGTTTTAAAGTCGTGAGCCACCCTACAAGAGTTTAGCAAAGCAATATATAGCCAGTTCGAGTGTAGTCTCCACAGTCTTCAATGAAATCGATATTTCGGTAATCGATGACAGTTCGCATGAAAGGTGCCTGTTTACAGTTAGTCGCAAAATCTCTCGGCCTTGTACAAGACACGAATTCCTAACCAAAGGACAGCGACAAATTACAAGGATTTTGTGGAGTTTGCTGATGCCCTTCCCAAGGGAACAGCGGAGGTGGAGAGACAATTCTAGTTTCTGACCCAGAAAACCATATTTGATTCAGGATGATGATCGCCCAGGTTCTTTTTCATCCCGTTCTTTAGAACGAGTCCCGAGGTAGATTAGCACTGGATTTAAAATAATAAAATAAAAATCATCAGAGAGATGTTGACTTTTGTATTATTCTCCGCTATTATATCATTTTCCCTATCGTCCTCATAAAAACCATCGTAGACATCGCTACCCCAACAACCACCACCATCATTTTTGTTATACTACCGTTACTTCTACTAGAATATTTACCGCTACGTCTACTACGTTACTTCACTAGCACTGTTACTAGTAGAGTACTAGCACTAGAAGTAATGTAGATTAAGTATGATTATTATTAATGATACTCTGATAAATAAGTAATTTTCAAAATAAAATAGTTGTGAAAGTGGACTGAAAATGTTTAGAATGTCGTCGTCATCGTCATCCTCCTCCTCCTCATCATCATCATTATACATACTACTCTATTATTGTTTTCATCTCATGTTTTAAACTGGAAAATTCCCTAGTCAACAAGACGTCTGCAATGACAACGTTAAGTATAAGAAAGAGAACAATGAAAAACTAGTCCAAAGTTGTTCGTTTTGTAGTTGTTGTTTTTAAATGAAAGATACAAGGGATGATGATTGAAAACATGTGTGTTAAATAATGCATAATTATTTCAAAATAGTGAAATACGACAAGCAACGTACATGTGTGTTAAATAATGCATAATTATTTCAAAATAGTGAAATACGACAAGCAACGTACACGTGTGTTAAATAATTGCATAATTATTTCAAAATAGTGAAATACGACAAACACCGTACATGTGTGTTAAATAATGCACAATTATTTCAAAATAGTGAAATACGACAAGCAACGTACATGTGTGTTAAATAATGCATAATTATTTCAAAATAGTGAAATACGACAAGCAACGTACACGTGTGTTAAATAATGCATAATTATTTCAAAATAGTGAAATACGACAAGCAACGTACATGTATACACAAACGCGCGTACACTCCAAACAAAACGGACAATTGTTAGCATCATTCTTTTATTAAAGTACACCAAATCCAAAATACCAGCACCATTGTATCGATCAGTAACACAAATATAATCAATCTAGAGATCGAATAGACTACCTCAATCCCTATTGCGATGAACATATCCATCTGGTTCAGATTGCGACATTCAACACCAAGGTCATTGATGCAGGGTGTCGCAAGACATAACATTTATTGCTTAAGAATAATTAGCCCATTTCCGTTTCTCTTTCTGCATCGGAAGTTGAATTATTTTGCAATCATCTGCGCATGTACCGGAACACAATTTAATCTGGTGATTGAAATCCAAGCTGGAGAAGATTGTATGCAGAGAAAACGTGCATTGGTTTTTGTAGTAGAAATTTGCTGACACATAAGTTGTTCTTTGATTTAGGACGAGGTAAATTTCAAGCATCATTAGCATATTTACTTCTATGTTCTAGATTCCAAAAATACTTTACTGCATAGAATGGAACTATTGTTGACTACTTTGTAATAATTTTTAAAGCAACAACAAAAATTAAACAAATTCACAGATATAAATGATTTGTAATGATATAGAACGCAACACTTTCAAGATAGAATTGACACGAAAACATGACACAATTTTCCTCAACCACAACAGTTACAGCGAATACTACTTTTAACACCATCACAGCCTGCAATACTGCAATAATATGAATATTCACTATCAGCACTAACAGTTACAACGACCTATACAACCACGATTATGACTAACTTGACATTTCACTCCAATCTATGAAATAATTAATAAAGCTTAAGACGGAATTGATTGTATGGATAATTGTTTCACAAGCAAGAAATGTGATTTCGAATTGAAACGACACATAAAGACGTGAAACAAACCCGCATAAAGACGTGAAACAAACCCGCATAAAAACGTGAAACAAACCCGCATAAAAACGTGAAACAAACCTGCATAAAAACGTGAAACAACCCCGCATAAAGACGTGAAACAACCACGCACAAAGACGTGAAACAACCCCGCATAAAGACATGAAACAAACCCGCATAAAGACGTGAAACAAACCCCTAATACGTCACACTACGCTGTAGAAAGTGTTTTGGCTATTTCCATTATCTTTAATAATTGATGATTTTTCAGCTTTCAAAAGTGCTAAAAGATATTTATCTTTTTGAAGGCGCACTGTTCGCCAATATATACTATTGTATATTAAGTTTAAATTAAAAAAATACTCAAGAATCCACATCATCAGATTGAATGCTAACACTGGAATATTAAAACAGTTCTATTGGTAACATAATCGAGAGTTGCGTGCCCTGTTCCTCATGACTATAATATTAGTGTTCAAGACGTAAGTAGGCGTCGCTGTGTCTCAGACCGGGGGCTGGGTGGTGGTGGTGGGAAACAAGTTTGAAACTTTCCATGGCGACACTTTGGCGTACGGAAAGCATGAACGCAACAATTTGCCACAAATGCTTAACATTCATAGCAAAAATATGTATTTACTCGATTCGTGGCGATAACGCCTTTAATAAAACTAAAATCTAGCATTTGTATATCGAGTCTGCTCATGAAAAATACCGGTTTAATGCTTGATCGTACATGTATGTCGCTTATCGTATGGATATTTTCATCATACTCAAATACATACAACATACAGTGCGCGAACGCACAAAATCTCCAGTAAAAATATTTTCTTCACCGAATATCACACACACACACACACACACACACACACACACACACACACACACACACACACACACACACACACACACACACACACACACACACACCACCACCACCACCACCACCACCACCACCACCACACACACACACATATTAGCATAAAGGTGTATAATTCCTACCTATTTAGAGCTTCTTTTTTTTTTTTTAGTTCATCAGTATGGTTTCACATGGTAAAGCGATCATACCCCCCTCCCAGAAGCTCAGAATATTTTCACACAACAGAAAGGTCTCTAATGGAGATCTTCTACTTCCGGAAACACAGTTCTGCACTCATTCAAAATGGCGGCCCACTCGCAGCACTCTTCGCTTATAGCCACAACCAATTACAAGGGAATGTTTACTGTTTGTCGCGTAATAATTGTCATCCAGTTCGCAACTCGAGTTTAAAGCAGATCGTTCATTGCCGAGACAAATACATGGATCAATATCAACCGGGCCAACCAGACTGGAGCCCGTGAGAGCTAAACTAGATCTGGTTTCGAATGAGAAGGCGTTCTTCTTTGTAGATCCAGGTGGGGCCAACTGGCATTTAACCGCAGGACTAGACGATGGTTTTTGATGTGGTTGATGAAGAGATTAACCACCAGCTGTGTTTACGGCGAGTCACGCTTCGGTACCCACTCGCCAAAGCTTTGTGGGGGATTTTGAACAGACCATCACGCTTCGTTAGACAAACGACCCCCCCCCCCTACCTTTATAATAATTGATCCCACATTTTATCTGCACAGAAGTTTGTCAGTTGTTTCAAGTAAAATAAGCATGCATTTAATTCATGTACACGAATGCGGTCTTTATTTAATTCGAACGTAGCAACACGACTCAAAAGCGCGAAATTTCCGTGAACTATACGAGCAGGACGCTCTTTTCTCTGCTGTTGTCCCCATTGACATAGTTCTACTACTACTACTGTTACTACTACTATTGCTACTACTATTATTACTATTACTACTACTGCTGCTGCTTCTGCTACTACTAATGTTACAGGAAAGATTAATAAGAACCCGAAATTTTAACAAGAAATGTTTAATAAATGTGACAAAGAAATTACAGCGGGCATCGACTTCGTGGCAAAGTGCCAGGGAATGACGGCCATTGTTATGGAACATCCGTGTTGTAACTAAGCAACATGAACATACTTTCTAAGTGACATCCGATTTCGCAATTGCAGGTTTACATTTGTGTACTATCGTCTTTATAATATATCCGTCATCTCGTCCTCCTTTCTGTCTCCACCTCTCTCTCTCTCTCTCTCGATTATTTTGGCGGTTTCCGTCGGTGCTGATGGTAACCTCAAAAATCCGCTCGCATGATTTCGCACATTGCACGCATCCCTAATCTCGTGCCACTTCTTAGGGCAGGAAGTGGGGATGTGGTGTGTGTCTTAGTTCTGAAACTGTACAGTCATTTTCCGTAACATCACAGTCTGAATGCCAGGTAAACAAGTCAACAATAATCAACGTTTTTATTTTTTAAAAAAAGAATTCTTTACATCTTGTGATAATGGACGAAAGATCCATGTCTATTAGATTAATTAAATGTCGTGTTCTTGGTTTCAGATTTCGACAATGGCCAAAATTGTTTCGGCTTTTCCTCTTCCATTCTGTGTCCTGTTCTTCCCGGACAGTGAAGGAAAGTTTGTCCATTGTTGGAATGAAAACTTCCTTTCCGGTCCATTCTAGCTTGATTCTGTTCGGTCACGCAATTGCTACAACGGCAAACCAGGAAATTGTTGTGGCGAGAAAATATTAAGTATAGCAATTCTGTTTTGTATGAACTCGCTCATTTCTGACAGCTAGATGTAGGCACAAACAAGTGAATGCACAATGAACATGAAAGGAAGAGATCACGCTATGTGGGTAGGTTGGGAGGTCACGAGGTCTAAGCTCTTGCATTGCATGCTGTAGGTCAGAGGTTTGAAACCCATCTGGAGGCCAATCGACACCTCAAAGCTCTAGCAGTCCTGCTGGGGACGACTGAGTTGAGTGTAATAACATTAAGATGCTTCAAGCTCTAGCTGGGGACGACTGAGTTGAGTGTAATAACATTAAGATGCTTCAAGCTCTAGCTGGGGACGACTGAGTTGAGTGTAATAACATTAAGATGCTTCAAGCTCTAGCTGGGGACGACTGAGTTGAGTGTAATAACATTAAGATGCTTCAAGCTCTAGCTGGGGACGACTGAGTTGAGTGTAATAACATTAAGATGCTTCAAGCTCTAGCTGGGGGTGACTGAAGTGAGGGTAATGACGTAAAATGATTCAAAGATGTTTAAGATACTTCAAGCTCTAGCTGGGGACGACTGAGTTGAGTGTAAAGACATTAAGATGCTTCAAGCTCTAGCTGGGGGTGACTGAAGTGAGCGTAATGACGTAAAATGATTCAAAGATGTTAAACTTCAGCAAAAGTCTGGACATCCCCCCCCTCACCACCACCAACAAGATGTGAAATAAACTTTAAAAATAATATCTAATGTAAAGGAGTAATCAAAACTAATTATTAATTTTAAAGTATACCTTACATTTAGTAAACCATTGCACATTATCACATTAAACCATGTTACCTGGTACATCACTTCGACAAAGAAACCCTTTTATTTTAAGTTCGTGGTTGTTATAATCAGCTTTCAAAAGTGAATGTGAAGTTTGTTGAGCCTTGGACACTACTAAGGTTTGCCTAAACGAGTAATGCCCTAAAATATAATGTAACGTTTCCATATAAAACATTAATCATTAGCGTTACTGAAATATGGGACGATAAAGGTGGAATATGAGGAAACATAATGAATATATTACTAGATACAAAATCATCGGAGGACGCTCCCATAAATAAATCTCTACTAAAGATGGAGCCACTTTTCAATCAAAATTAACTGATCACCGTGACAGTGAGGGTTTTCAAATAATAAAGTATTTTGCTTTAGCACGTCTCAACCTTAACTAAGAAATTTAATACTCTTCCCTTTTATGCTAGAATAATTAACATAGTAAATAATACTCTTCTCATTAATGCTAGGATAGTTAACATAGTAAATATTACTCTTCTCCTTTGTGCTAAGATATTTAACACAGTAAATAGTACTATCTCTTTTATGCCAGGATATTTAACATAGTAAACAACACCTTTCTCCTTTGTGCTAGAATAGTTAGCAAAGTAGATAATGATTGTAACAAGAAAAATAGTAAATAATAACTCGTATAATTTAAATTACATATCAATGTGCATTCTGCCTTTCAGAGAACCAACTGTAATAACGAGATGTCTTTGTACTCACAATGGCGGCGATCTCGCTAAACTATGAGATGAACGAAGATCTTGCTCAAAGTCGACCCGGTCTCTATATTTGTGATTGATTCAATCCTGATCAATCGCTTACAATTTTCAAACTTAAAATCCTTGTAGGAGTGTGTGTGTGTGTGTGTGTGTGTGTGTGTGTGTGTGTGTGTGTGTGTGTGTGTGTGTGTGTGTGTGTGTGTGTGTAAAGATTTTATTTTCTCGAATTTAATTTTTTTTTAAAGCAATTAATGAGTCAATTTAAATAAATATTGAAAACAGTTATTTTTCTTGCACTAACCTCATTTTATCCATCATAACTTCAAATGACTCCACAATGAAATAAATTGGCTGCATGTCGTCATCAGTGTATTCTTGCAATGACGTAACTTCCGGGTCAAACGTCAGGTGCTGGGGCTTGTCGGAGAGCGCATGCTTCAGTTCACCGTAGGAGGATAGAGTTCCGGCCCCGTAGGCGCGCTTCTCACCATTCTCTTTGCATAACCCAAATTCCACCGTGAACCAGTACAGCTGAAATATAAGAAAAGAAAACTCTAGTCGGCACAAAGAATAGTAGGAAATAATAAATGTACAACGCGGTAGTTGCAATTATTTATCTTTATATTAGTAATAAACAACAACAACAAATTAAGCTTGGCTTCTAGTTCCAAATTGATTTGTACATAGGTACATAAAATTACGGAAAGATGACAGATTAGAATGATCGACGACTTAAAAATAGAGATACAACAAAAGTTTTACTTAATTTGTAGTGCTTTTTATTAACCAGATAATATACTAAAGAAACTGTGACGTTACTTTACAGCTGAAAGCTCACGTGATCAAACTGGTGCAAGGAGGATCAGTGTGTGCGCACGTGCAAGAGTTGTGAATCGATGAACTTTGACTAGTTTTGTGATAAGAAGTTATAATAAAATCTTCGGTATTTATCAGTTTCACATGATACCCATGTGATAGTGTGACGTAATATAATGAAAGCGTATACCACTCAGATCATCGTAGCTCTCCTGAATGCTTTATTTAAAAAAAATTAATTAGGACAGGTCGTGGAACTGTCTTAAATTGTGAGTAAATGTGTGTGTGTGTGTGTGTGTGTGTGTGTGTGCGTGCGTGCGTGCGTGCGTGCGTGTGTGTGTGTGTGTGTGTGTGTGTGTGTGCATGAAAGAAAGAGAGAGAGAAAGTCGATGTGTATGCATGTGTGTATAAATTCCTTTAGGTTTTAAATACGTAATACCTTCACACTCACACACACATACATCACACACACACTCATACAGAGGTTGCCATTTTCATATCGTTTGTCAGTTATCTACTATAGAGATTTTTTCCAGTGACTGAATTTAAAGTCAGCCTAATTTTGTATTTCATTAGCTCCTGCTTACAGGCGAAGTTCAGTTGGTAACTGCGTATTTCATTAGTACTAGCTTAGCTGAGATAATGTTATTATATTCTATTGCGGTAAAACAGCATATATAATTCAAATTCACTTGATCTCAGCAATATTTTAATTTTTTACAAATAAAATCTAGTTTTTCATGAAAAATTGTTTTGATATTATTGTTTTAAACACTTTTATTACATTTATTTACTTCATCCTCTACCTTTCTCCATATTTTTGTCTTGATATGCTCTGCAATAGAGACCATCTAAGTAATATACTGTCTACTCAAGCCCTGAAGGAGTAATATATTGCCCTCACGACGTTATATATACCAAATTTGTGGCTTAAACTGTCTCCACACAGCCTACCGTCGCAATCTTCTCAATATCTTCGTCTGACGCACCAAGGGAAGCCATTCCAAGCTCTTGAGAGAACAGCGCAAACGTGGGGTCAGCTAGCATCGGCACGTGACCCAAAAGTTCGTGAATGCAGTCTCTGCAAATGTCAAAGCACAACAATCCAGTTACGACATTTATCGGTAAAAATAAATGAGTTTACAATAAATATTGTATTATGATACCATATCATGACCTCTCAAATGAATCACTGATATTCACAATCAAGGTCAACTCTCCCATCTGTCAAGTTCCTCCTCCCTCACCACCACCTCACATACACGAATTAGACGTTCAGGTTTGTTTCAATAATAATTGAAACTGTCCTTGGTGCAAGACATGGAGAGTATTTTATGTACACTTGTACAATATAGTTGTCGCATAATTGATATGAGTGATGAACTTTTTACACTGAGAATCAATGTAATTATCATAGCTTGTCACTAATGGCATCCGGGCTTTTGCTAACCAAGAGCCGATCTATGGCATGATTTATCCACTGGAAGTTGGTCAGATGGCCTTTCTCTTTGACTGCCAACCATCTAAATTAGGATATTATATTTTTTGGTTCTACTGATTTTGGCAGTAATTGAGAAGCGACGGCACGCGTGATTGTCACGTAGTTTGTGACGTCGGCAATCTAAATTTCCCAAAATACATAGCCTAGTAAATATCGCTGGAGTGCTTACGGTTCCGGGGAGTGGTCTGGCTTGGCCCCGTGACGTACGTATTGTGTACACTGAAACACACGGAACGCCAAGGAAGCCAGGAAGTCACGTGCGGATAAAAGCCCAGCCACGGGCCTCAGGTGGAAGCCTGTTCGACCTGCACAAAGAAACCCGCAGACATGTCTCAGAAACCCCCTTCCTCAAATCTGTCCTGATATTATTATAGCGACTGGATGAAAACAGCTCCCACACCCATCCCCACCCCAATCCGAACCTAAGTGGCGATGTAATGAATATTAATCAATTATTTCTTGAAGTAATTTAAATATATTTATATATTAGTGCGAATATATGAGGTGTAAAATGAAAGATAATTAATTATTTCTTGAAGTAATTTAAAATATATTTATATATTAGTGCGAGTATATGAGGTGTAAAATGAAAGATAATTAAAAAAAACAATATATTATTGCAATTTTTTCTCTCTTTCTAATTAATTTCCGCAATGAACGCAAAAATGAGTTCTTTTGCGTTTTTTATTTATAATGTTTTGCCTCGCTAAAATTTCAATGATTTATATTTATACAAATAAAAGTACAAAACTAATATACAAAAAGACAAGAACAGCAAAAGCAAATCCAAACATCACGAATAATTATGCTCTATTAGTTAGTATCCAATCGCGATTTTATTAAGACAAAAATTGAAGAGAAATTATGCAAACTAAATCAGCACCTTATGTTTTTAACAGTTCAATCCAAGATACACGTAATCTGAATACCTGTAAAAATTGTAGGATTTTATGCAAAATTATAATGATGCTGACTAAAATAATAGATTAAAATTTGTTCTGAAAAAGAAGCCATCAAGAATTAAATGGAATTAAAAAATATTCATGTTCTATTCAGAAGTTTTGGAGGTGTAAGAAATAGCATTATTTCTTTAGTCGCTTTAATTCTAAACTTTATTTTGGACCATTTTCTTACTATAGCTTTCGTTAGTAGAAACTACATTGTAATTGTAAATAAAAGTGACATCATGCCCCTACATCATGCTCGTGTCATATTCTGCTCAAAAAATAAATCTTTCTTATTTTTTCAAGGTCGTTGCTTTCATTCCTGTAAGCCTAACCCATTTATTTCTCTTTTAAAGGTTCATATTTCAGAGCAAAACTTTGAAAAAGTTCTTCATCTACTGTAAGCTAACTGAAAATATTTTCTTTAGTTCACTTCGACGTTTTTCTATTTTTTTTTATAAACAACAGGGGTAGGGATATAAAAGGTAAATGAAAATTAAACATAGATTCAGAAAATGCTGTAAAGTGTCTTCACTAAGAGTCTGGAATTAAGCAGACAGGAAACGAAGGGCGCCCTTGAGGCTGGAATTAAGGTAGAATAATTAGGGCGCCCTTTATGCTGGAATTAAGTGGTAAACGAAAGGCGCCGTTGAGGTTGGAATTAAGTAGATAGCATACAAGGCGTTCTTAATAGTAATTTTCGAGTTCACTGTCGCATGAACTTGGGGTAAAAAATAAAGCTAGATTTAAATACAGTTTTGCATTTATGTGAGGAGACTGACGACTATAGTAACCAACCAAACAACTTTGATTTGAAACAACTCTTTTGAAAAAGAGAATAGGTTTATTAAAAAGTGAAAATAAAATAATAAGTATCACGAACAAGAAAGACGAACAAAAGAAAGACACAAAGCTGTGACAGCTATACAAGTTGCGTTCAGTTTTTATTTTTTCTTTTCAAAATCTAATCGTGCTAGTAATGGTTGCGTTCAGTTTCTTTCACCAAAGACTCACGTTTTAAGAAGTTGGATACGTCCTCGAGTTGTGGGATGTTGCTTTCACTATAACCACACTCCTTTTCCAGCAGCTCGAAGTTCACTCTGTACTCCACGCACACGTGTGTTGGATGCAGGTTTTTAAGTTGACGATACACATGTCCCCTGTTAGTATCGACATTGTTAATTGCTCTTTATTAACATAGTTTTGACAGTGCTGGAAAGAGTTGAGTGAATGTTGTAAACATGTCTTTGACAGCACTAGGAAGAGTTACGTGAATGTTGTAAGCACTAGGAAGAGTTACGTGAATGCTGTAAGCATGTTTTAGCACTAAAGAATAAACGGGTCGTTAATACCGTGCATGTTGTTAGCATTTAAACTGTTAATTTCGCATTATTTCCATACTTTTGTTAGCATTGAAAGAGTTAATTATATGTAATCGGTATAATTATCTTTGCATTGAAAGAGATGACTGATTGTTCGAGCAACCCTTTAGTAAAATTAAAAGAATTAATTGTTTGCTTCTAGCGTGCCTTTGTTAGCCTTGAAATAGTTAACTGTTCTGTATAAGTATTTCTTTGCTGTCTCTGAAACACAGTTAACTTGGTCGCTATTACATGCTTTAGTTAGCCTTGATATAGTTACCTTGGTGGCTATTAGCAGGCTTTTGCTAGCCCGGAAACAGTTAATTTAGTCGCTATTTGCATGCTTTTGTTAGCTTTGAAATAGTTGAATTTGGTGGCTATTAGTATGCTTTTGTTAGCCGTAAAATAATTCACTTGATGGCTAGTAGCATGCTTTTGTCAGCCTTGAAATGGCTATGTTCGCTATTAGCCATGAAATATTTAAGTTGGTGGCTATTAGCATGCTTTTGTTATCCTTGAAATAGGCGAATGAGAGAGAAAAGAGAGACGAGAGTCAGCGAATAAAAGAGCTAGAGAACATAAAGACAGCAAATGAGAGAGGCAAAGGAGAGAGATAATGACTTAGAGACACAAAGAGTGAGTAAGAGAGACAAACATGTGAGATTCAGAGAAAGAGCGAGCGAGAAAGACAAGAGAAATAGCGGAATAGAAATATCGACCATAGAGCGACAGAGAAGAGTGAGAAGCAAAAAAGAAAGCTAGCGAGTGAAAGAACAGAAAAGAGATAGCGAGTAAGAGAGAGACATAAAAGAGATAATGAGTGACAGAGACAGAAGGAGATAGTGAATGATAGAGACTGAAAAGAGAGATAACAAGTGACAGAGACAGAAAAGAGATATTGAATGACAGGGACAGAAAAGAGAAATAACGAGTGACAGTGTCACATAATGGCTTATGTAACCTACAATCACCCCTCTAGACCCTTATCCCCAGGCTGGGAACAAACCTGAATGTTCCAGACAACTCACTAAACTAACCAACCAAAGCACAGCTCAGTAATGTGAACCAATGTACTGGAAACTCACCTGTAAATCGTTAGTAGAATACAGCTGACCATTGAGGCAACACGTATTTTGGCTCCCGTTTTAACAAAGTATAATCATACTACTAACCTTATCGCCAGTTTCCAACAGAAGAAATTATCTTCTGTATATTTTACTGCTGAAGGTCATGTGGTTTTGCTTGACTAACTAATATCATATTCATGTTTATCTCTTGACTTTAACTCTGTTTTATATTGTTATATTTTGCTAATGATATATAATGTATGATGGCCATGTAAGTAAGAGTGTTCTGTCAGAGAACACGAGGACAAATTCTTAGCCCATGTGTGTTTTACTGGCAGATTGGCACTTTATCTTGGATGTTGGTTTGATAAGCACTGAACGGCAAGCCACACCAGAACAAAATGACCCATGGCCAAAGACCAGTTCAATGGACCACATGCACATCTGCTAACGACATTCCTGAGACCCTCGACTACAGGCCATGTGATCTAAAGCTATTTATTTATAAAGCCACAACTGCACAGGTTCAGTCAAGTTTAGATAAAGTAATTTAGAATTCACTCAGAAACATTCAGCGTTCTCTTAAAATTTATAGTTCGCTCATACAAACGAACCAAATAACTGCTACAGTGCCATAGGTCTCAAAATGAACATTCTCTAATGACACCACATGGTCGTGATTATTTCCTTAAATAATGTATATATATGTATCAACACTAATTGTAATGTTGAACTATTTATATATGTAACCATTCTTATGTTATTTCTTGTTGAATACAATTATTGTTGATACACAAACCACTCATGTTAGCGTGACTCACTTACAGGTTATATGCTGTAGTCTGTCACCTGTATTTACTTACTTTTACTATCCTGGCTGTATGTATCGGGGTGGGGGACTCGAGCTATCTTCTAGAACTATCACTCTACAATCTACATTATCTATCATTCATCTTTCTAACAGCCAGAAGGTGTGTTTAAGGGATTAGCCTAAGGTCACGGGCAGCCCGGGATGGTTGAGAATTAACATCTTGCCCATCTCCCAGCAAAAATTCACACAGAGACAGAAAAGAGATATTGAGTGAGAGACAGAGAAGAGATAGAGAGTGACAGAGACAAAAATGAGATTGTGAGTGACATGGACAGAAAAGAAAGAGAAAGAGAGTGATAGAGACGAAAAGACAGATAATGAGTGGCAGAGACAAAAGAGAGAGAGAGAAAGAAAGTGGCAGAGACAAGAGAGAGAGAGAGAAAGCGAGTGTCAGAAAAGAGAAAGAGAAAAAAAGGCGCGAGACTGGAGCCGCACCGATTATAACGGGAATGAACAGGGCGGGTTTGACACTTACAGACCACAAGTCCCTATTCATGCTTTGTCGTAATATCAAAATGCCACAAGTAGTCAGTCAGATATTAATCGAAATCTTTACATTTTGTTTTCAAGAGTCACTTCGATTTTTTCAATAAATTTTCTTTTATGTTGCTGCTAAATCTGAAGTAGGTCAACATAATAGTAAAGATTTCGTAAAAAAGAAAAAAAAGATTATGAAAATAATATGAACACTTGCCTATCTAAATATTACGCTATTTTTTATTGTTTATTCCATTATTCAAACGTTCAATTTCCGATCCAAACACCGTCAATCAACTACGAAAAAATAAACTCTCAACCACAGGGGTAAACTATTTTGTTTTTCTGCTGATGTTGTTTTATCCGATTTAAATATATTAAAACTGATTTTTTGCTGACATTCGCGCTCCTAGATAAGATTAAATATTTGTTAATGCTTCAGAGAAAAAACTCACACTAACACGTAGGTGTATATACACTTATGTACACATAACCACTCGTATAAACACACACACACACACACACACACACACACACACACACACACACAGTCACTTTCCTTGAACATATATAAGCTCTCGCAAAAATACAAACACACACAGTCACATTTCCTTGTACACATATAAACACTCACATAAATAAATTAATCCACCCATCTTTCTATCTCTCTCTCTCTCTCTGTGTCTATCTATCTCACCACCCATTTACATACATACATCGCACTAAAACACATCCACATGCACGCATATACACGCACATTCACATAGCATTTACATGTAAACAAACGCATGAATACGCGTATAATAAAGTTATTCAACTGAAATTCACACACATGCGTACACACTCATTGCGCACCTGCAGCTATCTACAACTTAATTACCACTTCTTACTCCATCCAGCTATCTACAACTTAATTACCACTTCTTACTCCACCCAGCTATCTACAACTTAATTACCACTTCTTACTCCATCCAGCTATCTACAACTTAATTACCACTTCTTACTCCATCCAGCTATCTACAACTTAATTACCACTTCTTACTCCACCCAGCTATCTACAACTTAATTACCACTTCTTACTCCATCCAGCTATCTACAACTTAATTACCACTTCTTACTCCACCCAGCTATCTACAACTTAATTACCACTTCTTACTCCACCCAGCCCAAGGTGTACAGGAAGTCAAACACAGAGAGTCACACTTACAAACATATTGAATACCCACTCGCACATCAGCATACGCACAATCACTCCCACCACCCACCCCCATTACATTATTGTTTAAATCGTGTTTAACATTATGGCTCTTACTTCTTTCCGAGCAAAACCTACGTTTGTGTAGATCTCCGAGTACTTACCATGTCTCGATTTCCGTCTGTGTGTACTCGATGCGGGGTATCGGCTGACCTCTGCAAAAGATCACAAGAACTCTTTTACTGATTGCATGCAAAGAAAGAAAATGTCAACATACCTCTCGTCAAGATTTGGAAAAATGTGGCATTTGCAAATAAAAAGGTGAAGCTGGTCGAAGATCATACCGAGAAAGGTGTCAATCAATTTGCATGTTTTCACTATCAAATGTCAACGTAAGACAGTAAAGCGGAGAGGACGGAAAGAGAATGAAAGGGAAGGGAAAGAAGTGTGGAGAGAAAGAAGATAGAGACAGACAGACGATGGAAAAAAAGAAAATGACAGCGTGGCAGAGTAAATTTGCCTATCCCTATTTCTAAACTTAATTGTTATATAAATGTTTAAATTGTCAAAGTGACCTGGCCTTGGGAACTCCTTATGATGGTATTTTTGTAAGTGTCAGATTTGAAGTCAACAACTCGGGTTAAGAATATGCTGGAAATTTGCTGATGCAATCCAAACCAGTTCCAAGTGAATGAGTAGTTTTTTCTGACTAATGTTTCACACTTGTTCATATCAATTTCATCCAATGGGGATGGACTGGAAGTTTCTTTGTTGAAGAAGTACTCTATTCTAATCACTTTGAATTTGAAGAAAAGTCGAGTCATAAAGGCGATTGTTAGCTTATGGTAAGTTAACTGACTGATAAAGAAAGAATGGACTTAGAATATTTCGTACATGTTTGCTATTGATCTATAATTTTAATTGGAGAATGCTTATGTAAATGAACCATTATTTTTATGTTCATTAATTTCTTTCTCAAGAGCAAAGAAATTCAGAGGAGTCTCCCCATCATTCAACCACGTAACATTTGTGTGCAGTGGTACGTCACAGTACTCAGCATTCAGCAACGTGACAATGGAGCGCAGTGTCTACGTCACAATGTTCAGCTTATGAAACCCTCCATATTTACTGACAGCAGAATCAAAACTACTTAAATGTTAGAACACTTTGTATTTCAATTTGAGGCTTGCATCTTCATGTTTTTTTTAAAGCATCATGAAATACTCCAATAAAGTACGTGTAAAAGTGAGTTCTTCAAGCATCATGAAATACTCCAATAAAGTACTGTAAAAGTGAGTTCTTCAAGCACTATGAAATACTCCAATACGGTACGTGTAAACGTGAGTTGACCTCACTGATATCTGTACTTTCATTAAAAGTCAAAACAAGTATTTACAATGCCCAATGAATCTTTCAATTGAAAGACGTTACACTTGCTTTTTAATTTCAATTACTCTGTTCGCAACATTTTGATGAGATAACGACATATTCTAGTAGTTTTGTCTTCCTCCAAACATTGTGCCATCTTCACTACACATTTTTTTTATCAACCCTCCATTGGCAATTCACTCGCTCTTATTCACAAGCATGAGATCATCATACGATACAGCATGGCGCTTCCTAAACATAAATAGTGCGTCATTTCTCAAATGTTTTTTCACTTCCATCAAAATATCAGATCGCCATAATCCTGTTCAGCATATTGTGTTTTTTGCAAGGTGCCATAACACCGTCTAACATTTTATTCCCTTGCCACTGCACTGGTTTGTGGACACACAAGACATAGCGGTTTTCCATTATTGTTTCTTTCAATGATCAGAAATTTTGCTTCCCATTTGACGTTAAAACACTATTTACCTCACTTACACATGTCAAAACTCCACTTATCTCCCATTGTTTATATTGACGTTAAAACACTAGAAGAAATACATGAAAATAATAATAACACCACACTTACTGTTTGTAATCAAACGCTATGTCACTTATCACTTTTCTCCATTGTTTATATTGAAGTTAAAACACTAGAAGAAATACATGAAAATAATAATAACACCACACTTACTGTTTGTAATCAAACGCTATGTCACTTATCACTTTTCGACGAGCTCGGTAGGTTTTGTCAGCAAACCCCTGAAAAAATTCATAACAGTAAACTAATCCCATGAAAATTCACAATAGTAAACTAATCCCATGAAAATTTACAACAGTAAACTAATCCCATGAAAATTCACAACAGTAAACTAATCCCATAAAAATTCACAACAATAAACTAATCCCATGAAAATTCACAACAATAAACTAATCCCATGAAAATTTACAACAGTAAACTAATCCCTTGAAAATTCACAACAGTAAACTAATCCCTTGAAAATTCACAACAGTAAACTAATCTCTTGAAAATTCATAACAGTAAAACTAATCCCATGAAAATTCACAACAATAAAACTAATCCTATGAAAATTCACAACAATAAACTAATCCCATGAAAATTCATAACAGTAAACTAATCCCTTGAAAATTCATAACAGTAAACTAATCCTATGAAAATTCACAACAGTAAACTAATCCCATGAAAATTCACAACAGTAAACTAATCCCTTGAAAATTCACAACAGTAAACTATTCCCATTAAAATTCACAACAGTAAACTAATCCCATGAAAATTCACAACAGTAAACTAATCCCACAAAATTCACAACAGTAAACTAATCCCTTGAAAATTCACAACAGTAAACTAATCTCTTGAAAATTCATAACAGTAAAACTAATCCCATGAAAATTCACAACAATAAAACTAATCCTATGAAAATTCACAACAATAAACTAATCCCATGAAAATTCATAACAGTAAACTAATCCCTTGAAAATTCATAACAGTAAACTAATCCTATGAAAATTCACAACAGTAAACTAATCCCATGAAAATTCACAACAGTAAACTAATCCCTTGAAAATTCACAACAGTAAACTAATCCCACAAAATTCACAACAGTAAACTAATCCCTTGAAAATTCACAACAGTAAACTAATCTCTTGAAAATTCATAACAGTAAAACTAATCCCATGAAAATTCACAACAATAAAACTAATCCTATGAAAATTCACAACAATAAACTAATCCCATGAAAATTCATAACAGTAAACTAATCCCTTGAAAATTCATAACAGTAAACTAATCCTATGAAAATTCACAACAGTAAACTAATCCCATGAAAATTCACAACAGTAAACTAATCCCTTGAAAATTCACAACAGTAAACTATTCCCATTAAAATTCACAACAGTAAACTAATCCCATGAAAATTCACAACAGTAAACTAATCCCACAAAATTCACAACAGTAAACTAATCCCATTAAAATTAATTCACAACAGTAAACTAATTTCTGGAAATTGACATCAACAGACATAAGGTTAATCTTGGCTGGCAGTTAAATACAGATTTAGATTTACATTTAACACGTAAATAGGTCAAAGGTCTGTGCATGTTTAATTTCTCTCTCACACACACCCATACACACGTATATATTTATATACAACCACAAGCGTATAATACACTTAATAGCGCACTAGTTAAAAATTATTGTCGTAAAATATTTCTAAAGACAGGTGATCATGTGCAAAAGTCCCACCAAATATTCATTTTCTATTATTATTTATTTTTAAAACATTCAATTATAATATTTATCGAAAACATTATATGTAATTTGGTAAACTGTTTGAAAAATTAGTGATATTTACCGATTCATGTAAACTCACCAAAACACGAGAATGGCGTCAAATTTACGTGTTTGTACGAGATAATCACGACTTCTATAAGCAAGGTCATAGCCCTTCAAAATGATATGCAAATATTACTGTTTAAACTTTAATCAAACAATTCATAACACTGTAAATAATTCCAAATCACCAAGATGGGGAGGTTGGTTCTTGTAGGAAAAAGAAAGTATATTGGTAAATCAAATTAATTTTTCATCATTTTTGTTGTAGTTGTAAAAAAAATCTATTTGTGCAATACAGTCAGGTTATGGCTGCAGGTAAGCACCGAAATATTATTTAGTCAGTTCGTTATTCACATTGTCAAAATACAAGATTATAAATCAATCATAAACCATTTTTCTCAAAACCAGTTTAATCAGCAAGGGGATATTTAAACTACAATGAGCACAGTGACTCAAACACAAATAAACAATGAGCACTGTAACTTAAACACCACTAAGCGAACACTGAGCACAGTAGAACAAACACCACTAAGCGAACAGTGAGCACAGTAGAACAAACACCACTAAGCATTGAGCACAGTGAGCAGAGTAGAACAAACACCACTAAGCATTGAGCACAGTGATTCAACAAAAAAAAATTGGTAAAAAATTGATGCAAAGTGTTGTTGAACTGATTTTCTTATTCATATTTATAAATTCTTTCCTTTATTTATTCAATTCCCTTTTTCTATTAACCTGTAGAAATGTGTTCCAACAGAAATCTCAAGCTTAAAACTTTTGCTTAAACATTTATTAAAATATTTCATAACCGTAAACAGAAACAAAATTTTGATTATTCAACTTTAAAAAAATAAAATTCCTTTGTGTATTTGTGCATTAAAAGGTCTTCCTAATTGTATCTGTACATTGTGACAATTAATAATTTGAATAGAAAGGAAATATTGAAATATACCGGATGGTCGTAGTCCAAATCTGGCTCAAATTTTGTAATGAGATGTGTGCACTTGTCCAGTTCCGTGATGTGACGTGGAAACCACACCTCTATAAAACACACACACACACACACACACACACACACACACACACACACACACACAAACAAACAAGCCCAACAAATTAAAAATTACTTACGTGTATGAAAAAGCAAGCATTTATCTTTCTCCCTTTCTTTCTTCATTATTTTCATCCTTTCTTCTTTCCTTTCTTCCTTTTCTAGACGAGGATAAGCTAATTCATTTTCGGTTAAAACGAAACGTGAGTAAACGCGTATGCAGCTACCCTCTTTCAGATCACACACACACACACACACACACACACACACACACACACACACACACACACACACACACACACACACACATATATATATATATATTACACACATACGCATACACATATACATATAGACATACAAACATGCACACATACACACAAATACATATTCACATCACACATTACAAATCATTTGCGATACACATTCTTAAGTATGAGACGCGTATGCACATATATAAAACAATAACATCATATTATTATCATTGTGGTAATGGTGGTAGTGGTGGTGGTCATTGGTGTTCTTGAGAGTACAGACTGGAGGAACGATATAGTAAATCGACATGCATGATTAATCACTTGATGTCTTCTTTTAACGTCCATTTCCAACACTCGCTGATTTCGCGGACATTTATAAATATCAAGATGAAATGAGAAGACAGATGATGGATGGTATCAAAAACACTGAAAGATTAAAAGAAAATCCATTTCGACACGAAATTAAATTTTCAGAATAACGCTAATTTAAAAAAAAAAAAGGGGGGGTCTCAAATTACAACCCTAAAGTATTTTGTGATTTATTTCTGTTGTCTGTAACACCCTAATATAATGATCATAGCCGAGAAGATTTCTCGTCTCAAGAGATTATTCGTTATTTTCTGCTCAAACAATTTTTGCCCACTTTACATGCGTTTGTCTCTCTGAAATTTATGAATGACTCAGATGTATTTATTAATGTTACTAAGACCTTTCATAATGCTGTGTCTAACCCGTAGAAGTCAATATTACTTACAGCCGATTGTCTGTTTTCTGTTTGAAACGTAGGCAGAAAATGTTACTTATAATCGATTATCTTTTTCTGTTTGACATGTAGGCAGAAAATGTTACTTATAATCGATTATCTTTTTCTGTTTGACATGTAGGCAGAAAATGTTACTTATAATCGATTATCTTTTTCTGTTTGACATGTAGACAGGAAATGTTTCTTATAACCGATTATCTTTTTCTGTTTGACATGAAGACAGATAATGTTGCTTACAGCCGATTATCTGTTTTCTGCTTGACACGTATATAGGAAATGTTACTTAATAATCAATAATCTGCTTTCCGTTTGATACGTATATAAGAAATGTTACTTAATAATCGATTATCTGATTTCCGTTTGACATTGACATGAAATGAGGATTTCATTATTTTTACAATTTAAACTGAAAGTGTTTGATGAATTATAATTACTGTCTGAATTCTGCAACTTGTAAATGCACGTTATAAACTTATTTGTTGTCTATTGCGTATGTTATTATGAACAAACGCAGACTTCCGGAAAGTGACTGAGTGTTTTAAGGCTTAAAGTTTGTGTGAAAAGGGGTGTTAATAGTGTGGTGAATGTCTTAAGGTTTAAAGTTTGTGTGAAAAGGGGTGCTAATAGTGTGTGAATGTCTTAAGGTTTAAAGTTTGTGTGAAAAGGGGTGCTGAATGGGGTTAGGGTTACGTTTTAGTGCGTTGCCGTACAGTAAAAAGAGGGCACAGCAAGTGGAAATAATCATAAAGGTTAAAGAGTTAGTACGTCTGCGAGTGTACAGCTGTCCATCAAGTTGAGGAGGTGTGGCCAAGAATTACTGAATTTAATCGGTGGATAAGTTAGAACCAAGGGAAAATGGTCGGGGTAGAAAAATAACGTGGGCTACTAGAATCCGACAAGGGTCAAATGAAGAGAGTCATTAAAATCATTGGGCGGCTGGGAGAAGTGAAAGTTACAGTTTTAACCCTTTTTGACTGAGTGGCTGTGAGTGAATGAAATGTATGATTTAAACTGATTATTTTGTATTAAATTGTGAAAACAGAATTGAGAATAAGACTGTAGCAGTATTTCAATGACGATTTTTGTTTGAGAAATCGTAAACTTACTTAAAACTTTTTAGAGTAATTTAAGAGAGGAAGAATAGTGCCAGTCATAATTCTATATTTCAGGGTTCCTTTGTACTAGCCGAAGTGTACGGTTGATGTGCGTGAGTTCTGCAACTAAACTGAGACAAAGCGACACGCAACGACCTCGACAAGCGTTGTATGGACCAGAGATTATTTTTAGAACAAAAGTGCAGTGAACATGAACATAAGGTGAGTAATTATTTAGAGAGGGAACTGTGGCCTAGACTGTACTGACTGTAGTACTACAACTTTCATAAGAAACTGCACGACACAACAACTACATCTCAGAAAGAAAACAATTTTTAAAAAAAAAGGATCCACAACAGTCGCAACAAGGAGCAGACAATGACAGACGACAACTAAACGCAGCACCATAGCCCTTCACTACCCTCTTTGAATGCAAGAGAAGAGAGGAAGGCCCCACAGGAATCCTCCAAAAACTGAGAACATCAAGATGAAAAGTTTTAATGCAATTCCTGTGGGATAAAAGAAGTTATCGAAACAACAACAACAACCTAGACTGTAAATCAAAGACTCAAACAGTTGAAAGTAACACAGCAGTATAGAGCAGGATCATTGATGACAACTCATCATCTAAAATGTTCCTACTGTTCTCCTCCTTTTTTTCTTTATATAAAATTATATTTCTTAATACTTGCCCATTTCTTAATTGTCTTTGTTAGTGTAGTGTTTGTGTAAAATTAGTGTCATTGTTAGTGTAGTGTCTGGTGTAATATTAGTGTCATTGTTAGTGTAGTGTCTGGTGTAAAATTAGTGTCATTGTTAGTGTAGTGTCTGGTGTAAAATTAGTGTCATTGTTAGTGTAGTGTTTGTGTAAAATTAGTGTCATGGTTAGTGTAGCATTGTTATATGTAAGAGCAGCATCTCTTTTCCGTTAACTGTTTTCTTTTTGATACGTGTTAGTGAGTCAACTCTCATGGCTGTTGTGTAATGTCTGGTGTAAAATTAGTGTCTTTGTTAGTGAGTCAACTCTTATGGCTATTGTGTAACGTCTGGTGTAAAATTAGTGTCTTTGTTAGTGAGTCAACACTCATGGCTGTTGTGTAATGTCTGATGTAAAATTAATGACGTTGTTAGTGAGTCAACATTCAATGGCTGTAGGGTAATGTCTGGTGTAAAATTAGTGTCTTTGTTAGTGAGTCAACTCTCATGACTGTAGTAAAGTGTCTGATTAAAATTAGCGTCTTCGTTGCTTAATTCTTCATATCTGTTCTCTTTATGTCGCAGATTATCTGCTTTGTGGGGGGGGGGAGTAGAACGAGCCAAACTCTATCATGCTGTCGCTCTATAAACAATAGTTGGATGTCTGTATATGCACTTGTAGGTGGGTTAGTACGCAAGCCAAAGTGCATTGACCCTAATAGCATAAATATGTCACCCATAGGTATTATACAATAGACATATGGATAGGTAATACTAGTTATAATCGATTATCTGTTTTCTGTTTGACACATAGACAGGTAATGCTAAACAGAAAACAGATAATCGAGAATAAGTAGCATTACCGTAGACAGGTAATGTTATTTACAGTCGATTATCTGTTTTCTGTGGACATGTAATGTTGATCTATTTTCTGTTTGACATGTGGACAATTAATGTTACTTATAGTCAATTATCTGTTTTTGTTTGACATCTGGATAGGTAATGTTATTTATAACCGATTAGCTGTTTTCGATTATGTGTTGGACATGACTACAAGTAATGCTATTCATTGTTATTTACCTGTTTTCTCTTTGACATGTACATGAGTAATGTTACTTAAAATCGATTATCTGTTTTTTGATTGACACATAGACAGGGATGTTACTTATTGTCGATTGCATGTTATATGTTAGACACGTGGACAGGTATGGCTACATATAATTGATAACCTGTTTTCTCTTGGACATGTAGACAGATAATGCTATTTATATAATTGATTACCTGTTTTCTCTTGGACATGTAGACAGATAATGCTAATTATATAATTGATTACCTGTTTTCTCTTGGACATGTAGACAGATAATGCTATTTATATAATTGATTACCTGTTTTCTCTCGGACATGTAGACAGATATTGCTATTTATATAATTGATTACCTGTTTTCTCTCGGACATGTAGACAGATAATGCTATTTATATAATTGATTACCTGTTTTCTCTCGGACATGTAGACAGATAATGCTATATATATAATTGATTACCTGTTTTCTCTTGGACATGTAGACAGATAATGCTATTTATATAATTGATTACCTTTTTCTCTTGGACATGTAGACAGATAATGCTATTTATATAATTGATTACCTGTTTTCTCTTTGACATGTAGACATGTAATGTTATGTATAGTCGAATACCCTGTTATCTGTGTGACACGTAAAGTATCCTTACTCTCAATAGACCAATTGGTGCCATTTACCATGTGAAGCTGAAAGTCTATCCAATCAGATTTTAGTTTGCAGAAAAGATTTAAACAATTTCTATAAAGCACATTTTTATTAATTAAGAAACATACTTTCTCATGTCATTTGTTTTCTTCGATAGCTTCGTCTTATTTTTTAAAATATAATTTTAAATGAAATATACAAAACATTTAATTAAATTATTTGGTATTTACCGCTATTTTGCTTACCTTTCTTGTTGACCTCTTTTTCGCCCAAAACTAGAACTTCCAGTACCAGGGGGTTTTGACGCATGACAGTAGCGATGGAAGCGAGGCTGTCCTTTGACCCCTGACATTCTAAATATAACTCAAAACTACGGTTCTTGGATCGCGATTGCCTGGATTCAATATGGAGAATGGAATTTTTTGTATTCTGAAAAGAATAATTAATAAAATATTCTGGAAATTATAATATTCCCTATACATACTGAAAAATTCTAAATGTTTTCAATTAAAACACAGATCATAACCATAATTAACGGAATGTTTTTAAAACGAAATGAAATCAAACACATTACATAACATAACCACAAGTAACAAAATATTTTTAAAGGGGAATAAAATTAAACACATTACATATCATAAACATTTAGAAGTGGTCTCTTTAATAGTGGTCTGTTGGCTCATTTACAAGTGGTCTCTTTAATAGTGGTCTGTTGGCTCCTTTAGAAGTGGACTCTATAATAGTGGTCTGTTGGCTCCTTTAGAAGTGGACTCTATAATAGTGGTCTGTTGACTCATTTACAAGTGGTCTCTCTAATAGTGGTCTGTTGACCACTGAATATTGTCGATTTTACACGACTATTAACAACTAATAAGTTTTGTATACCTACTTTTATAAAAAGAAAAGAGATAAGAACACAATTTACAGTTTGAACATAACAGACAAGAACGCGAATAAGAAGATAATGAAAAAGAATACAGAAAATGCAAAAAAAAAAAAAGAAAAGAAAAAACTCACCAAAACTGATAGAGAGATCAGCGCGAAAACAAGAGATCATTTGTATACAAGAAACAGGTCAATTCACTATTGTCTGTGCGATATTTATAATTTAAAAAAAACTTTCACGTCTTACAGTTAAAATAATGTATTGCAATCATATTGTTCCACCTGAAGAAACAAGTCATTCGCTTCGCTTAACAGTAGGTTTGTTTTGTTCTGCTCCGGTGATTTTGAACTTTACGTCCATAAGGCGGCAACGATGTTTAACCATGCGACGCCGAAATGAAAGGAAGTGACGTAACGCCCTAATTTATTCTCTCTGGATCGTTAACCTCTCTCCAAAAAGGGACCAGAAGTTATGTTCCTAAGTAAT